>OZ021719.1:7876607-8303722 GCA_963978555.1 Galerucella nymphaeae | reverse complement strand
AAAGTACGTGCTCCGCGGTTTCTTCTTCTTCCTGGCAGAACCTGCATAGGCTGTCTTCTGCTAGTCCAATTGTGTGCATATGTTTCCTCAGCCTACAGTGCCCTGTGAGCATTCCCACTATTATCCTCGTCGTTTCTCGACTTTGGCGTAGTAGGTCATGTGACAGTTTGGCCGAAGGGCTTTTAAGGAATAATTTAGCGTGTCTTTGTCCTGGGGTTCCATACCACCAGTTCAACGCCTGGTTGTTTATCCATTTGTGGATGCTTCCTTTACTTAGGCATTTGGCAATTCCACAGGAAGGTTCTGGCCCTATCATGACCTCCGCTGCTCCCTGCTTGGCTAATTCATCGGCCTTTTCATTGCCTTTTATTCCTTGGTGGCCTGGTACCCAGGCTAGGGTTACTTTATTATGACTACCTAGTCTGTTGAGGGCCTTGCGACATTCCCACACCAGATTCGATGTTATCTTATATGAGCGTATCGCCTTTAGTGCTGCTTGGCTGTCAGAGTAGATGACGATTCTTTGGTTATTCACCTCCCGTCTTATCAACTCTTCTGCACAGCATTGCACCGCTATTACCTCTGCCTGAAAGACAGTGGCATGTTTCCCTAGGCTTAGAGAGATCGCTATCTTCTCCTGTACCCCGTATATTCCGGCTCCTACTCCAGAGTCTGTTTTAGAGCCATCAGTGTACCAGTTGAGATTCGCCATTATGGGAGGCCCTGCTTCCCAGTCCTTTCTCTCTGGAATTACGATTGTATATTCGTTTTTAAAACTATATTGTGGGGCAATCTGATCCTTTGGCATTCCCAGTATTGGATCTGCCTTTATTCCATCATATAGTTCTTTGTAGACCTTACCGTGTTCTTGGCTTATCGGAGAAGGTCCCTGTGATAATCTGTGGCTAACAGATCTTGCATTTCCTTGAATAAGTATATGCAGTGGTGGTAGGTTTAGTATCACCTCCAGAGCCGCTGTCGGAGTCGTCTTCATGGCCCCTGTGATACTCAAGCAGGCCTGCCTTTGAATACCACTTAGCTGCCTTTGCGCTCCGATCTGCAGTGTCCTGGGCCACCAAACAACTGATCCATAGGTTATCATTGGCCTCACAACCTGTGTATATAACCATTTGGTCATGCTAGGATTCAATCCCCAATTCTTTCCACACATTTGCCTGCATCTTCCAAGAGCGATTCTGGCCTTATGTGCGGTTTTTTCAATGTGGGAGTTCCAATTGAGCTTTTGGTCAAATATTACCCCTAGGTATTTAACTTCATTCGCAAATGGAATCTCCACTCCGTTGATTTGCGGCTTTTGTAGTCCTTGCAATTTTCTCTTTTTTGTAAACGGTACCAGTGTAGTTTTGTAGGGGTTCACTGCTAGTTCCTCCTCCCTACACCAGCCACTCACTATATCAAGCGCCATTTGGGTGCGCTCCGATACTGTGTCTGGAAACCGTCCTCTTATGACGATGGCAAGATCGTCCGCATACCCCAGGCACCGAATACCTTTGTCTGATAGCCGTACTAGAAGCGTGTCTACTAGGATCGCCCACAAAAGGGGCGATAAAACGCCTCCTTGAGGACAACCCCTTTCCACACCCGCTGTGATGGTTGCCTCCCCCAGGGTGGATGTGATTATCCTATTCCCTAGATTAGCTGCAAGCCACCCGCAGATGATGGGTTCGACCCCCCTTCTTTCCATACACCTTGTTATAGATATTGGAGAAGCATTATTGAATGCTCCCTCTATATCCAGAAAAGTAGCTACTGCTATTTCCTTGTCGTCGATCGACTTGGACAGTAGCCTATTTAAATCGTCCAGAGCCAAGTCTGTTGACTTACCCTGTTGATACGCATACTGACTCTCGCTTAGAGGGCGAGTTTTCAGAGCGTTGTCCTTTATGTACCTATCCACTAGCTTTTCCAAAGTCTTGAGCAGAAAGGACGTTAGGCTAATTGGTCTATATGACTGGGGCGTTTGGTCAGAAATTCTACCTGCCTTCGGAAGGTATATGACCTTCACCTTCCTCCATATTACCGGAGTATGCCTTAAAGCTAAGCTAGCCTTGAAGATCTTACTTAGTTGTGGCGCTAATGCCTCTTTACCTTTCTGCAGTAGTACCGGATAGATTCCATCCTCCCCTGGTGATTTAAAGGGTTGGAATTCGTCTATGGCCCACCTTATCTTATCTGGTCTTGTAATGTCAGTGGCGAGTTGCCAGTCTTCCCTACTGGGTCTACCTGCCTCTTGGGGATTGCTGACTACCTCCTGCATACTTAGATCAATGGTGGCTCCAGGAAAGTGTGCTTTTGTCAACAGCTCCAAAGTTTCCTGTGCCGTTTCTGCATAGTCTCCGTCCGTTTTCTTGAGGAGACTCACCTTGTCTTTAGAGCCATCCTTGGACAAAACTTTGTGGATTCGGGAGCATTCTGTGGTCTCTAGAACCTCCTCACAGAATCTTCTCCATGAGTCCCTTTTGGCCTTCCGGATCTCCTTATTGTATAGAGTGAGCTTACTCCTGTATAGGTCCCAGTTTTGGTTGAGTTTGGCTCTATTAAATAACCTTCTTACCTGGGTTCTTAATCCCTCCAGGTAATTGTTCCACCAAACTGTGTTCCTTTTGCGTTGCCTTGTTCGTTCTGGGCAGTTTTCTCGGTAGGCATTCAAGATTGCCTCATTAACCTGGTCAACTGCCACTTCTAGGCTTTCTCTCCCTTTTATAGTGACTGTCCCTTCCTCAAGTGACTCTCTGAGGGATTTATTGTATCCTTCCCAGTTCGTCTCTCTTGGATTTCTGAACTTACTCATTATTAGGGGTGGTGACTCAAGATCGAATCTTATATGCCTGTGGTCGGAACATGATGGTTCCTGTGAAACCCGCCAAGCTACTATGTTATCACTTATTCTGCTGGTACTCAAGGTCAGGTCTAATACCTCTTTCCTAACTGCCGTGACAAAAGTAGGCTCAGTACCTTTATTGGCAATGAATAACCCTTCCCTAAGTATGAATTCATAAAATGACTCACCTCTTTTATTGATGTCCGTGCTGGCCCAGATGGTATGGTGGGCGTTGGCATCGCATCCTAATATAAGCTGCATGTCCCTCTCTCGGCAATAGTCCACTGCAGCCTTCAGTACCTGTGGAGGGCATGCTGGCTCGTCTCCCGGACAGTAGGCAGAACAGACGACTACACTCTTCGTCCCACCCTCGGTTTGGTATGAAAGGACTCCTATAACAAAATCCCCAGAGCATAACCCCGAGATTAGTACACAATTAACCCTTTCACTATGTATTATACATGCTCTTGGCCTTAATGCTGGCTTATGATAGAGTAACGTACCTGTTTGTGGTTTGAGGCCTGCTATGGTCCTTCCATGTACCCATGGTTCCTGCAGAAGGGCTACGTCTATGCCTTCTTTCTCCCACCTTCGACACAACACGGCACTAGCTGCCTTGGCGTGTTGAAGGTTGGCCTGCAGGAACCTTACGCTGTCCTCTAGGTTGAAGACGAGGAGTCTTCTATGGGCTCTGTGACCTTGGTTGGCTCCCCCAGCTCCATGGCTTCAGCCTCCTCTCTGACCAATGACGGTCTTTTGAGAGGGCTTGTGCCACTTTGTGGGTCGGCTTTCCCAGGTCTAACCTCTGTAGAAGATCCTCCCTTCTTCTTCCCCTTCTTCTGCACCGGTCCTTTTCCCCTCAGTTGTGGTCTTACCGCCTGTGGGGAAGGCGCTTTGGTGGTTGTGCCGGTGGAGGTTCCTGGTTTTGAAGCCTTGTTCTCCACTGCACCTTTGGACTTGGGTCCTCGCTCCTTGACCTTGAAATTAATCCGGCCCATTCCAAAGTAAGGACTCATGTCCAGCCTTTTGATCTCCTCCAGGGATTCCTCATCCATGGAGAAGGTCCACATTTGCCCCTTTTCCATCGGGGTGTTTCCCCAAATGGTCCAGAGGGATGTTTTTAGCTTCCGGTTGCTCACCTTCAGCCTGTTTAGGATCCGTTTACCCTCCAGTCTCATGCCATCCTCATCTGGGACATAAACATAGCAGGCAGCTGCCGGTCTCGGTAGACTGTCCCCCCGAAGGGTCCTGAGACTTGCATTGTCCCAGGGAACCAACGAAGGAACTACTCCCTCCAACCAGTCAGCGCTCGCCACGTCCGCGCATGTTACTAGAAGGTACCCGGGCTTCTGTGTGCATTTGACGAATCTCACTTGTGGTCCGTCATCTGCCACCTCCTCGTATGCCTTCATGATGGAGTTCTGGAGAGCTTTGAGCCTATCCGACTCCATCTGATTTTTAGGATAACCTTCCTCCACTATGGCTACCCTCTCTGACGAGGCCGCATCCCGGAAGGACGGTTTATCCTCCGTTCTGGGTCTCTTCGTCGCGGGTCTTGCCTGTGGGGGGGTTGTCCCTTGCGATCTTGGGCGCTTTTTCACCTCTTCCGTAGCCTCCGAAGGGCGCTTTTTCGCCTCAACTTTGGCTTTGGACGGGTGCTCGCCTGCCTCTTCTTTATTTTTCTTTGGTAGGAGCGACTTTGTGAAGTTCTCCTTAATTACAGCCTTTTTGGCTTCAGTGTAATTAAGGCCCTCCTTCATCAGAGTCTGCAACCTTTTCCTGGATGCTCCCGCTAGCCTTGCTCCGCGAAGATCCTCTTCCGACATACGGTCCACATCTTCCAGCGAGTTCGCTTTAAAGCTCGCCTTCCGTTGGCCGCCTTCTTTAGTCACCTCCGAGGACGTGCTAGCGATGACGGCTTCTTCAGCCTTGTCGTCGCTGGTCGTCTCAGTGGTGCCTGGTTGGTTTGGTTTTTTAGGTGTATCCATAAAAAATCCCACGAGAAGCTAGGGAAATTCTTGTCCACCTCCTCAGAGCCCCGCATGAGAAGGTAAGGCTGAATACAAGGGGGTTTCGCCTGGTGCCCCCAGGGGACCGTTCGAGGCCACATTCCCCGTGACCATTCAGTACATCGGCACGGTACCTTTACACCTTCACTTGGGAGAGTTGGTCCGCGGCGACAGCTTTCGCAAAGGCTTTTGAGGAGTTTTACTTCCTCTCACCCTACTTATGGCTGCCACTAATCAGAAGCTTTGACATAGATGTCTCCACTCCTGACCGTTCCCCTATCCGCCACCCGGGGACGCGCCTGGTAGGCCTCTACACCCTCAGAAAAGTTATTGATACATAGCTATAGTAAATTTGTGATCAAATAAAACTTTCCCACTCAATTCTTTTGAATTTTTTTTATTTGAAAATGTTATGCTCAAAAAACCGAAAGCAACATTTTCAATTTCCCGTGTTAACTCGAAAAATCAAATGATCCTGTAATTTTTTTGAGAAACGTATTGTTCTTCATAAATGTTATTTTATTTTTATTGCCACAAAGCGTAATGCGAATCACCCTGTATATAATCTACCATCAAATTAAGTAATTTTTTGTTATTTTATTGCTTACATATAATATACGAATCTGGTTAATTATCATATAGGTGAAGACATACAAATTCACGCACTGACTATTTATTTCGTAGAAGTAAGTTTCCGTTATAACAGGATATATTTTGAGGTGAAGCATTTTATTATCTACATTAATACTACATGAAGTAGTATCTAGCGTGCTTTGAAGTAGAAATTTCTGATCAAAAATGCGTGTGAAACTATTTGGTATATTGTGTGCCGAGGGTAAAAAATGAACTTTTTCAACCTAAGTCTGTTATATATACACAAGCAAGCAAACTGCCTACTCCTACCCAATAAACCAGAAAATAGGAAAATATAACAAAAAAAATTTGACATTCACTGACGTTTAATTGAAATATTCAGTTGAAACGTCAAGTCAAGTGATGGATGGTGAAAAACTTCAAAAATCGTTTTGTTATAAATTTTCCGTCCTAGTTTTGGTGTTCATATGATTGGTTTACCGGTAGGGTATGCAAAAAAGTGTATTTCATACATCTGAATGTTTTTTACTCTCCCATGATTTAGTCTAAACATTTCGCAACAAAAGATACAATCATAGTTTATGCCATGCATAACGTTTTGACAAAGTTGTAGAGCATTAATAGGGTTATGTAATTTATGAACAAATAAGGCAGTCACTGCCAGCCATTTGTATTAAAATTTAATTATAATAACATATTTACGCTTTTTTAGAGTTCCGTACTTAAAAAAAAAAATTGACTTCGCTGCCCGTCCGTCTGTCACCAGGTGTATCTAATGAACCGTGATACATAGTTAGACAGTTGAAATTTTAACAGTTTATATTTTTCTGTTGCCTCTATACTCGAGAAAAACAACTTGAACCTACAATAACTTTTTTGTACTAAAAATGGTACTTACTTTTTCAAAAGTTGATTAAATTTTATACTAATTGATTTATAGATATTAATGTTAGTAACGCTACATTATTATTATCATTATTATTGAATATTCATTAATTATGCAACATTTAATGAACTATCTGAATGAATCGTTCAAATTTATAATGAAACAATAAATTACAGACATTTAAATAAAAAAACAAACGTATCGGCTTGCTTTGTCTTCTAAGAACGCGGAAGAATCGAGAAATGGATAGAATTAGAACGTTCTTGAAATATCTGTCTTTTATAATGTCTTCAGATATTTTTTTTTGTAGATATACTGTCGGGTCGTTAATATAATAGCTGAGATTATTGATTAAATTACTATGAAACGTGAGTTATTTATTGCTAATGATCTTTTGCGAATGTTATAATTTGTTTAAAACCAATAAGATGCCGATTAACATCATGTAGATATCAAGTTTATTTCAAAAACCGTAATATTTACATAGAAAAATATTTTTTCTGTAGCCATCCCGAAAATAGAAGTTTAGATAATTATGATTTATTGAATCGAAAATGACACTACACAAATAGTACCGAAAGTAGCTTTTCGGAATGTTTTGTTTTACTTCCGGGACGATTTTTTTTACTTTCGGTACGATTTTCAATATCTATGTAGGCGACCTTAGCAATGACATTTGCGGTTATTTCATTATGTCATCGCTTGCCAAAATAATTTGGTTGCTAGTTGCACTGTATTTTCAATTTACCGATCTAGAAATAGAAATCGGCAACAAAAGTTACTAGGAAATAATTATTCCACATGAAATCAGTGCAAGCTGCTAATTGTACAATTAATGTACATAAGTAATATTTATAGTATCTATTTCTATTATTTTATTTAATAAACGTTTGCAAAAAAATATTGTACGTAACGCTACCCGAAAGTGATTTGACTTGCCTACGACTCGCCCTGGAAACTGCCTACTCATCCCATAAAATATCACTTTCGGAACTTGTTACATAAATAACTATTATTTATAATTGTTGTCTATCCTGTAGTAACAGTTGGCATCGTGTCGAACGCAGCGCACCAGTAAGTGATGTCGAACTATTCCTGAATGCGGGATATTTGAACTTATTATTTTGGATTATGGGCAGGTAAATTTTAGGGTACCAAAGCTACGATTTTTTTAAACAATAATTGATATGAAATTGAAATAAATTGAGTCGAGGAAAGTTAATGTTGTACATTAAATAGCCTTCTTTTGTGGGTCATCGTTTGTGACGTTTATCCGGGTTTTTGGTATGTCGTTTATTTTATTCATTATTTTGACATAAAGCTATCCTTGAATTTGATAATTAAGATCATCAGGATCTTAATTCTCTTTTCCTAACTGAAAATACTTGTGAACATTCAAAATGCTGATGTTTTTCCGTCTATCTAGGCAATTATTTGAATAAATATAACAATAAGATTAATATTAAATTTTCATAAATAATAATTGACCGTAAAAATGTATAAACCTAACGTGAAACACATTGCCGCTACGGCAGGTACGTCTGCATCCTATTTTGAATGATCTTATACCAATTGATATATCATAGTTTGATAATTTTTTATGTGGTCACTAGAGAATGTAATTGTTTGAAATTCAAAAATAATATCGAATAACATATTAAATATCAGATAATTTATTCGTTTAACAGTTGGATTACGAATGTGTGCATAATTAAAAAAATTGCAAGAAATTTAATTTGTTGAAAATAACAACATCGACGTGTTGGCTCATTTTGAAACTGAAGAAAAATGCCGTTAATAGTGGCAGAAACCTTGAACGATTTATATATTTCAATATTTTATTACGTAACATCGCTAGAGAAGAGCACATAAAAATTGTGAGAGCTTTGTCAAAAGATGTGCTAAGTGTACACAACCCTGTGATATTCCTTTAATATTCGATTATAGATAGAAAAGAATATATTGACAAAAGACTCAGTACCATCAGACAAGGACCCACATGGGTTTAAAACTGCAAATGGTACTAGATCAGGAGTACACTCGAAAAATTAGGTGGCAGCTTTAGTTGTGCTAGTTATGGCAACGCGCGTGAGAGGAAAATAGGAGTTCTGTTGAGGGCAAGCAAATCAATATCGTGTCATCAGTCCCTCATACAGTACTCAACCAATATCGAGCCATTTAGTGACATTTAGACTTATGTGGGACTGCATTGACGACCTTTTTAGATCTATTATTGCCATCAAATTACATTCTGCATCCCGATTATTTTTAAATTGTCAACCATCCACAAGACTGAATATTTCATACAATTTCTTGCATGTAGCTTCTCATCGCCTAGTACAAGAAACCGCACATTATCCATGCAGTTGTACAGTCATAGGATGTACTCTGAAGTTTTCTTTCTCTATGTGACAAATTTTCACTTGGTTCCGTCTGTTAATATTATTAGCTTTCGTACCTGTTAAGCTTAAGGTGCTCTCTTAACACCTTGACTACTGCTTTGACAGTTTTCCTCTGCTTAAGGTTGGCTAATACCCTCTAATGAATTTTTTTGCCTGTCACTGTCCTGGTTATATTACCCACCATTCAACGCAATGGTGAATTTCCGTCACACCGCTTGGAAAGTTGTGACTTCCTTTGATAGACTTATTGGATAAGCTCTCCTTTGTTCTTTCACACAATTTCTACTCGTACTCCTGCTTTTGCCTTGGAGCAGTCTGTATACCAGATTGCCTCAATCCGTCGGGTATATTTTCACAGTACTTGAACTTATCATGAAAGCAGTCAGTACAGACTTTCCCCTGGCACCAAAGCTCTAGCTTTGATGTTGACTTTCCCCAGAGTGGATTTTATTATCATATCCTCCAGATTTTTTTTTCTATCGGCATATTGTTGTGGAAGTTCCTTCTTTATTAATTGCATCAACCACTGAATTTGTAGTGACTGTTGAATACTCCAACGAAATTAAAAGAAAGATGAAGAAGATGTTAACCGAAATTTTAAAAATCGAAAATAGCTATTTGTGTATTAAGAGCGGAAGGTGATACTTTGCCGCTTGAGGCAGAGAGTTGCCCGAAAGCGGCAACGCACTTTCTGCTCGAATTGCACACAAGATTTTTTCATAATTGAAAAAAACATGAAAAGTACACTTTATTAGAATGTGATGTTGAAAACATGTAACAATTACTTATTATTTTTATTTATTGCCTACAATATTAAAGTTGAATGTACAGTTTTGTCCGTATAAATCAATACTATGAAAATAGGAATCTGCAAAAACGATCAAGAAAATTGTCAATCTTAACAACGTTATATTTGTAATAAGCTGTAAATATTAATTTTTATCTTGAACTAAGAAATACATTTTTCACTGTAGTATTGAATCAAAATAATATCAATGTATGAGGTTTAAATTATTTTATAATTTCAATAAAATTACTTTGCGGTTAGATTTGAGTGTGCAAAAGTCTACTTTGGGTAGTGATCGTAGGAAAAAATTATTATTATTATTATTTTTTTTTTTCTCTCGCATCAACCATGTTGGTTATTAGCGATGGCTTTAGTAATGTTATCACAACTTATGGAGCAGAGAGGTATTTACAAGATATTTATAAACATTATCCACATCGCAATCCTTTCCTAGCAAGGTATTCATGTTGTTTGGAAAGTTACACTGTTGTCTTTGCAATGTGTATAATGTACATTCTAATAGTATATGTTTCACGTTTAGTTCACTGTTACAAATTATACACATAGGTTTATCAGTTTTATGTATTAAGTATTCATGTGTAAGTTTAGTGTGTCCTATTCTTAGTCTGGTTATTACAACCTGTTTTGAACGGTTACTGCACATTCGCGGCCACTGTTTCACACTTTCCTTTATTTGTCTTAATTTTTGGAGTGATCCTTGCCACTCCGATTGCCACCGAGAATTAATTTTCATTTTTATGTAGGATTTCACGTCACTGTAAACCGCACTGTTCACTATATGTACATCTCTGCATACTGTAGCGTCTTTTGCATGTTTGTCAGCATCTTCGTTTCCTTGTATTCCTTGATGAGAGGGCACCCAAAAGAATCTGACATCTAAGTTGTTGTTTTGTAATAGATGCAATTGAGTCTTGATTTGTAGTTCAAGAGGGTTGTTAGTGTAAATATTTTTCAAGGTACTTAGGGCACTTAAGGAGTCTGTTATTATTACAGTTTTTTGCAGGTTTGACGATTGAATTTCGATTAAAGCTTGCAGGATAGCATATATTTCTCCTGTATACACAGAGCTTACGTCGGGTAATTTATATTTCAAAGGTGGTTTATAGGAAGTGATAACAGCAGCTCCAACTCCATTTGGGGTTTTGGATGCATCAGTATATATTTTATGAAAGTTAGAATACATGGACAGTTTCGTGTGAAACTTCTGATATATTATGGAGGCTGCAGTTTCTGCCTTGTTAAAGTTGGTTAAACTGGTGTCTATGTTCGGAATTTTAATAAGCCATGGGGATGGGAAATCAACATTTGCTTCTAGTATGGAAGGTATCTGCATGTCTAGTTGTATGATATAATTGGAAACTCTTTGATAGAAGGGGTAGTCGACTCTTTTCCTGAATTCGTAGGTGTTTTGATATCTATTTGCAACTGTGTTATTGTAGTTTGGATGTTCTTGGTTGCCCATTATAGCACTGGCATATGACAGTGTCAGGTATTGCCTTCTTTTATCTAGTGATTGCTCTCCTAGCTCTACTTGTAGGCTTTCGATAGGGGATGTTCTATAAGCTCCAGAAATTATGCGAAATGCTTGGTTTGCTATGACATCCAAACGTTTTAATATGCGTTTTTTAGCGGAAGCGTAGGCGATGGATCCATAATCGATCTTGGATCTAATAAGATGTCTGTAGATTAGGAGTAAATTTTCTCGATCAGATCCCCACTCTCTGTTTGCGAGGACTTTTAATAGATTCAGTCCATTCTGACATCTAACGACTAGGATAAGCCATATTATTCACCAAATTTGGCTCCGTTCGACTATCATCTGGAATTGAACAGAAACCTCAACTGAAAAAAAAGTTTAAAAGGTCGTAAATTTTTTTTTCAACGAGGAGATAATAAAAGCTGTAGAGGTCTGGTTTGCAGAGCAAGAAGAAACTTTTTTTTAAAAGGTCTAGAGACGTTGAAATTTTGTTTGGTTCTATAGAAGGCTAAGACCAATTTTTCAATAGGTATACATTTGTACGTTAGATACAATATATTACAAAATGAAATCTTTGAGGTTTTTTATCATTCCATGGGGTTTTCGAATGAGCAAAACTTTGTATCCATTTTTTACTAAAAGTATAAATTAAAATGTTTGTAGACCGGTTCATTAAGAATTGTCTTTTTAGATCCCAATTCGGAAGTAACTATGGGAACTGTCAAAACTCTGAATGGTTATTCTAAGGATGGCACATAATTTGTTTTTATACCCCTTGTAAAGATCTGTTACTTAACATAAGTGATATAAATGCATACACGACTATATATATATAATATATATAATAAATAATTTTTTAAGCGAGTGTCACAAAAAATGAAGTTTTACGGATCTATTAACGTCCCTAAAGTGTATCTTTTTTGGCCGCTTTTTTACTTTACGGCCGCTTTTTTACTTTACGGCCGCTTTTGCAAACAAAGTCATTATGAGGGCAACCTACTAGAAACATTTAATTTGCTTATTTGAGTTATTTCCACGTCCGATATTAAGATTGTCAAATTATGAAGGCGGCCTACTAGACACACTTAATTTGCATGTTTGAATTATTTACCCATAAAACAAAAGGAAAGGTTCCGTTGCCAGGCTGTTTATTTACAAGCTTTCCGTTTCTGTCAGTGAAATGAAATGTAAAATAAATAACTAACAAATAATAAAAACCACATTTACGGTGTATACTGTGATAAAAAACAGTTAAAAAGAAAAATGAGTGACAGTGATAGTGACAATCCAGCTGAAATTTATGAAGCCGCCAATGCAGCGACTCTAAATTTATTACCTGAAAAATCCAGGCAGATTTACTTAAACCAGTATGAGATTTTTATGGAATGGTGCAACATACATAAGATTAAAAAATTAAAAGAAGAAGTACTTCTCGCATTTTTTCTGGAAAAGGCCAAGGTTTCAAAATCATCAACATTATGGTCCGTATACTCGATGTTAAAATCAACAATTATGGTCAAAAATAACATTGATATCAGCAAGTTTTCAAAACTGAATGCTTTTTTGAAAAAGCAAAATGTGGGTTACGAAGCGAAAAAGTCGGCAGTTTTTACAAGAGACGATATCAATAAATTCTTAACAGAAGCTCCAGATAAGAACTACTTAATGTGGAAGGTAATAAAACACAATATTTTTAAAGTTCATTGTTCTTATAACTATATTGTAATATTTTTAGGTTTGCTTGATAATTGGATTGACTGGTGCTTGTAGGCGAAATGAACTAAGGCAGTTGTCTATAAATGATATTCAAGACAAAGGAAACTTGTTAGTAATCACAGTCCCGGAGACAAAAACCGGTAAAAAACGAGTATTTACAATAACTGATGAAATAATTGAAAATATAAGTGCCCTACAGCTGATTCGAAAATACTTAAATTTACGACCTTTCAATGTACGTCATCAAACGTTTTTTATAAATTATCGCCAAGGAAAATGTTCTACACAAGTTGTTGGTGTTCATACCTTTGGAAAAATACCATCACTTATTGCACAGTATCTACAATTACCAAATGCTAATAAGTATACGGGTCATTCTTTTAGAAGAAGTTCAGCCTCTCTCTTGGTTGAAACAGGGGCTGATATTTTAATGTTAAAAAGCCACGGAGGTTGGAAGTCTAACTCTGTAGCAGAAGGCTACATTGAAGATTCCATTTCAAGAAAGAAGGAAATTTCAAATAGAATTCTTGCAGGAGGAAAAGGTACTTCAGGTATGCGTTCTTCTGTTCAAAATAATTCCAAAGAAATTGAATTAGATGGTACTTCAGTAAGCAGCTTTCCAGCAAGAACCATTGTTACGGAAAATCAAGAAAATGAAATGTTTGTTAACAATGTCATGTCTAAAAGTGGTATTACATTTTCAAAATGTAGTAAATGTACATTTAACATAACAATTAATAGCAAATAATGCCCTAATTTATTAACTTCGTTATGACCCAACTTCTGTTTATCATACTTACTGTAAGTAATTCTGTACACATCTTTGTTACTTAATAATACACTTTTCATTTGGTTAATAAAAATTTGAATCTAATCTTCCAGTTTCGTCTCTGTTTAGAAACAAAATTGTAAAAAAAAGTTGTTACCTATTTGATGAGACACTCGCTTAAAAAATTTTGTGTGCACCTCGGCCGTATGATATTTTTGGCCTCACCTGAAATTTGCTTGGCCTCGGCTACGCCTCGGCCGCAAATTTCAGATTCGGCCAAAAAAGATCAACATTACGGCCTTGGTACACAAATAACTATTATGACGATTATTTTTTGGCGTTTCTTAAAACCAATGAAATGCTTCTTTATTTGTCACAAGGATAAGTTTCAACCAATTATGTCATTATTATAGTGGGAATAATCACTGCGGCTTTTATTTGCCTAGCAAGTGTCAGATATTTGTCAAAATAATTACCTAATTGTGTCAACGCGATATGAAAAATGGATGAAAATTATTGGCTTAATACCTTTTCTGATGCAGAAATAACAAAAAAGATTTTAGAAACTACTTCGAAAAATACTCTAATAAGTAATCAGTCTATATGGAGACAAATTAAGACATTCGCCAAAGCATTTGGGAAAAAATTATCTACTCAAATACAGGGTGTTTCAAAAAAAGGTAACACCGTCTCTAGGATAGGTAAAAAACTGAAAAATAATTGGGGTTTGCTTAGTAAAATTTTTTTCTAACGCCATCCGTTTTCAAGATAAAGGGCGTTGAAGAAAATAAAAAATTACACATTTCTTACGATTTTGCCGAAACTACTGGCACCATTGTAATGAAATTTTATACGAATATGTTTTGGAAGCTGATATATCCCATGAATTTGTTTTTATAACTAACTCTCATAGAGGGCGCTAGCTACACGATTCATACAACGTATTATTCAACATAACTTTTTTAAGGGTAGAATTATTAGTCAAAACTCCAAGTGAACATAAACATCGTTTAATTTTACACCAAAAAGGTACTCTTGGTAAAACTCGATATTATGTACCGTTCTCGGAATATTTTGATTTGAAAATTATGAAGTAATAACCGCTCCTCGTATAAGTTAATGATAAATTTATTAATTAAAATAACTTACAATAAGAAAATTAAAATAAAGACAAAGAACATAACATAAAATTCAATTAGAGTAAATGTTCAAAATGTCCTCCGTTTTTTTAATTAATAAATTTATCATTAACTTATACGAGGAGCGGTTATTACTTCATACTTTTCAAATCGAAATATTCCGAAAACGGTACATAATATCGAGTTTTACCAAGAGTACCTTTTTGGTGTAAAATTAAACGATGTTTATGTTCACTTGGAGTTTTGACTAATAATTCTACCCTAAAAAAAGTTATGTTGAATAATACGTTGTATGAATCGTGTAACTAGCGCCCTCTATGAGAGTTAGTTATAAAAACAAATTCATGGGATATATCAGCTTCCAAAACATATTCGTATAAAATTTCATTACAATGGTGCCAGTAGTTTCGGCAAAATCGTAAGAAATGTGTAATTTTTTATTTTCTTCAACGCCCTTTATCTTGAAAACGGATGGCGTTAGAAAAAAATTTTACTAAGCAAACCCCAATTATTTTTCAGTTTTTTACCTATCCTAGAGACGGTGTTACCTTTTTTTGAAACACCCTGTATAACTCGCGAGATCCATAAATTAGAAAATAATATGACATATTTTGTTCAAACTTGTTACCATTTAGAAATAGTTTTCAAAAAATTTGTCAAATTATTATCAATTTATTCTCACTCTCTTGTTATATTATTACTGATTATTCTCGATTCCATAAGAAATTGTAAAAAGTCATTTAGTCCGGGCAACACGTTTTTGGGCGGAGTGAGGAAAGTCAAGCGGCCAGCGCCGACCTTGAGCCGCTCACGAAGTAATCGACTCACTGATTCAGGTAACCAGTAAAATTGTACAACGAGATGAACGCGTGCCGAGTTTCTCACGATTTCGGTGCTTTAGTTGCTCTAGTTCGTGTATTAGGTTTATGCCTCACCAACAGTATTATACCAATTTATATTTTTTAAGCTTCAATGAAATAATTATTAATCACAGGTTATTTCTTACTTTATCTCTTTATTTTTGTCTAACAGAAAAATTGTCATTTATACAACAAATTCTTGAAAAAATGCCCATTTTTTTGATTTTATAGAAAATTAATTTTTATACTGATCTCGCCTCCAGTCACAAAACTTAAAATATCACTGTTAGGTGATTTTGTGGTTTTTATCTGATGAATTCGCAAAAAAATTTCAGGTCATCCAGCACGATTCAAATAAAAAGCGGTAAATTGGCAGCACTTTTTTATCATTTTGTGATGAATTATAAGAAATAGTCAAAATTATCCTTTACGATTTAAGGTTGAATGTTGCAAAAAGGATACCGAAACAGCTCTGCATATACTATGCAACTGTGAGTCGCTGGACCACAGAAGGCAGAAACTGTATGGCAGAACCCAAATGACTCCAGAAGACTTCTACAACCAACCAGCAAAGAACCTGTATGAGCTAATACAGGGAACGGATTGGCTGAATAGGTTGTAGTCAGAACGAATCAACTTAGCGAAAAATAATCTCAAATCATTTTTATAGATCGTTCAATTTCCTACAAGAATAAGTTTTGATTTTCACGAGACATTCATTCGATCATGTACAATGAAAATCCAAACAAAAATTCCCATGTTATTTAAATGGCCCACCCTAATATACAATACAAATTTCGACACAGCTCGAAAAACAGTTTTTAAAGCCAGGAAACATCGAATTGCTGGATCATCCTGTATACAGTACCAACCTTTGATGGATAAATAGATTTTATGAGGTGGTTCTTGGCCTATTCCACTGCGCCATTTTCAGATCTATTGTGGTCCTTTAAACTAAAGATTACATTTTCCAGCCAGACCCTAGCCCTAATGATTTTTAATTAACACGCTTTTATGTTTGTTTGTTCGTATGTTTGTAACTCTCATCCGGAAGCTGCTGTGGCAACTCGCTACACCCCACTCCGTTGGGCATATTTATATTATAGCTTCGAATAATCAACAAGGATCACTCTCAACCCCGCCGTCATTCTGTGGCATCGTCGCAACTATTTTTTTGGAGTCTGTCTGAGTCAGACTCCTCACACGAATTATACTCGGAGAGTATTATGAACCATAATTCACGACAGTTGATATATGGGTACCATATACCTTTTGTTAGGAGGTAAAATATTGACTTATTATTAGGTGGTCGTGGACAAAATTATTTTCTACTTTTTAGTTTATCCTATAATAAAAGCGTGTTTTATAGTTAGTTGTTTCTAGTCTTTTCCTTGCACTTTGAACAATTATAGAGTTTGTAAATTCATTTTTAAGAGTCTATTCAAACACCATTTGTATAAATTTCAATGTCCAAATGAATTTATTAATATGTAGAACATAATAAAACAACGCTTAGTTAGACACCTGTATGAATAAAACATTCTCCTCCGGCATATTTCGTAACCTTCTCGCACGAGCCAAAAATAGGCGTTTTCTACGCTAGCTAGATACATGGTTCGTAATTTCTTTGACATAGTAAATTATATCGAGCTGAATGTTTCGTGATGTAGAAATCCAAAGGTAATTTCAAGTTTTTATTGATTTGTTTTGGATAATTTGAAGCAATTATCAAGATTGAAGATAAACAATAAATTATTTCTAATAATGTATATACTTGGTTCGAATATATTCCGTTCTAACCTATGCCAATATGACCCATTTAAAACCAAAACCCTAGCAGTTATTACTTGAATGTTTGGACAGGTGATCATCGGTAGTTGCGTCTTCCTAACCCATTGATGATAATGATTCAATGTCACTTTATCGTGTGAAAATTGGTAGTTTAAATGTTTTCCAATTTTTCACCAGAAACGCTAAAATTCGTTATCAATAAAAATGTATGAAACAGGTTCGTAAGTAGATTGTGAATCTTCTAATAATCGAAATAATCACAATAAACGTTTATACTAGAAACAGAAAGTGGATATAACACATTCACACTCAAAGAAATGCTTTCCTATCAAGGTCATTCACTTGAATCTGCAAATATGTGCACTTCTCTTTATTAAAATACACCTTGCTAAATTGTCGTATATGGAAAGTTTGACAACACTGCTTTCAATTCATTCTATCGAGTTTACGTCCTTATGTTTAAATGGTTTGAACGAAAATAATATTGTTTGTCCACGACAACATTTTACGTGTGCTCCTTCAAGTATAATGACGTACATAATTTACCCGTGGATAATAGGTGTGGATAATGACAAAGTCACATGACATATAATTATATTGAAGAATATTCCTACAAACGACACAATAATTTGAAAAAATTTTCATCAAGAGCCGGCTTCGAACCTGCGACCACCACCTTCGTGAATAATAGCCATCATTATATGCTTGTTGAATAATATATCATTGAACGTTAACTTAATTTGTTTGTTCACGACTTTTTGATATTTTTTTCTATTTCACGTGTGCTTCTTCAAGAATAATGTACATTATTCACCATGACACATAATTATATTGATGATTATTCATACAAACGACACATTATATTAAATAAAATTTTTCACTGCGATTGGTATTCGAACCCATGACTTAAATTTCTCGCTTCTACAAGTCAGAGCCGGAAACCATCAGGCTATGAAGATATATCGGATAGTTTTTTATCTAGTATGTATGATGTATGTCAAAAGCAAAGGTAAACGTTTTAAATAATTTATTGCTAAATGCAAGAAATGCTATAACTATACTGGTGTTTAATTGATATTACTAGAAAATTTAATATGGAAAGGGAATCAGACAATGAATGAAATACTTGGTAAATATAATATTATCTGATCAATAACATAGGAAGTAATAAATTATATAAATGTAATAAACTATAGTGTTTAATTATGCCAATAAAAAGGGTAATTTATAGTCGTATTCGAACCCATGACTTGAATTTCCCGCTTCTACAAGTCAGAGCCGGAAACCATCAGGCTATGAAGATATATCGGATAATTTTTTATCTAGTGGGAGAAAGTATAGTCTTTTACTTGTGTAGAATAGCAAATATTCACTTGGATGATTACAAACTCACTCGCTGCGCTCGCTCGTTTTGGAAACTTCATCCACGTGACTACTAGCCATCATTCTGCACTCGTTGAAGAATATACTATTCTCCATTAGTGGTTAATAATTCTTTTTATTATTAACGGACAAATTCAAATATTTTGAGAATCCACGGAGGTGAAGACATTTATAAGCCTCGCACCTCATTCCGCTCGAGGCAAAGACCTTCGCGAAATAATTTTGACGCTCGGTTAATAATAATAGTCTTCACCACCTTGGTGTATAATATAGGATTATACACTGAGTCCCTAAATAAAATAGCAAATTGCAATAATATTCGACCTTGTCACGTAACTAATGTTATGTAGTAAAGTTTATCCAAAATAATTTGCAGGAGTTAAAGTACATGTTCGTCTCCTTAACCGACCTTTTCTTGGATTAGGCATATGTTGAAGGTTGAGTTTGTATACTTCCTATATTAACATATAATGTAATAAATATATATAGTCCAAAGCTTAAACAAGTGTTTGGCAACAGTGTTGTAGGTGGTCTAGTTAAGTGAAAGTCTTCCTAACGTCCAACCTTCGCTCGAAGCGTTAAAAACGTTACAGAAAAAAAATATAAGGTGAATAGTATGCAACCACAGGCATTCTCGACTAAAAGCATGTACAATGACCGTATATACTTTCAAAGCAGAGATAGTTTCGTATTGTATAATATTGAAAAACGTTTATAGTTTAAAGAATGACTTGCTCTGATTAGTTTATAGGCACGGTACATACATCGAAATTCAAAATTACATATTTCAAATTAGCAACCAAAAGAAATAGAATACTTTGAAATTTTCGTATTCAATAACAAAACTAACCAAGGCAGTGGTTACTATTTAATATTTATTCTGTGAAAACATTTGCTAATTGAGGTGCTCGTGCGCAAAACCGGATATATGTTGACTTTTCTGACATTTTCAGGAGATGAAAGATGCGTCCTACATGTTTATTTTATAAAACTAATTTATTTATATATACCAAGGTGATGAAGACTATTATCATTGATCGAGCACAACAATTATTTCGCGAGGGTCTTTGCCCCGAGAGATAAGTTACGTGACTTATAAATGTCTTCACCGTCGTTGTTTATATACAGTTTTCTCCACTACTAAAACAAAATGTGAGACAAAACTTGAAAATTATTGACATTATACACTATTTCAGTGCTAAAATATTCAGTGTAAGAGCTATAGTTATACTCCACAGCACTCAAAAACGCAACACGAGAAGCGTTTACCTCGTCGTCTGACTGACAAGTACACTTTGTCTTCGCTTCATAGATTATTATGAACGTACCTATGTCATCAGTCATTTTAGGTTAAGCGCCAATTTTAAACTGATGTTTAAGTTCAAATAATTTTATCTTGGTAGATAATTTCAAGCAGGAAATACGTTGAAGACAATCTCCTGGGTATACAAAATTATGTTCTACAAGTTTTTGTTGAACTATCTCTGGATTCTCAAAATATTTGAGTTCGTCCATTGTTGACCTAGGTTAATAATGAAAAAATTATCAACCACTAGAAGAGAAATTCAACTTCTCAGTTGGCTATAAGAGGTAATAATTATCAACTTCGCAGCTAATATTGGAAAAAACTAATTATGCAACTGATTAGTTAGGTATATTTGAAAAAAAATTAGATTTCAGACAGTGTCTGCAAAAAATAATTGGATATATCGTATTGCACATATATCAAGAGAATTTTGCTCACAAACAGAACCGAACAGAACAAGTTGATAAAGATCATGAAACATGCAAAAAAACCAACCAAAATAGTTATTTATGCAACAGGCGCAAAAAGTGAGTGCTTTTTGCACGCGACGTGAATTTGTCCAACGAGGTCTTTAGGCCGAGTGCAAAAAACACGTTTTGCAAGAGTTGCATACAATACTTTTTCTACATTCATGCAGAAAATGGAAAATTTAAATATAATATGTTGGGAACCTAACCTAATCAAACTCATACCGTTCTTCTTTTTTTTGTATCTTTATGGCCTCCACCTTGTCAGTACTCAATCATATCTGGTTTTCGCTTTGACCATTTAAATTTTGAGTAATTAAAGATTTTTGCAATAATTGTAACTCGTTGAGACTAAGTAGTAAGATATATTATTGTTGTATTAGAGCAGGATCAGACACTTGCTCTGGACTTTTATTTTATTTAAATGTTTATGTTTATGACTTATAAAATTATACTATCTTCGTCCAGTCAATCGCATGCCTCGCCTTGATCTTTTCGGGCTTTATTATTTTCCGAAATATCTAAATTTTCTCCTTCGTTATTGCCTAAGAAGTTTTTGTACCTAACCGCCACTGAAAGTAACAGAAAAAATGAATATATTCGGTTTGGCTTTTACACACTGTATAACAATAAACTATATAATGCTGCTGAAATATGCCTTCGACGTAAATAATGATGAAGGTGTTTGAACAACGGAACCTTGAAACAAAATGACCACACCTTCCTCAACAAAACCGTAACAGTGTATTGAAAGTATTTTAAATTTATATGAATTTTTAATGTAGATCTTACCACAAGTATTTGAAAAACATTCATAAGTTAACCAAATGGAGAACATACTTTTTATATAATATATAAAAATTGGAAATTCGCTGAAGTGAATGTATTAAATTGAAAGAAGATTATGTTGAAAAATTAGTATTAGTGAATATTAAGGTCTTTGAAACACACGACGACGAAGCCGGAGTGCTCGAAATAGAGAAATAGAGCAAGTGCTGTAGAGACCAGTTATCCACGAATGATTTACGCAACTTTTTTTTGAGCACTTTATAAATACTGGTATCTATTACTACTACAAGAAAAAGAAATGGAAATTAGAACTGATTATTTTTTCACTTGTCATTTTGTAAAGCAATAAAATAAATTGGAAAAAATCAAATTATATCAGTTATATACAAACAATAACTAGCTTAAATTTGGAAATAGTGTGATGAACATGCAATTGATGCAGAAAACTAATGCTTCAGTAACAACAGCATTAAGAAGAATCAGAAAAAACTAATATAAAGAATTGTGCATTTGTAGTCATGAAATTTAAAAATAACAACAAAATTTCAACAAAAAAGTTTAATGTTTCACGACATCCACGTAATTCGGAATTAAAACATTTCAAATAAATGAACTAACTAATAGATTATAGACCATGGTAGCCATGAAGGTTTACATTCACCTATTTCGAGGCGGTCTATAAACTCTAATATGGCCGTCACTATGTGATTGAGATACTTTTTCATCGGAAAAATTACCCTGTCCAAAAAATTTAATGTATCGTTTAAAACATAACTTATAACAAATATTATTCCACCTTGTTTACCTATGTCCTTCATTTAGTTTGTATTTCCGGGCGGCTGCACAATTCTTCAAATTAGTTTCCCTAATTCTTCTTAATGCGGTTGTTATTGAAGCATTGAAGTTTACTGCAACTTTTGCATGTCTTACGGTATTAAATTGATTTTCCCTTGAGTAATTAGTTAATGCCTCGTCTTGCTCCACTATAGTTATAAATGGTCTTCTAGTTCCTCTTTCTGCTAATAGTTTGATCATTATCCCACCTTTTTTTAATGGTTTGAATCATGATTTTGCTTCTATTATACTCTTGGGCAAGTCGTCTAATGGACCAACCATCCTCTATTATGGAAATTATTCCCATTTTAATAAATTCACTTAAATGGGCTGGCATCGTGGATAATGCGCTTTGACAAATTTGACACATGTGACTGTTTATCATTTTGATTAGTCAAGTTTGGATTACATAGGGAAAATGAAGATGTACCATTTTCATATGACACGAAGTTAACTTATTCACTATTTTTGGAAAGAGGAAAAAATAAGCTTTACTGTGATATATCATTCGACCTACATACATTGAGTTCTGAAGTCACATAACTTTGACAGTTCCTTCAAAAAACGAAGAATACAACATGAATACAATACCATTCATAACCCAAAAATTTTATTTCATTTTTATTCCTTCCGAAGGAAATGACTTGTTGCCAGACTTTCTCGCTATTCTGTATACTTCTTGATACTTTTTAAAAAAATTATAGTTATTTGACCAGATTGCCTATGAAACTAATTATTGAAGGATAATTTCATATTTTATAAACGAACATATGGCATTACTGTCGGATACTATTGAAGTGTTTGTTACCAGTACTTTCATCAAAGTAATGAACAATTATTAGTTTCTTCTTAAATTTTTGTAAAAGATAAAATTCTTAAGATGAAATCTCACATTTCCACTTTCATTTCATACTTGACAGTATATTAATTTAATAACACATCATGGTTACTGTAAATTTCTATCTGCAAATTCTTTTTAACCTTCTTCACTCTCTTTCATATTGTAGGCCAAATCCTTTAATTTATCTGTGTTATTTCCGAAAGTTTGTAATTTCTGACCAGACAAAACTCCAGAAATTTTCTCCATATTGATACTTTTTTAGTCGAAACTTCATTAAAACTACTAATGCCAAATGTTTAGATATCATCAATGATGAGGAGAAAGCATCTGCATATGATGAACAGGCGTTTCCATCTGTGATAAAAAAAGGATGCACCTTTTTTATTGCTGTCAAAATGACAAAACTGTGATCATTATAGTATATTTTTATCATATTGGTAGCTGAAGAGCTCATTATGAATTCAAAACAGTGTCTGATACATTTTAGGATGATTCACAGAATTGTAAGCGCTCTTTTATGTAAATAAGTGTTCAGTTAGCAACTTTCACTAGATTCTTCCTGTATAGTGAACCGCAGGTAGCGAGGACATTAGAACCCTAATATCATTAACACTCAAATATATTTAGAAGTGATAAATTTGCCGTTACAGTGCAGTGTAGTTGGGTATGAATAAGATCCTAGATTATTCAATTTGTTAAAAATTTGCAGATAATGTACCCATTCAAAATTCCATTTCAGCAGAATCTGACGATTCTTCAACTCCAACATTAATTATTAAATATTCATCGGATTCATCCATGATATTGTCCATTTATTGTCCATATTTATTCGCTTTTGAAAAATTCAGATTCATGTTATCCTGCCTAAATTCCATGTCCGTCTATGGTTTATTGCAGTTTTAGGGTATTTTACCTAAATCGTATGAATATGATAGAAATTTATGAAAAAACTTTAATATCAAGCAAATAATGAATTGTAATAATAGATTTAATATATTCAACTACTCCCTTTATCGGTGGACCTACAATTATGTAAATAATTTCCTGGTTATCATCGAGGTTACTTTTATTATTAATTTTTTTTTGTCCCGAAGCTGTACTATAAATTTTTTTTATTTTCACGAATAACAATTGCATCCGTGTGATGTTTAATTTGGAAACCGAATTTAGAGTGAATGTTTGCGATTATGTCCTTGTTTAATAATTTTAGTGCTAAAACGCAAACTAATTATGGGGAAGAACAGATAAAATAGATATAACTCGGAATATTTATTAAAGTAATAATTTAATTTTTTTTATATGAATATTTTTTTAATTGGGATATACAAAGTAAAAAATACTGAAAAAGCAAATAGACAGTCTCAAGGACTTTCAACAAAAGTTAAAACAAAAAGAACTAAACCTCTTTCAAATTTTTCTTCTAGCTTTCATAGCGAATAAAAAATGTTTGGGTACGCTCTAGATACAGAATTTTTTTAAACAAATCATTCCCTTTTTAAAATATTATCGTACGCCTATGATGGGAGAAATTTGTACAAATAAATTAATTCCTTATATGAATTTCATTGCACTCCCATGGAAAACAAAAATTTTCACTCGTAATACCACTAGAGATCAAATTATTTTCTAAAAATATTCATGAGCGAGAATAAGTTTCGGGATTTAATTGGATCTTCTGTGGTATTCGATAAGAAAATTCCACACCAAATGTTTATTCCCAACAACATCAATTTTCGTGTTCATATAAACATTTTGGTCCAAAGAATTTAGAAAACATCTAACCTTGTAAGTAGTTGAAATGAATAAAAAAATTATCATATGAACAAATGAAAATTAGATTGTCAAAACAATTATTCTGTCATTATAAACGTCAAAACAAATGTCCAGTATAATTCGCTGTTGGGTACCCACGAGGAAAAAATTTCCACTAAAATTCATCCGTTGCGGTGGTGATCGCAGAATTACAAGTTCTGATGGGTTAAAAATCACATGTGTGGAATTTTCACAAAAATATAAACCCTTTCCAAAAATTGTATCAAACGCCAATGATGGGAGGAAATTTGTCGAAATAATAAAATTTTTTGTCGTACGCCCATGGTTAATAATTTTCACAAATCAATGATTACCTTACACAAATTTCATCTTTTGTCCATGGTAAATATACATTTTTGCAAATAAATGTTTCTCTTTAAAAATTGTCTGGTACTCCCATGGTAAATGGAAATTTCCACAGAAAAATGAACGCTTTTCGGAAATGTTATCTATAATGGGTGGAAATTTGTCCGAATAAATTTACCCCTTTGAAAAATTTCGTAGGCCAAGGATAAATGTAAATTTTTACTAATTAATGATTCCCTTACACACATGTTATGTTACGTCTGTGGTAGATAGGAATGTTTCATTTTTGTTAAAAAATGTCCACTCTTTGGAAAATTCAAACATGGTATCGCACTCTGCTACTGTTTAATTCACGAGAAATCTTCTTATTCTGAAATATTATATTTCAATTGAAAATTAATTTTTACTTTTTCATTTTCAGAGAATCTGGCTCCTTCGGAACTGAAAAAACTGAGAAACAAACAAAGAAAAGCAAGGAGAAAGGCTGAACAAGAAAGTGCTCAGGCTCGAGAAGCTCAAGTTAAGAGGGATCAACATCACAAATCACGACAACAGGCAGATTGTGAAGCTGACGCCCCACAACTCGATGAACTAGTCCCGGATAAACTCGCAAGAGTAAGATTATATAAATTCAACTAATTAATTATCACCGCAAAATAATATCTTTCATTATAGAGTTCAAAATTCTAAAGGTAAAAATATTTCTGGAATTTCCTTTTGGTCGTTTGAACTTGTAAAAGAAAATTGCGACTGAATGGAGCATAATTGTCGATAAATAATCGAACACTGAAAAAAATTATTTTCGTAGCCAATAGAAACAATAATTCTGATGTTTGGTGAGCCACAATACTCAAGGAAAGCCACCCAATTAATAATCATAAACAAAGCTACATATTAAAAAGGTTCACTGACTAGACTGCTAGAGTTTTGAAAATTTGATATATACATTCATATATTGACCAATCGACATTTATCAGTCGCCTGTCAAAATATATTCACTTCAGTCCAAAAAAGGATTCAACTATATGACGATTTTGGAACAGAAGGAATGTTTTGAGTTGCTCTAACGTGTATTAGTTGATTAATATCCTATTCAATGAAATGGTATCAACAACAAACCATAGGTGCCCAGTTAACTGGAAAAAAATTAAAAATTAGATATTTGTCATCTGCAGTTGTGGTCAAATGTATGACAAAATCCAACCAGGACACTACTAGTTATTGTGAAAACTCCCATTTTTTTCAATTTACCAAGTACCAATCCCTCCACGCTCTCTCCACTCACTTTTGAGTTTCAAAAATTATTTTCTGATAAAGCGTCAGAAAACCATACATACATTAAATTTTTTTCAAATTGAATTTATTATAGATTCTTTTAAAATTTATATTTTTAGGTTGATGATCCCTTAGAACAAGCAATCAAATTTTTACAACCCTTACAAACTTTAGCCAAAGACAGGATAGAAACACATTTAATGGCATTCGAAGTATATTATAGAAAAAGTAAGTATTTCTCTATTAAATATTATAGAAAAAGTGTTCTCATTTTTCAACAAATGAAAATCACAAGGCATAGTACTGAAACATAGTTCTGAATCAAGAACTATCCCAGTGAAGTACATTTCGGTGGTGAGCTTCTGGACACAGTTGCCTACAACCTGCCACCTTTCTTTAGTCTGCTGGGCAACTTTGGGATTCATGTTTAGTAGCCCAGGCTGCACCTTCCCACTCACTGGCATTGTGTCGGTATTGCAGGTGCCTATTGTCCCCAGGATTAAATACTATGTTGATTTGAGGCTTTGGTAGGACTTCACCACTGACAGCAAAGTGTAGCTGGCTATTTTCAGCAGTCATGCACAGCTCTTAATATTGATTTCTATATGGCCTTTAGTTATTTCGTGTTAAGATGTTGCATATTCCATATTCCAAAAGAAGCATCCCCATTTCAGCACCTCCCACAGCTTGACTGAAGCTAGGCTGGTGGACATATTACACTTTCCCGGTACAAGAATTTCTTGTCGTCACACACTTTTAGTCCTAGATTTGTTATTGATCTCCTCTACTCCAAAATCTGTTCGAAGGCGATTCTGTTCTTGATTAGGTCATTCATGCGCTTAGTCTTATGTTTTATTGAACTCTTCTCCCTTCACCATAGTGAGCCAGTTGGCAGGGTGTGAACAGCCCTATGTTGTGAATTTTCACTGTTGGCTATCATATGGTTCTAGTTTTAGAATTTTTCCTTTTCAAATTAAAAAAAAAATATACTATTTGCAAGTCGGCCAGTTAAGGCACAGCTGTCCTAAGGAAGTACAAGCTAGAGTTGTTGTTTGTCGTCGAATGCCAGCAGACATCTTTAAATGGGGATATGTATATGCGAACTTGAGTTTATTAATTTATATTATGTATTTCTCTTTATTTCAGGAAAACCTCTTCTAATGTTACAATCACTGAAACGCTCCCAAAAAGTCGATCCAACAAACCCGAGACTGCACAGTTGTTTAATCCGTTTTCACCAATTTGTACAAAAAAATAAAGGCTCGTGGGACCCCAACGTAGAACAAGTGATAGCGCAAGAGACCAAAGTTTATTTCGAAGGCAAAGATGCTAATAGTTTAAATAAGGAATTTTTGGCAAAGAACTCGAATAGTCTTAGGGCCGCGTTAGAAGGTGGAAAAGTTATGTATGAATTAGATAATAAAAGACAAAGTGAAGCCATACATTTGGTTACTAATCTGGACAATAAATATCATGATGTAAATATTGAAGTAAGTTGGATTTGTTTTATTATTAATAATAGATACATAGATTATATAAAGTGTAATGGTAATGCATATATTCCTATCCTGCGACTACTTTTCATCATATCTTCGATCATTAAACAGACTAGAACTGGCCAGATGCTGCAAAGCAAGTGGCCAGAAGAAGAGGAAACAGTCTAGAATCTAGATGAATGATAACTGATAACACAACATTTTATTTGATTCTTTCATTCTAAAAACAATAATAGCAATACACACAGTAATAACATTGCCGTTTTGTGTGATGAAGGAATTGATAGGGTTCGGACTTGGCTGGAGAACCGGAAAAATGCTGGGAAAAATAGAATGGAGTGAAACCAGATTCACAAGCAAAGAAAATTTCTGCACGAATTTGATATGGTTGAAGCGCTCTTATCGTGCGGGTTCAAAAGTTATTCTCGAAATAATCTATTAAACTAAGTACAATTTTTTTAGCTTAAGGATAAAAAAACCGGAAAATTCCTTCTTATTATTCATATTGTTACTTTGAATTGTCAAAGTCACAAAACTGACATATTTAAATGAAAACTGGTGAAAGACTTTTTTAAATCGTTGAAAACTAAATATATATCCTTCTTTATCACGTCAAAGTTATGATCAAACGCAATGAAAGAAAACAAAAACTGTGAGTATGTCTTTGTTGAATCGTATGACTCGCATGATAAGACTGCATCTGACTATATATACCATGTAATTACTTAAGTATGCCTGAAAAGTGATACTTCGCAGGGTTTGGTGTTATTTTCAAGCTATACATTTACTATGTCTGTTTTAAATTGTCATATCATAAATACAACAAAATGCTCAGTATAGGATCATAATGGTTCTTTGTGGTAGTTGTTACTTAAATACTCAGACTGTTGTTTGCTGCTTATATTTAATTTATTTCAATTTGTTTTAAGTAACCAACATTTTTGTTTCTAGGTTTGTACAGATATATTAAAATCTCTTAGAAACGGTGATCTGGGTAACTGTGACGCTCAATTGGAAGAATTCATCCAGAAATGCCACGTTCTGTTTCCATACACAGCAGCGTTCAAGCCGCCATCAGAAGTGGAACCACCTAGCAACGAATCGTTGAATCACGTTCAAGAGCAGGACAGTAATTGATGGCGTCAGATCATGTCAAGAAGAAAACTCCGTAGAGTTACGGATAAAAATAAGTGGACTTTAACCAATAGTGTTTTTTTATTAAATCAATTTTCATTCAAATGAAGACTCGATCGATCATAGTACATCTACAAATTATTTATATTACATTAACTTTTAATTTGTACATTTATTGTAAATTATTATACTTTACAGGTAATCTTGAATTATTATAATTGGGACTCGAGACTTTTTTAAATAAATTGAGGTCGTTTAGACAATGAGGTTTTTCGTGAAAGTGTTTTTTATTTAGTAATCTGAAATTGGTATTTTATTAGAACCTCCAGGTAATGGAAATGTCTTTAATTTTAGTAGTTTCCTTGAAAAAGTGACAGAATTACATACATCCCAACCAGAGTGATGCAATTTGCAGCTGAACGCGTGTTCTGTCATCTGATTGATGTGAACACTGTAGAGTTTGTTCAGCCATCCTTTGCCGTTATGTCATTAGCAGTGACGTATACTGCTGTTTGTTTTACGTTATTTTACACTTAACCTCAAAATCATAATAAATGACATATTGTAGAATGTTGAATTGTTTCCAAATTTTGACAACTGAACTGTCAAAATTAACAAATAAAATTTACGTCGACATTAGTTAAGGATGATGTCAAAATTCCGTCTCATCCATTTCATAAATGGTATATCAAGATGGACAATGTATGACGTAACGGCAAAGGATGGTTGAACAAACTCTAGTACCTCTTGCCATTTTTCTCCATCAGAATTAAAATACGCTACACTTGCGATCAATGATTCATTAACTGTCGTTGGAAAGAATGTCATTTAATGGTAAACAGACGGCTCAATAGGATTAGAAGGACTGGGATAGGAAAGTACGAAGGAATTTTATTTTGGTCTTGGAATATTGGTTATACAACTTTTATATCAAATTAACAGTTTCAACTCGTACTACGTGGAATCTTTCCTAATTCTAACATAAAACCAATCCTATTTTATTAGGACACTTTGTATTACCACTGTAAGCAGCAAGGTGGTATGCAACTGGACAGGTCCTGATGCATATTTGGTTGCATACCCATCATGGTAGCATCGAACTGTATTGACTGACCTCTCTATATCGTTGTATTCTATGATTTACATATTTGGAGTCGTAACGGTGGATGCCTAAAAAATTATGGAAGAAGAAGAAATTGTCATTAAACGGATAAAAAAGCCTTTCATATTTTACTACCGAGAATAAAATTTTTGGAAAGCTATTCATATTATCGTTCATATGCTTGTCTCTCCAGGGGCCATAACAGGGATGAAGATTCGCCTGCGTAGTACAGCCCAGTGTGAACACTCTAAGAGAACATCGCAACCCCTCCATAGGGAACTTTCCTCTACTTCTAGGTTGTAGAGGTGTTTTCTCACACAGCAGTGCCTGTTAAGAGTTCTGCTATCTTCCTCAGCCCACTCCCTGGTAGTTCAGTAGCTGCTTTAGCGTGTCCATCAGTCCATCCATTCAGTAGAAGTTTGGATTTTCTAGGACCTTGCAGAGCATTCCAATGAGCGAGGTGCTGATTCCTCAGCCACTTCTTCGTCTCTTTGCGTATTTTTTGTTTTGTCAGGCCCGGGCCGCAGAAAGAAGCTGCCGTGCATCCGCCATCTCGTTGCTTTCAAAACCAGAGTGGGCTGGAATCCATTCTAGCCGCACTGCATTCCGACTTAGCAAGTCATTTTCGACATTCGTCAGCAAGTCCTGAGTTGATGGTATACCAACTAAGGGCTTTAATTGCTGGCCCTCGGTAAGTCTTATTTACAAATTCAAGTAGTTCAAATGAACAATCTGCTGCTGATTATGGTCATTTGCAAGGTACTTAGAATTTGGAAAAGGACATAGTTGACAGTGACCATAATTAAATGGAAATTGTTCATTATGTTCAATTTTCAATTCTGTGTACTAGTGGCTTCCTTTTATTGGAAGGTTTTAAAATTATGGTTTTCTCAAACGGGAAACGCTGATGAGAAATGTTTGTTGTTAGTGGATTCAACTCATCATGTTATTTTTTAGGATCCCAGATGATATCGTTGAGAATAATCATGTGTGAAATTACCGTATTTACATCAATATCGCCAATGTTACAATGTTTGCATTAGTAATTGGAAACTGCTCGGCGATTGTCGCTAAAACGACACCCGTTCCTTTGGAGCTACCATCACAAGATCTCGTTCATCAAATCACAATGCGAACCGGGTCCTGATACGCAAGTTTTGGTTTTTATAAGCAAATAGTTTGTACCAATTCACAAAACTCATTGGATTTCAGTATGTGTTTTGTTGAATTATTCGGAAAAATGCAGTTCAAGCCTTACGCGGATCTGTCGATGTTGATGTAATAAATATGTTTGATTGAAATGTATTATATTTTATCCCTATCCGAGGTAAAAATATTGACAAGATAAAAGTATAAATTATGTGGCATTAATCGACTTTGTTGGATGGTTCCCCGCTAGGGGCACGCTACATTCACTAAGAATTTCATTCGTTCGAAGAAATTCCGCGAGGAGGAGCTGACCGCTTCACTATAAATCTCATTAGTTCGTGGGAATTCTGCTTAACCCAGCGACCTTAACCCAAGGATATTAGATGAGAATAGGATTGATCAAAAGCTGAAAAGTGTCAGCCGAGTTTGATGACGTCACTGGTTACCCATGCGCGCGTCGGCTTGCGCGAATTATGAAACTGTGAAATCCGTGGTGTTATTTATTTATTTTTTAAATTTTAATAACAAAAAATAAAGTATTTAATGTATAAGCAAAATTTTTCAACATGTTTTTTTTATGTTAAAATCATTCTGGGTATAAATCATGTAAGTCAATATTCCTTTTACCTTAAATAATAATTAATTGGGCGATTTAAAAGCTAGTTCAGGGGATAGGTAGTATTCTGGAAAAACATAATGCCATTATATGTAATAGCATTTTTATTTGGCCAACTGCAAATGTTCAAGATAATCCGGATAAGAATGATGGAGAATATGTTTACGCACATGACAAATTTTTAAGTGTAATTTTCAATAAGCAATAAAAAAAATGATTACTATTTACTATGTTAAATTATGTTCCACTTACCCCATTTCTTGCTAAAACAACATGTCATGATCAGTTTTTCAAGTTTCTTTCATTATTATTATTTATAAACTGTGTAGGTAGGTTATTCAATGTTTTATTTTTTTGCAACTCAAATATGTACTAAATTTAGAGTAAAAAAGTATAACTGTATGAAATAGCTTTTATTGATTTCTAAAAAAACTCGAATTGTGTGATTTATGAGGTTTTTGAAATGGCTGATTCAATTTTATACTCATTTTTATTAATCAGCAAATATAATAGGACAAAACTATGGTATTTTAACATGAAAATAAAACAACACTAATATCCTTGAAGAGTTTCGCCTTAGAAACAGCTGTTGCAATTATCAATAGTTACACTATTACAATACAGTTCGAAATCTGTCTTTGTTTACTACACAGAGAAAAAGAAGATAGACATATAATTGATGGAACACCAATGTCGACAAAAGAACGTTGCTGTGACGTCACTGGTTACCCAAACGGCTAGCGTTGCTCTTATGGGAATAATCCATCCTATTCTCATCTAATATCCTTGACCTTAACCAACCATAACATTAGGTATGCAACAAAACATTCATAAGTGTCTGTTCAGTTGCATACCTCCTAGCAGCTTATAGATGTTATACAGGGTGTTAAGTTATACAATGATTGATTTTATATTGGAATTATGAAAACTTTCCACGTAGTAAATGATGAAACTATTAATTTGTTTTCACAGTTAAATTCACAATATTCCTGTACAGATATAAATTCAATCATTGGAGGAAGAAGATAGAACAAAAACTTTCTATTTTAGATTCAGCAAAGATATGTTTTGTGAAAATTGAGCTGACTAAGCTGTAGCACAAAATAACATTCTAATATGAAATGAATTTTTCCATAAAAAAACTGTTTGTTTAGGTCTATTGTATCTACTTCCAGGTAATGTTAAAATATCAAAGATAATTACCTAGATATACTTACAGTCGAATCCTATCAAAGCACACAGCTTCTCCATTGCATTGTCCTTATATTATGATATTCCAGCGAAATAAACTTAGATTGTCACGTTGATATTGTTTTTCATTGACTTTCCTGAAAAAAAAACACAAATTTTCAAATGACGTAAAAAGTTCTTATTCAAATAATAAACTTTGAAACATGTGTATTTTTCTGTTCATCAAAAACTAACAAATATTCAAACTATTCCATCTAGAGCTATTTAAATTGATAAATAAGACTATTACCTACCAAATCAGATACTAGTTATTTCTGAAGTAGCTTCAATTGCTTTTTGTACAACTGCATATAAACTCTATCTACTCTAAAACAATCTACTCGCACAATAAAAGTTATACTAGTTGATAATAGTTTAGTTATTGACGCATCGGTATCGACAACTTGCAGACAAACATAAATCTAAGATTGCAAAAAAAATGTTCACGTATTACAACTCGAAATACAACAAAAGAATACTTGTAGAAAAAACTAAAAGCTTGTAATTATAATAAATAAACATAGTTTAGCAAACCTTATTTCTCCCTTTGCTGGCTATATATCATGACATAAAAATGAAAAGTTTTCTAATAATGATTAAACGATATCATATCAATTATATTTTATATATTATACTTTTTATTAATCCAGAGATATAAACCGTAGAATACTGCAGTAAGATAGAGAGGTCAATCAATACAGATATTGTTCGATGCTTCCCTAATAGATATGCAACCAAACATACATTAGTGCCTAATATGTTGCTTATTTCTTTGCTGCTTACAGTAGTACTATGGTGCCCAAGTGAAATGATACTAGTTTATATAATGATTTTAATTTTATTTTAGAACTATGAAAAGATTTCACGTAGTAAGGGCTGGAACTATTAGTATGTTATAACAGTTGAATTCACAAAATTGGTAGATAGAAATAAATCCAATCATTTGAGGAAGAAATATATGCTGCACGGTATTTCTAAATAGATACAGATATAAAGCGGCTTGTCTCTCTTGATAAAACACCCGGTACAGTACATACATCTTCAAATGTTTTGTACTACTTATGAATATGAATGACATTAACATTTTTGTGTCAAAATATGTCAAATTTAGTAATATAGAATGAACTCGTACTTTTGAATTGGGAGTATTGGACTAAATGGTTTATCAGCATATAAAAGTGTATGCGAGATTGAGAAATGAATTGAAAGAGCGCTCTCTGGTATGAAAATTTTTTTCCAAGATATTAAATTGTGACCATGATATAAAACTATTTAAACTTGAATTCCTTTCATGAATATTTATTTCAGGTGTCGTACAAAATCACAAAAAAGAAAAAGCAATATGAAGATTTAACGCTTTATCCAGGTTCCAGTAGTTTTTTGAATTCTTGTTGTGGATTTAGGAAAGTATTTCTAATACATTTTCTATAAACTTTTTTTCAATTTAATTGCGTTTCAGGTTTTACAAAGTATTTAATGTGAATAGTACCCAAGCAGAGGTATTCGATTTGGTGGCAAAGCCTGTAATATGCAGGTAATTTACTTGATCTCACAACTATAAAAATTGGATAGTAATAAATTAAAAAGACACATCCCAATTATAATTTGAAATTATCTTCAATATACAAAAGTGCACAGCATGCAAATATGAAATAATCATTTAAATTGTCTCCAATTTTAAAGAATCTCTTATCTATATGATTTTAGAGCAATGTATATTTGATCAACTTGTGAATTAGGTGGACTTTTGTGCAAAATCTTTTTAAGTACCTAATTATTCATTGTGGGGAAATATTGTGGTAAAAAAATTCTCATTTTCCACACACTTTGTTTAAAACTATTGACAATTCTGTGCTAGTCTATTGTTGATAAACTTCTCTTTATGGTGATGTCTATGAGTATTAATATTTGATTCTTTTTTGTATTCTAGTGTGATAGAAGGTTTCAATGGTACATTATTTGCATATGGCCAAGTAAGTGACTTTTAATTAAGAGAATTATGTGAAAAAAATTTGCACCGGACCTTCTTATTTGTGTATACATGCAAATTCCATCAATGTAAACAAACACCAACAAACTACATCCATCCGACGTCCGGAGGTTGTCCACAAATTATAATTGTATTACAAACGACCAACTTTTGAGCAATAATAGAAAATGTATCTCTCTCGTTCGTTAGTGTTTATAATGAAAAAGTAATTTTTTCGAAGAAATTCGTCATGGAATTAAGCAATAAGAAGGAATGGGATCCAAATACCATTACTATAGTATTGGAAAGAATGCCATTCAGAGGTACACAGACGGCTCAAAAGCAATAGGAGGAACTGGGATAGGAGTGTTCGGGCCAGGAACCAAACACTCAGAAAACTTGGGAAAAACTCCAAGTATATTTCAAGCGGAAATCCACGCCATAAGAAAGTGCGCCCAGTTCAATATTGATAAAGAATACAGAAGACAAAGGATTATCACGATGTCGGATAGTCAAGCAGCCATTAAACACTGAGTACCTGTGTAATCAGTTCTAAAATAGTGTGGGAATGCCTAGATTAAGTCAATGAACTAGGCGGGAAAAATATAGTACCACCCTTACTATGGATTCCAGGACACACTGGAATAGAAGGAAATAAAATAGCAGAAAAACTTGCAAAGAGGGGAATCGAAGTCCAAAATACCTTTCTGGGGACATGAACCTTTTTGCGGAATCCGCCCTAATGTGATATTGGAAGAAATAGGTAAAGGCGAGAGAAAGATAAGATCTGACCATTGGAAAGATCTAGTAGGGCTTATAGAATCAAAGATTCTTACTGGGTGACTACAACCTGTTGAGTTTAAATGAATGCATGAGTCAAAGTAAAACTGCGCTAAGAGTTTTAACAGGAATCCTAACGAGACATTGTCGCCCGAATGGGCACCTGAAAAAGCTCAAAATGGTGGAGGAAGAGGAAACCTCCATTCACATACTGTCCAATTGCACAGCACCTGGGAGATTACTGGATAGATGAGGAACATTTACCTAAATTGAAGCTTGCAGAAATCCTAAAATTCCTGCGGGATATAGGACTAAAGGAGCTACTATAGTTTCTGAGACTCATCAAAAACTAAGTAGAAGTGAGGGGGCGCAATAGATCTTTTAGGTCACCCCAAAAATACATACATACATAGTGTTTATTTGCATTGTTGGCATCTTGGATTTGAATAAAGTGTTGTCGTTTTGATTATTGCTCTGCAACGTAAAACCCTGTATTTTATCATGATTGTTTGTTCAATAGAGAACTAATCATAAGTTCAAACGAACTCACCTGTAATGGTCGATCTTGATTAGATGAAGGGCTGGCTCGCGAAGATAATGAGTCATGTAGTACCTTCGACTTTGGTGTTACCAATCACATACTTGTCACTTATACGAGTTCTACAGACGATTGAAAGACATTTTTCAACGTATTAATCTTATTGTGTCGTATTTACATATTTCATAATGTGTCATTCACTTATTTCTCAACTTTTTTATAGACGGGAAGTGGGAAAACCTACAGTATTACAGGTTCATCGAAAAATTACGATGAAAGAGGTATTATCCCAAGGAGTATACAGTATATATTTAAACATTACGAAAACGTGAGTTAGTTTGATATTTTAAATGTTACATTAAGGTCTATTTATATCATCTACCACATTCTAATTATTTTTGAAGATTTCTGATAAGCCTACCATTTATATATCGTATATGGAGATATATAATGAAGTTGGATATGATTTGCTGAGTACTAAACAGTCAAAAGTTTCTAGAATTTTAGATGATCTTCCGTAAGTAGGTACAGCTGCTAGGGGTAATGTGTACTTTTAAATATTTGCAAATTTCAATTCAATAAAGTACCTATAGGTAGGTTATTACAATTAATTGCTTCATTTTTATAGAAATTAAAAGTGAAATAATTTTTCTAGAAAAAGTATAGTGTGCAACACTTGGGGAAAATACTCTTCCACTTTGCTGAACAATATAATATTTCTCATGAAATCCTTCTTAAATCGACCCTGTTGATTATCATGAATAAGAATTAGGATCCTTATACATTATTACAATTTTAGTCGAGTATCTATTTTTGAAGACAAAACAGGCGAGGCACATATTAGAAATTTAAATGTATTTCCGGTTACTACAGAACAAGAAGCTATGAGGCTATTATTTTTAGGGGACACCAATAGGTAAGCTATGGATGTCTATACAGTTTTGTAGTATATTTAAGAATACAATTTTAGGACGATTGCAGAAACTGTTTCTAATGAGTTTTCCTCGAGATCACACTGTATATTTACTCTTCATATCAATCTACGAGATTGTAATTCATCAAATTTGAGATCTTCTAAGTTGTATTTGGTAGATTTGGCTGGGTAAGAAATAAACATTTTTTAATAGTTATTTAACCAACTAGTGTATTAATGAGGGCCATTAACTATAGAGATAATTTAGCGCACGAGCAGAGTGAGTGCGTTAATGTTTGAGATTGTTAATTGCCCTTTTAATACTCGTGTTAGTTACAAGACTTTTCCGTCGACTGTATCAGTTGTATTAGTTTTTCTCGATATTTAAAAACTAAAAATATTTATTTGTTTCATAGGTTAGTACTGTTAAAAATAAATAATGACATTGAAATGTCACAGAGATGGGCGCTGGTTCAAATGTCACTGTTTTCGGATTTCTTAAATTCTTTTTTGGATATCTTAACACTAATAATTATTATAATTTTGTAGAATAATAAAATAAAACGATAGGCAATTCAAAAACTAGAAGTATTCTATACTAGGATTCATTTTTTGAAGACGCTATTGTATGTTTGGTTGCCTACAAAATGTCAATAAATAAGATGTGCGTTGGGTTGCTTGCAGAAAATCATTGAATAATATGGGTAATTCATGCATTTGATTAGAGGGTCATTAATGTATGATTTTGTCTAGTTTTGAGAATGTTAATATCATATGTTAATACACTGTCGACGGAAAAATTGATTTAAAAGTGATTGACTTACAAGCAGTGGCCTAGCTAGAGGGTAGCAAAATGCGCGGAATAGGTTCATTATTCCTCTTCATTAGGTTGTAGTATGCGCTCGAATTATGATACTGCGAATGCCTTCCAAAATATATTATAAATTTTTTTGAAAGCTCTGCAGTAGTGCAGCTGTACTGCTATATATGGAACCCCCTTTCTCCGAAGACTAGTATAAAAAAAAGGTTTTTTAATCTTTTTATCCGAATTTATTGATTCTAGGTCAGAGCGAATTTCCAAAACTCATTCAAAAGGTCCTGGTTTACAAGAGGCTAAGTCGATTAATTTATCTTTACATTTTCTACAACAAGTAATTTTAGCGTTATCAGAATCTAATAGAACCCACATACCTTACAGAAACAGCATGTTGACTCACATTTTAAAGGACTCTTTAAACGGAAATTGCATTACTAGTATGCTGGCAACACTATCAACTTTACAGAATAATATAGAGGTAAACAAAAAGATCATAGTAATGATTTGAAGAGTACAACATCTTCAAAGGTATCTCAGCCAGTTTGTACTTGCTGACATTGTTCGAATTTTTTATACATACCAATATATAAAATTAATATTGATATGATAATAATATATTTATAATAATTCCTTTCCAGGAATCATTAAGTACCTGCAGATTTGCTCAGAAAGTATCTATGATAGCTACAGATCCTACGATCAATGGTATCTCAGCCAGTTTGTACTTGCTGACATTGTTCGAATTTTTTATACATACCAATATATAAAATTAATATTGATATGATAATAATATATTTATAATAATTCCTTTCCAGGAATCATTAAGTACCTGCAGATTTGCTCAGAAAGTATCTATGATAGCTACAGATCCTACGATCAATGTCTTAGATCCTCAAAAAGAAATCCATTTCTTGAAACTTAGGATTGAAGATTTAGAAAAACAGCTGTCCTTAGCTACAGGATTCTCTGTAAGTATTGTTTAAAAAGATCACATTGGGCTCGTTTCATGAATTTCAATGAAAATATCACAAGATATATTGGGTCTCAACTAAGTATTTGCAACTAATAACGCCACTCTGTGATTTCAAATAAAAATAAAAATGAAAAAAAATATTGAAATTTAAATTCCTGTGGTAGATTGGGGTAGGCTAGAGCCAATGACAAACAATGAGATTTTGCGCTGTTGTCAAAAGGGAAAACATTCATAAGTACAGTAGTTATTTTTTTTCTTTTACATCTATTAAATAGAAACGCGAAGAACTGTCGAAACGTAGTCTTTCAAATGATGATTTCATAATCGGGTGCCTCTTATTAAAAAAGTTAACTCTCGCGTAGTCAAAGCGATGTTGAAATATATATTTTAAGCTGTAGTTTTCGACATGACGCTTTCAAAGTAGAAAAAAAAAATGTGACGATGATATAAAATGATATATCGAAAAAATTGTCAATTCTTTTAAAAAACTAATATAGTGGAGTTAAGAAATAGTGTTTGCCATTGAAAACTAAAATGTAATCAACTTTTAACATATAGGAGCAATGCTGTAGTGAGCGTTAAAGAAAAAACACAAATTCTACAGTACATTAAAAGTACCTATAGTTATAAAATAAAAGAATGTATATCTTTAGAATGACCAATTTAATGAAAACTAAATGTTTCCTATGTTGTTTGAAAAACTGAACGTTGATGATGTAAATTGACAATTGTCAAATTCTTCTAGTCGACTTCCACTTTGCCCTAATCAACTTGGATAGTCAAGTAGGATTTAACAGCAGAACGTACTTTGAATCTGTCAACAAGTGCTTCTGCCATTGGTTTAACTAAAGCGGTTTATTTAAATCTAAAAAAAAATTTTCACTGAATTTTATGAATATTTATAACTTTTTGAGATAAATATCATTATCCACTTGTTAATTCATACCCATAAAACTAGCCCATTCTAATTGATAGTGATTATTCCACATTCTATGGAAAACGTAGTTCATTTAGTATTTATAAAAATCAGACAACTGTGGATAGCTTCTCTAAAATGGTCTTAAAATATTTTTTCTCCGATTGGCAAACAATATTAATTTTGCTGACTGATATCAATCAGCAAAGTATTACTTTTCCTGCCTAGCAACAAAGTGATTACTTAGCTGCCTGTGATTATACATTTCCATATGCAACCAACCAAAATAAAGAGATTGTGGGAATTGTAATAATTTGCAAATACAATATCCTCATTATGAACAATCGGAGAAAAAAGTATATGCTCAACTCGGCAGCAAAGTAGATTGACTGCCTTAGCTGGATTCCTGAATTTAGCTTGGGCGGTCAATCTACTACTTTGCTGCCTAGTTAAACAAATAACTATTCTTTTCTACTAGAGCACGTTTAAAAAAAATAGTAAAAATCCTAAGAGGATAATTTTGAAAAACTTGAAAAGCTTGTTCTAACTATAATTTTTCATACTTTTCCAATATGCAAGTAAACATGTTTTGTCTATCGTTTCAGAATAGTGTGACTTTGAGTAAAAAGAAAATGGAAGAATACGTCGTTGAAGTCAAATCTTTCGTTGGAGCAGATAAAAAATTTATATCGGTTAAACCTGACATGACCGAAATTCAATTTTGTTTTAATTTGCTTAAAAATGAAGTTACAAACAAAAAAAAAGAATGCCTTCAATTGGAAAATACTTTGATGGAGAAGACGGAAGGAATATATATGTTAAATGACGAATTATTGAAAAAAGACAAAGAAATCGGTATCCTTTTACCTTATAAATGTGTATTGAAGAAGTATGGAACGAACCATTGTGATAATGTCGAAATTTTATAATTTCATGAAAGAGAAGAAGTCACTAAAAAATAGGGGGAGGGGATCGTATATTTCATTTTATACAGGGTGAACAAAATGATATAGGGATTGAGGGGCACATTAATTTACTTTTCGAAGTACAGGGGGTTAAAGTTTTAAAAAATTGAATATTTCAATTGGATAACTTTAAAATGGATGGATAAATTGATTTGAATTTTGGCAGGTTGTTTTCAAATGTACAAATATAAAAGGGCATATTTTTATGGAAAATTTTTCCTCAATTTTTGGTCCAGTGGTGTAGATTTGGAAGAATAATATGTTTTCTTTCCCCTCCCATTTTCTACTCCGCTTATATCTGAGGCAATTTTTATTCAATTTTGTATTGCAAATTGCAGAACATTGCAAAATAATGTATAAATGTAAATTGTCAAAATTTTGAACTTCTCTCGTAATTTTTTGGCTGCTTAATTCTTCTATTAATAAAATCAAGTTTGGACAAATATTTTCAACAATCTTCTCCGAATACTTTATATGCATTGCTGTTTCATGAATTTGTTCCTGTTACATATTCCAACCATAAGTACTGGATAGTTATTGAGAAGAATATAAGAATTTTTTTAAATTAATAATAAAAAAGTGATCTTGAAGACTTCATGAAATCATTAAATATCTTGAAAACTACACATCTTTTGATACGTGAAAGTTATTCGTTTTTCACGTAAAAACCATTGAGGAATACAAAATTGGATAAAAATTGCTTCAAAAGTCAGTGGCGTGAAAAATGGGAAGGTAAAGCTATACCCCAAATGATCAAAAATTAAGAAATATTCTTCCATCTTCCATATGCCTTTTCACATTTGAAAACAACCTGCCAAATTTCAAATCAATTTATCCATCCATTTTAAAGTTATCAAATAAAAACATTTGAATTTTTATAACTTCAACACCCTGTATTTCGAAAAGTAAATGTGCTGGACCCCTTAGTCCTCATATCATTTTGTCCAATTTTACATGCGAACGTTGTAAGTGTCATTTGAAAACACCCTGTATAAATAATTTTTCCTCAATCACGTTACAGTTCAGCTGAAAAATATCATAGATAAGATTCCAGAAAAACCTGTTTCGTTATCGAATCCTTTTGAAGAACAAAGTACTTCTGTATCGTGTCATTCTTTAAAAAATAATATGCCACATCCAAGTATTGTTGAAGAGAAAATATTATACGAAACATTCATGTCCCAACCGGAAATATCCAAAGATTTGATTTTTTTCAAAAAAGGTCTAGAAAAACAATATAACGAAGCGAAAGTATGCGTTGAAACTATAAAAAAATGCCAAGAACAAATAAATCTTATAAAACAACAGCTTGGTACACCGTTAAGTTGGATAGAAAGAAATCGATTGATTCCGGAACTAGAAAAACATCAAGAAATATATAAAAAAACTTTGCTGGAAATGAAGAATATCCAAAGTGAAACTGTTCATTTGCAGTGCGGTCTTAAGGGAGCGGAAGTGAAGTCCAAACATGCGTTCAAAGTTTGGATGCAAGAGTATATTAAAGACAGTAACCATTGTCCTCAAAGTGATGATCAAAAATTGAGCTACTACTTTAGTAATGGTACTTCCAAAGAAAAAAAATTCAACAAAGCTTCAGGTGAAATGAACGAATATAAATATGTTAGTGACGGTTGCTTTGGTAATCACCAAGGCAAAGAAGAAAGCAAAAATAATAAGATATTGAATTCTTCAACGTTACTGGAAAATTTTTCGTTTGAAAATCTGGATGACTTTCTTAACATACATTGTTGCTGTGATCCTGAGATTGAAAAAAAATATTATTTTGAAGAAAATCCAAATACAATATCAACTGATCCTAGTACAGAATGTTTACATTGCTGCAGAAAATTTCATTCAGATTCTACTTTACTTCCGTCAATTTCTACACCTTCATCGAACCAGTTAGCTGCCACTAAAGAGTGTGCAGCTGATAATATAAGATTTGTTGAGGTCCCAACGGCAAATAAAAAATCAATTTCTTCTACAAAAAGTGTAGACGAACTGTCAGAAAAATCTGTTAACGAAGACGGAAAAAGGATGAAAAACTACACATACAAAACAGAACCAGCTGAAAAGGACGTCGACCCTTCGAGTGGTATTGAAAAATATTTTATCGAAACAGATTCTTTGGAATTTAAGGAATTTATGAAAAGTGTTGCCGTTACTGGTCTGGATGAAATTGATAACGAGATTTTTGGTTTTTATAGAAGTAAATTTTGTTAATTATCGATTATTTCTAGAAAGTTATGAATAAATTAAGTGTATTTGTTTAATTTTCTGTTTCTATATGCGAATTGGTTCCACATTAAGGGATGAGTAACAGGAAAAGAAAATTAATTAGAAATGTTGAAAAGATAATAAGTGAACAATCGTATATTTCCTTTTTTTTTGAACCGTCTTCATACAGAGAACTTTGCATCCTTCATTCATTCATATGTTTGAGTTGGGATCAAAAGCCCAGGTACTCGAACTGAATCTTTGTACCTTTACCCATGTTAACTATAACCTACCTCCATTCCAGAAGCTTCGTGTCTTCTATATAGGCCATCAGGCCACCAGTTTATCTGGAGGGATCTTCAGTAGTTGTGATGGTTGTGTTATTTCCATTTTCTGCACATAGGTCCACTAAATTTGCCCATTCTGTCCAAATGCTTCCTCAGGGTGCAGTGTCCAGTCACCAGGTTGGTAACTGTCTGAAAATTTCTCTTACCCAGTTTCAACAGCCTGGACGAGAGCTCCTCGTCTAACTTATTCAGTAGACTCTCAGTGTGGTGGTGTCCTTGTGTCAGCCTCCAATTGAGTTAGATTCCTTAACTAGCCAGTTCCCGACTTCCCCTCTTATGTAATCCTTTGTGAATCCACAAAACGGTACCGGACCTATGAAAGCTCCTTTAGAGCCTTCTTTAGCTAACTGGTCTTACATTTCATTCCCTGCAATTCCCTCATGTGCCGGCACTCATATTAGAGACACTTTGTTGTCTCTTGCCAGCACGTTATGGGATTCTTTACAGTTTTTTCACCAGTTTAGACCTAGTTGTTAGATTGCTGATAGCTTTAAGTTTTGCACCCTCTTGGCTTATTGCACCTACTAAGCTGCCTTTTTTAGTCCACCCTCCTAATTATCCCGGTACATTCGAAAAGGTGATTTACGTACATAGGATGTTGCGATATCTATTGTGTGATACACTGGCCTTTTCGAAAATTGTTTGTTCAAGTCCAGAGCTTCAAATATCTCAGTCTCGATCTCCATGCAGCTGAGATCCCCGCTATACAGTCCCATTTTATGAAGGTGGTTTTTCACTGGGACATAACCTTGAAATACCCTTTGTTTATTATTGGATGATTCGCACCGAGGCAGTACTAAAGGGAAAAGTGAGAAGCGGAGGCCACGAATTTTCAAAATTAAAATCGGACGATCCAGCCAATATTTACGCATTTTGCAAGATTAGGGCATAAAAATTAGCAGAGATACGAATTTATGAAAAAAAGATCCACTTTGAGAGTTTCTCCGGCTTTTCTCGGCGAAAAATGGTCGGATCGGAATTTTCCAAAAACCATTTTGTAGGTTTTTGCATTCTCTACAAACGGACTTTTATGAGTTACGCGATTTATCCAGTACTTTTTATTATATTTGCAAAAAACGAAAAAAGGGCCTTTTTTTGTTAATAATTATTATTGAGACAAATTTCACAATTAAAAAAAATTGGCTGGTTTTTGGATTTTAGTAATCTACAGGGCATCCCCGAAACAGGGTTCAAGCATTTTTCTGTTTTAAATTTGCATGATAACAACAAATAATTAAGTTTATAATGTGTTTATTCTCAAAGTCCTCAAATTGGGAATTATTGGTATTCATGAAATAAAAATAAGGCAGTTTACCTTTCTTCATCGACTCTAATTAAGGCGTAATATTGGTGATCAACACGTTGACTGCAATGGAGGTGGGAATGTAAGACACAAGAAATTTTTTCCTCCATTCTTGGTATTGATATCAGTCTTCAGTTTTCAGGTCAAGCAAGAGGATATGACGGTAGTAGTGAACGTTTTATGTTTTAGTTTCTCGACGGTGCGGTAAGATTGTAGATACTATTATTTTTGTGCAAAACTCTCTTCATTAATTACGAACGTTGAAAAAATTTTGAATAGTAGATTGCTGTAATAAACAGAAATTCTATGTGAAAATATGGAGAAGCTGGTAAGTACACGATTTTAATATACTGTACAGTTTTATAAAATTTGATATGTAAGAAAATTCGTCCTTTTTGTTTATAATTAATGTCAATTTAAAAGATTAATGAATCATATTAGAATAAAATATTTAACAAAATAACTATTAGAGGGGAAAGATAGAAAATGAATGTGGGTAGTGATAGTGATGATTATTAAATTTTTTTTGACAGGGGAGAAAACTTAAAAAAGAAAATTGGAATTAAAATAGTCTAATGAATTTAAACTCATTTAACTGAGAAATATAATAGATACATGTAAAGTACATAAAAATTAGAGACACAATATTACAAAAGAGGGTATTTGCAGAAAATTATAAAAAAACACATGTTAATAATAATCGAAAATAGACCAGAGTAAAATGGAAATTTAAATTTTGATATTGGTGAGAAATTTTATTTGAATATTTGGTTTCCACCAATTATGTCATTATTATAGTGGGAATAATCACTGTGGCTTTTATTTGCCTAGGAAATGTCAGATAGTTGTCAAAATAATTACCTTATTGTGTCAATGCGATATATAAAATGGGTAAAAATTATCGGCTTAGTACCTTTTCTAATGCAGAAATAGGTTAGTAGAAATATTTCATAAACTACTTCGAAAAATACTCTAATGAGTAATGAGTCTATATGAAGACAATTTAAGATTTTTACCAAAGAATTTGTGAATAAAAAAATAATCTAGTCAATTATAACCCGCGAGTTCCATAAATTAGAAAATAATTTGACAGATTTTTTGAAAACTTGTTGCCAGGCAACAAGGCCAAATGGCAACAAGTTCTTTCTTTTGTTATATTATTACTGATAATATAGGTATTGTAAAAATAACAACCAATATTCACAATATAAGTGATTTATCATTTACCTTGAGAAAAAATCACTTGGAACCTGAATATGACGCCAATTGAGCTACATTTTCAAATTATTTTGGCTTCTTTATCACCACCAAGCTTTAAATGACCATTTTTTTACTACAATATCCTGAGAGGCTGCAGAATGTTAAGAGATCGTTTTCGGGATCACTGAAAAAGTGCGTCGAACTTGGCAGTCGAGATTCAAGAGTGCTACAAGTTTATTTCAAACATCGCCATTAGTATGAATGCCCATATATTTTTTTCATATATTTACCATTCCTTTAACCAATAAAGAATCGCCGATTTTCCAAATTTGAATGTAAGGAAGGCCTTCGTTAAAAATGACAAATACCCTGTTCTTTTTTTTTTAGTATACCTCAAAATCATCCAGTCAGCTTAACAAATTCATGTCTACCCACAGGAGCCAAAAATACCACACAAGCAACCATGTACGCTTATCTGCCTTCAACCAAAACTAAGTTACTTCTTCTTTAGTATGGTGTACGATCTAAAACAACTAACCTCGAAATGTCAATGTTGTCATAAACTTTCAAAGCAAGTTTCAACTTTGAAATCTTGGTCCACTGCGAGTTAGGTGAATAAACCTCGGATTACCTTTCGTATAAACCAAATACACTCAACCACTTTCACATTTTTGCTTTTAGGACACTTTTCAAAATTTTCTTATTCTTTTTGATACTGCTCTTGAGCTATTTCGGCAGTAAATTCTCCATGATTTTCCAAATATTCGATATTGTTCCTCAATTTCAAGATGTTCCATTACAATACGATTTTGAGATTTCTCGGTAGACCTACAAGGTAGATGGTTGTTTTTTCCAAATCTTTCAGCGGAATTACGAAAAGTCTTGACAGACACATAACCAATAACGAATTCGTACGTTATAATCCTCATCCGTTATCACACGTACATATTGACCTTGTAACGTTAAAAATTTTAACATGTCCTTAAATCGGATATTAATAATTTCTTTGTCAATTTACGTCTTCTCAAGGTGAGATAATGTTAGCTTTCTGTTTTTGTAATTATGCGCTCGGGACATTCGTTTAGTATTTAATTATTAATTATAGAACATTAAAAGTTTTATAGGAATAGTTAAATTTTTGCCTTGTGAAATTTGGAGAGCATTTTATTGACATAAATCATAAATATTTTCAATAAAAATCTCCACACACCGTACACTTGTGTGACTTGAGATGAAAAATGTTATTATAAACATGAAAATTAACAGTACTCTGCAAAAACGATTGTTTTTTGCTCTGTAACAGTTATAAGAAAATATAATTATCAAGGAAAACAGGTGAAACTCATTATTTCATATAACGGAAAATATTCCTATAAGAAATCTGTACGTACCTAGGAATTAAATAAACTGTTTATATAATAAAATGCAAAATCACTTCGGAAATGCAGCACCCATTTCAATATATGAAACTGTTATTCGATTTCTTTGGATTCTTATTTGGATTAATTTTCTTGTGCTTCCATTGTTTGGCGAGAGTTTGAAAACTGTGAAATTGATGGTGAATTGCTTTTTTACAAAAAATTGGACCAAAGTAATCTTCGAGAAATTATCAAGTTTGGTATCACTGAATAGATTTTTTCAATACCTTTGAAAAGAGGTTTCGTTTGCCATTAAGGTTGCGTTTAAAATTATTGATCACACACCTTGTGACGTCTTCTTTGACGAAAAAGTCATCTATTATCACTAGTAGGTAACTTAAATAGGGAAGGGGACTTTGAATAGCGCTGTATATTATATGGTGAATTTACAAAAAAGGTTTTGGCTGAGATTATTTTGGTTTAATATGATATACAAGTTGAATTCACCGGAAATTTGACCGTATTTATAATATATTTTTATACTTTATATCTAAGGCAAAACTTAGTACACGTTCCACCGTATTTGTGCCTCATCAGTATAAGGTAGATAATCAAAAAATCTCAGTTTATATCTTTATTTTACGATAATAATAATGAATTTCAGTGTCCTTCCATAAAATTTAACTTTTTTGTGGATTTTTTATTAATATTATTTTATTCGAACAACCTATTTGACTAACTCATTCAAATGAAAGTCATAATAAGTATATCCGTCGTATCATGCGAAATCGACCAAAAATTCGAAAGTTTTAATATTATCTATAAAGCAGGTCAATGCAGTGTAATATCGGTATTCAAAATCTTCAATATAATGATTTTCATTGTTAAAAATTATTTTTTTTGTAGCCGTCCCGAAAATAGAGTTTCGGTATGATTTATTAAATCGAAAATGAAACTAACACAAATCGTACCGAATGTAGCTATTTTCGGTATGTTTTGTCTTACTTTCGGGACGATTTTCAATATCTATGTAGGCGACCTTACCAATGACATTTACGGAAATTTTATTATGACATCGCTTGTCAAAATAAATTTGTTGCTAGTTCCACTGTATTTTCAATTTTCCGATCCAGAAATAGAAATCGACAAAGTGACGAGGAAATAATTATTCGACATGAAATCACTGCAAGTTTGCTATTTGATTATTTTATTTAATGTGTGTACATAGGTAATATTTATAGTATCTATCTCTATGATTTTTAAATATTTTATTCAATAACCGGCTGCAGAAGAAGTATTGTACGTAATGCTAACCGAAAGTGATTTTACTGGACTCGTAGGCTTCCAGGGCGAGTCGTAGACTTTTGGAACTTTTTACTATTTCGTCAACTTATACCAAAAAATAGTACTCTCAGTCCGATGAACCTGAATTTTGACTAGGTGGTACTTCATCTGCAATTTTTTAACAAATCAGGCCTTTTTATGTCTACAAATTATTCTCATATGTAGAACTTACTAATTAATTAATTAATCCAATTGAATAATCTAGTACCTCATTATTTTGAATTTATAATAAGCTTCATAGTTGAAATTATTTTATTTTAATGCTGGATTGCATTTTCTGTATAAATATTCGAATTAAGTAATAACTAAAAATATGGAAATTCCAGTTCATGCAAAGCAGCTTTATTTTCAATTTTCTATAAACTATTATTAATTTGGAAGTCAGAATTCTATAATGACGTTTTAAGTAAATATAGAATTGGTAATTAGTGAAGAAAGAGCTAGTTAAATAAGGAATCGAGTATTCATTCAGTTATTCATTTTTGGATATTTAGTAGTAATGTCAATGTATAAATTGTTGTAAACACCCACTAGCTGTGTCAATAATGATAGACCCATTAGCTGTATCTAGATTACTACAACCCAAAAAGAACTAAAAACAAAAAATTCCACCACAGCGGCGAATATATAACATTTACAATGTCTGCGCACCTAACCGTGTAGCTGGGAATTAGGTTAACAATATTCAAAAGTGGTATAAGAATAAAGTTCGACTTTTTCAAATGTAACTATCTACTTAATTTTTTTTAAACTAGAGCGAATTTAAGAGAATTAAATGGGCATTTTGATTATTTTTCATGAACGCTATTTGATAAAAAAGTTAGCTCGCGTTTGACAGTTTTGTACAGGAGTCCCTATGTCGCATGTAATAAATAACATAATATAATCTTATACGCTATAAGATTATACATAATAATATGAAAGATGAATTTTTTCGCCGAACCTGTATATGGAAATGTTACATTCTGAGGAAGTTTCATGACTCATGAAACACACATGAGCAAAGCATCACTAACTCATGGACTATAAACTTTTCATATACCAAGTCGATTTTAATATACTATATTTAGATATACAGGGTGTCCCAGACTAATTTATCCAGGCTATATCTCTTAAACGAATAGAGCTTTTCAAATGGGACAAAAACTGATCTATTCCATTTCTAATACTTATATTGCGTCCCCTCCCTAAATATTCATCCCTTAGTTACAACCCCTAACTGTTTTCTAACTTTAATTTTCTTAATTGCACCCTGTATATTTTCTTATAATTTTGGATGTGGCTTTCCATCATCTTTTTAACAAATTTTTCAAAAATTAAATCGGTTCGTAAGTAATCAAGAAAATATCTGTTTATTTATTTTTTTGTTAAATTAATAAAAAAATTAAAAATAGGTACATTTTTGTGAAAATGTGGAAAATCAAAAAATGACAAATTGAGCACGATTAACTCACATACCAGAAATCTTCTGACACTGAAAATTCAAACATCTAATGTTAATAATATTTATTATTTTAGTTAATTGTTATTTTTGTTTATTTCATTTTTATTACATTTATTTTTATAGTTCCTTCAAGTTTTAAGAATTTTTTAATTAATTTAACAAAAATAAAAAAATCTGATATTTTCTTGATAATTTAAGAACCGATTTTATTTATGAAAATTTTTTTGAAATAGACGATGTAAGGCCACGTACAAAATTATAAAAAAATGTAAAGGGTGCTATTAAAAAAGTTAAAGTTAGGGGCTGTAACTAAGGGATGATTATTTAGGGGATTATTTTCTCTAGGGAATATTATAGTGAATTAAGAATGGGATAAATCAGTTTTTGTCTCATTCGAAGATCTCTATTCGTTTAAGAAATATAGCCTGGATAAATTAGTCTGTGACACCCTGTATATGTTATACAATTTTTTAATGGGTACCTGGTATATTTCCTCATTCAATTCAAATGTATTTTATGTGATTGAATACAAAACTTTCTGTAATAGCAGTTTTGTAGACTAGTTTTCTAAGTTGATGATTTTTAAAAATTAAAAGACAATTGGAAATAATGTTCACAGTAATTTAATATTCCAACCTTGTCTTCTATTGTAGAAAGAGAAAGTATAAACTAGTTAATTATTGAGTAACGTTGCATTGTATCGTAATATTAAAAAATAGACAAGAAAATAATCTTATAATTATTGTTTACATTCTTTGGAAATCAGTAATTTTTTCAAGACCTAAATTATTGGTATATTGGTTAATACTCTTACTGTTAGTAACTAATACAGGTTATATTTTCACGACACCTGGCTGACTTCTTTTGTCATCGTACTTCAATGTTACAAGAGAAGCAAAATATTACGTCTGATGACTAAGAACTTTACAAGACTTTTTTTAAACAGTATGACTTAGATGAGTGAAGGAAGATGAATTCGAGCGAATAAGCCTCTTCAATAATTTGTTATTGCTTTAAATTGAAGAATATAATAAAAAATGTCCCGTATTTAGAACTGGATTTCCATTCGAAAAAAACTATCAAAAGGGATGCCACTTTTCCCTCCTTCGTGACGTCAAAGAGCCTACGACCTTGCAATCATTTGCAATCAACAAAACGATATTTATATTTGTAAGGTTTGCATCCCTGGTTTTTGAATTCTGACACCTTAGCTAACCTCGAAATTGAGTGAATGTCAAAAATTTTTTTTGTATTTTTCAGTAGAAAAGCAATTGTGTGTCGCACATGGTTGAAACGCTTTGCTCGCTACATCTAATAGTCTTGGGCTGCTAAAGCTCATTTTCCTTCCTGTGACACACACTATACTATTTTAGCTAACCTTACTGGAAAACTGAACAAAGGAACTCATAAAATAGAGCGGAAAATTTATAAACCAAGAAGTTTGCACCATCTTTTACTGGATCGCTTTGATGTTTCACATGAATTTTTCTATTTCTAATCACTATTATTCAATACTTTAGTAGAATATCCATAACTCTTGGTGTTAACTAATAGTACCGTTAAGTTATGGATTAACATTAATTAGGCACAATCGTCCAGTGAAATGAGGTTGAATAGACGTAAAGCTATTTAAAAATTACCAAGACCTACTAACCTGTAGTTTTTTACATACCATTAAATTTATTGCATACATTTGTATAAGATAATACAAACAATAATAACCATTCCATTTTACTTGAAATATATAGTTTGTTTAGAATGAAAATCTTATTTAAATAATTATAATCACTCACCTATATTATTACTGCAAATAAAATACTTTTTTCTCCGATTGGCAGCAAATATTAATTTTGCTGACTGATATCGATCAGCAAAGAATTACTTTTCCTGCCTAGGCAGCAAAGTGATTACTTTGCTGCCTGTGATTATTCATTTCCATAGCAACCAACCAAAATAAAGAGATTGTGGGAATTGTAATAATTTGCAAATACAATATCCTCATGAACAATCGGAGAAAAAATTATATGTTCAACTTGGCAGCAAAGTAGATTGACTGCCTTGGCAGTCAATCTACTACTTTGCTGCCTAGTTAAACAAATAACTATTTTCTCCGATTGGCAGCAAATATTAATTTTGCTGACTGATATCAATCAGCAAAGTATTACTTTTCCTGCCTGTGATTATACATTTCCATAGCAACCAACCAAAATAAAGAGATTGTGGGAATTGTGATAATTTGCAAATACAATATCCTCATTATGAACTATCGGAGAAAAAATTATATGCTCAACTCGGCAGCAAAGTAGATTGACTGCCTTAGCTGGATTCCTAGCCTTGCTACGCTCGGCTATGAATTCAGCTACTACTTTGCGGCCTAGTTAAACAAATAACTATTTCCTACGATCACTATCCGAATTAGCGTTTGGACACCCAAATTTAACCGCAAAGTTTATGTTTGCCGTGATTTGTCATAATTTGACACAATCGTCGCTTTTAAGTAGAAAGTAACTTTGGCGCAAGCCTAATTTTATTTATAGATAAAAGAGAGCTACATAGTAGTTATTTTAATATAGGTATAGGACACCCTTATACCATTCGAAAGAAAATAATTGAATATAGTGAATTATCAAAATACATGGTGTTCCATTTGAAATAAGCCCGATAATACCTCGTATAAATTGAATGATCTAATAATGAAACTGAACATTCTGAACACCCTGTCAAGAGATGTTTAGTACTCAATCTTGAAATAAATTCTACGAATGCTCAACTATTTATGTGTAATAAAAAATTTGCTACAATTTGTTATATCAATGAGTTATTAATTTTTTTTCGAAATGTTGACATTTTTAAAAAAGTCAGCACAACTCAGAACTCTCTGTATCTAGATATAGGAGACCATTATAGAGGAGTATTTTATTATCAAGGGCAATCAGAAAATGCAATAAAATATAGGGTGTTCCATAGGAAAAAACATAACTTTGATACTCGACACTTCATTGGAACATCCTGTATATTGCTAAATTATTTTAAAATATAACCTCTACGAATATACATTGTACAAACTACTATAAAGTGACAAATATTTTGAAACTTTTACCGTTTCGCTATAAACCTCCATCCCGTTGGTGGTGATTCACTCTGTATATGCGATTTTTTGAAGATTGTTTCCTTATAAGAAAAGTGTGTAGTTGCATATCTACTATTTTATGAAATCATAATTTATTAGTTGTTCTGTTACAGGTGATAAAAACAGTTATAGCGACACTGCTTCTTACAACTATTTTTTGTTATCCGCAAAATAGTCGGATACAAAAAAATATACTACCCTTTGACGTGAACTATTTACTGGAAGAGCCTGCGACATTTAAAAACAATGTTGAATCGCAAAAGTCGATCGAAGTTACAGTTAAGGAAGTTGAAGACATGTTAAGAGCCAATCCACAATTGCCCCGACTCACAAGAGGAGAAATTTTTGACCTGATAGATAATTTAACAAAAACCGAAAGGGTTAAACATTCGCCTTTCAAGCCATCGCAGTTTGTTAAGATCAATAATATAAAATTTAGAGATCCTAAAGCAATTATGATGGTGTTACCATTTACGCCTGACACTGCAAGTGAAAATAATGTAGAAGATTTGTATACTAAGCCACCGATTACGCAGATAATTGATCACCATCCCTTGGGTTATCAGGAAAATAATAGCGTTTTATTCAAGTATGACGTTCCTAAAGTTCAATTTAATTCAGGTACGTGAATTTATCAAGCTATAAATTAAGGTAAAGTCAAAGAGAAGTTAAGCGCACTTCAGTGATTTATGGTAAGCCTGGCTACGCAGCAAGAAATACCTCAATTGTGACCTAAAGAGTTTTTCACCCCAAGCTCAAGGACATCCGATTACCCTTATTGAATCACCCGGTACATAGTGAGTTATGAGGAGCTGTATATACTCCTACCTCGTATGGGAAATATCACGTGACAATTTGAAAGTCTCTCTCCTCACTTCACCTCCTTCCGAGATATCATCCTAAAAGATGCTTAAAATTCAGTAATTTTCGAGCATTCGCTAATATTTAACCACCAGAATTTTTTGTTACATCATAAAAGTGTAAAATTATCAACTCTTACTTCATACATTATCAAATCTTTTTCTTGAGATTAAAATGACGATCTTATCATCTAATCATGTATAATTTCAGTTAAAGAAGTCAAGAAATCAGTGAGACCTACAAAGAAATATAAAAGTGATCAACAAATAAAAACCAACCAATTTTCTACAACTGGTACTTCTACAACCTCCTCTACCACTACCTCTACTTTAGCTACTTCAAAGTTTCACCCTGTAGAACGAAAGCCACATTATAAAAGAAAACCCAGTACGATACCACCATCAACAACAACAACCCGTCCTGTCAGTACGATAAGACCTGCAGCTAGAAGACGTACCTCTACGACACAAAGATATTATAATCACAGGTATGTCGAACTTCTACAATAACTTTATCGTTTTGAATTCCATTTGATATGGAAGTAAGAGAAAACTGTGGAAGAGGTTCTTTTGTTTTTGTTTCCACTTCTCCGGATAGTCCTCAAGACTGCTTCTTTTACATTTAGAAACATAATTTATATATTTATAGATACGAAGATGAAGGTCAGGCCGAGACCACAAGTCCTAGTCCATCACAATTTCCTAACCATGCTATAAATATTGTGAAACCTCCTGTTCTTCCACCTAAACGTATTAATGATGATATTTCCTCTGTAAAAGACGTCAAAAATGCCGCATTTACTGATGAAGGTATACCAGTTTCTCTTGTACCCGTGAAGGATATCGATTTAACTGTTAATGACACTAAGGAAGAAGATGAAGTAGTGCCATTCATTATAGAAATTCCAGATCATTTGAAAGGTAATCCATTTAAGTTCTTTGTTTCGTTAAATCGTGTATTCTAATTCATTCCTTCTACTCAATTTCATCATATTTTTCCTAAATTCTGGTACAATAACATATGTATGTATGTATGTATATTTGGGGTAACGTTCACTGAGACCTAAAAGATCTATTGTGCCCCCTTACTTCTACTTAGTTTCTGAGGAGAGTCTCTGAAACTAGTAGCTCCTTTAGTCCTATTTCCCGGAGGAATTTTAGGATATCTGCAGGCTTCAACTTGGGTAAATGTTCCTCTTCTATCCAGTAATCTCCCAGGTACTGTGCTCTAGGATTCTGGAGTGCTGTGCAGTTGGAAAGTATGTGGATGGAGGTTTCTTCTTCCATGCCACAGTATCTGCATTCTTCTTCCTCCACTAATTTGAGCTTTTTCAGGTGCCCATTCAGGCGACAATGTCCCGTTAGGATCTCTGTTAAAACTCTTAGCGCAGTCTTGCTTTGACTTATGCATTCATTTGATCTCCGTAGGTTATAGTCACCCAGGAGAATCTTTGATTGTCTAAGCCTTACTAGATCTTTCCAATGGTCACATCTTCTCTTTTTTTCGGCTTCACCTAATTCTTCCAGTATAACATTGGAGCTGGTTCCGCAAAAAGGTTCAGGCCCCCAGAAGGGTGTTCCAGACCCCCTCTTTGCTAGTTCATCTGCTATTTCATTTCCTTCTATTCCAGTGTGTCCTGGAACCCATAGTGAGGTAACTATATTGTTCTCGCCTAATTCATTTATTTTGTCTAGGCATTCCCAAACCATTTTAGAACTGATTACGCAAGAGCTCAGTGCTTTGATGGCTGCTTGACTATCTGTCATTATGATAATCCTTTGTCCTCTGTATCCTTTATCAATATTGAACTGGGCGCACTTTCTTATGGCGTGGATTTCCGCTTAAAAGATACTTGGGGTTTTTCCCAAGCTTTCGGAGTGTTTGGAACCTGGCCCGAACACTCCTATCCCAGTTCCTCCTATTGCTTTTGAGCTGTCTGTGTACCATTGAATGGCATTCTTTTCAAGTCTGGTGATGGTATTTGGATCCCATTCCTTCTTGTTGCTTAGTTCTGTAACGAATTTCTTCGAAAAGTTGTATTTTCTCATCATACCGTCTTGTGGCATGTCCCAGGTTGTCTGATTTCTAAGAAATGAAGAGGTGATTTTTCTTTTAATGATTCCAATAACATAACTTATATTATGTATATAGGCCTGTTGCCAATATCAATTATATATTTTTATTAGGCGTTTTAAGTGAACTAAACCTGGAATCTGCAATTGAAACTTTGCCAAAGAAAAAGAAGAAGACCAGACCTGAATCAACTTCAAAACCAGAAACTTCCAACAAAGAGGATGAAGAATTGAATGACTTATTGAAAACATTGAAATTATTAGAAGCACAAACCGCCATAAAAACATCTACCACTCCCTTACCGGGTAAGTACATTCAGTAAATTTTACAAATAGTTTCCCACGCTATTGAATCGGTTTTCAATTTGACTCAATTTTTCGTTGTCGAAAGTTTCTTCCTTACTAGGCCACCTTTTTTGTGTAAATGTTCCACCCAGTTGGCAACTGATCTGTATGTCCTTCCCAGCATTTTGATTTCTTTAACGCAGTTGGGAATCGCCGCCTATTCCGCTTGAGAACTTTAGATAGGCTTTTTAGAATAGCTATCCTTTGTTTTAGCCCTATAGTTCCGGCTCCTACGCCTACTCCTGTTTTAGAGCCGTCCTTACATCAGTTTTCCTCAGCCTGTACCTTTCTTCCAGTGCTAATATAGTTATTTGGAACTTATTATTGAAACTATAGTTTGTGACCGTTACGTCCCATTAAGTCATCTGCTTTTATTTCCTCGATAAGCATTATGTGTTGTTGAATTTGTAATACAACTCTCACTTGCAGTGTCTTTGTCCACCACACTATTGATCCATAGGATTGGTCTAACAGCCCTTGTGGTCATTTTTGGTGTAAGTTCCCAGTTTTTTCTACTCATTCCCTTGCATCTGCCAAGGGCAATGTTATCATTCTGTGTGGTCTTCTGAGGGTGTGTCCCATGAAAGCATTTGATTTGTACTCTTGGGTACTTAATTTCTGTGGCTTTTCTTCTAGAACTCTTGCATTGCTCTATTTTTTTTTGAAGCATTTTTTGAGCATTTTCCATTTGCCTCTTTTGTATCCACCAATTATCGACTTTATTTAAGGCTGTTTGCATTATTTGCGATATCACGCCATCAAAAAAATTGCTCCTAACAGATGGTATATTGAAATTATAATCGTTCGATCTTGTTTTAAAATGAAGTTCAGATCAAAATTTTATCATTATTAATTTTTTTTGTCGCAGATGTTTCTGATGTTGTAAGCAATCTATCACCAGACATGAGAGATTTGTTGATGAATTTTGGGCTGGTTCCAAATTCTAATTCTCCAAAACCAGTGAGCGGCAGTCAGATTTATGAGTCCTTTAACGAAGAAAATGCGGAAGTAAGACCAGATTCCTATATTGGATTCAAGCCACTACCTGAAGATAACAACAGTAGGGATGAAATGCAAGAACTGCTTGCAAGATTTGGATTGGGTAGAAGTTCTAGGAAGGAAAAATCATTGAAAATTAAAGATAAAGTATCCGCCGCGGATATGGTTCCCCATGAATACCACAATGTCTTAGAAAGTCTTGGATTGAAAGATGGTAAGTTTTATTCAAAATAGTGTGCAAGAATGATAATAATAAAAATAATATTAAAAAGAGAATGAGAAAATCAATGTCAGACAAAAGTCTTTAGTCCAAAATATGGTACAATAAAATTTTACGAACCTCTCGTACCACGCTTCTGGCTTATTAGACATAATTGATGTGTTTTGAGGAGACAATAACCTACAAAAAAATTCAAATTTGTACTACCATCTCCCAAAAATGAAATGAACAAATGTATTTTTTCTGTGCCTTTCAACATCCTGTTCTATCACAAACTAAGGAGGTTTTTAAGGGCATTTTAAATGTTTCTTAACGATCTATTATGCCTCAAATTTACTGTATTTATGGGACACCTTGTGGATAACGAAAAAATACAAAACCAAATTATGAAAGAGCTGTGAAGTACGCCAGAGGTTTTTGCGATATATACTTTGCGTACTTAACAGGTTGACTGCCACGGCGGTCGTATACGACCGACATGTAAACATGCCAATATGCCATGGCGGTCGTATACGACCGCTATGCACCATATAAAACTATCGATCCTCATTTGCCAGCGGTCCTATCTATAACGTTTTAAGGTACGGTATACGACCGCTCTGGCCTACGAGGCTCGCATATCACTGCGAGTTTTGGAATTGTCGAAAAATTATTGAAAAAAAACGGCATATTTTATTTTTTACGACCGCTGACAGTTTTTTTTGGAAAACTGCTATTATTTTGATGAATTTTGTACAAACATATAGAACATATCTTTTAAAAGGTCATTTTTATAACTATTCTTCCCTTGGCGTATGGGTCATTTTTTATCGTTTATATATGGCAGTCAACCTGTTAAAAAACCATGTTTTTTTATTGTAGGTGATTTGGAAGCAGCTGCAAGTGAGAAACAAAAAGATACTGTCGATAAAATGTATGCCACAGATGAAGAGATAGAAAAGTTGAATAAGCTATCTAGCATAGTGAATCAGTTAGAACAACTCAATCGAACACTAACTGAAGATGATTTCAAGAAAATAGATACTGAAAGTTTGAGAGAGCTTGTGGTAAATCTCAATAAAACTTACTTGAACGATGTAACAAAACCTCTCGATGAGCAAGATGCTCCAGATCCATTTAATTCTGAATGAGAAGAGAATGAGAAAATCAATGTCAGACAAAAGTCTTTAGTCCAAAATATGGTACAATAAAATTTTACGAACCTCTCGTACCACGCTTCTGGCTTATTAGACATAATTGATGTGTTTTGAGGAGACAATAACCTACAAAAAAATTCAAATTTGTACTACCATCTCCCAAAAATGAAATGAACAAATGTATTTTTTCTGTGCCTTTCAACATCCTGTTCTATCACAAACTAAGGAGGTTTTTAAGGGCATTTTAAATGTTTCTTAACGATCTATTATGCCTCAAATTTACTGTATTTATGGGACACCTTGTGGATAACGAAAAAATACAAAACCAAATTATGAAAGAGCTGTGAAGTACGCCAGAGGTTTTTGCGATATATACTTTGCGTACTTAACAGGTTGACTGCCACGGCGGTCGTATACGACCGACATGTAAACATGCCAATATGCCATGGCGGTCGTATACGACCGCTATGCACCATATAAAACTATCGATCCTCATTTGCCAGCGGTCCTATCTATAACGTTTTAAGGTACGGTATACGACCGCTCTGGCCTACGAGGCTCGCATATCACTGCGAGTTTTGGAATTGTCGAAAAATTATTGAAAAAAAACGGCATATTTTATTTTTTACGACCGCTGACAGTTTTTTTTGGAAAACTGCTATTATTTTGATGAATTTTGTACAAACATATAGAACATATCTTTTAAAAGGTCATTTTTATAACTATTCTTCCCTTGGCGTATGGGTCATTTTTTATCGTTTATATATGGCAGTCAACCTGTTAAAAAACCATGTTTTTTTATTGTAGGTGATTTGGAAGCAGCTGCAAGTGAGAAACAAAAAGATACTGTCGATAAAATGTATGCCACAGATGAAGAGATAGAAAAGTTGAATAAGCTATCTAGCATAGTGAATCAGTTAGAACAACTCAATCGAACACTAACTGAAGATGATTTCAAGAAAATAGATACTGAAAGTTTGAGAGAGCTTGTGGTAAATCTCAATAAAACTTACTTGAACGATGTAACAAAACCTCTCGATGAGCAAGATGCTCCAGATCCATTTAATTCTGAATATATAATTAAAAATGAAGTTAAAAGAGAAGGAAATAATACCACACTAACGAGTGAAATAATAGAAGCTTCAACACTAGAAACAGAAACTACAACAGCAAAAGCAGAAGCTACAACAGCAAAAACAGAAGCTTCCACCACAGAGGTAGCTGAGACTCCAAGTATGAAAGATCTTGAAGATTCTTTTGGGGGTCCTCAGAATGGAGTGAATGATTCATCAGAAGCAGAAGCAGAACCATCACCACCCTCTCCTCCAGAAACAGGCTTTTATTATCTCTTGGATTGGAATACATTTTTAGACATAGATGATCAAAAAGGAAGACGGGTTAATTTAAGATTACAGCCCAAAGTTGGAGATCCTATGAAATTTTTGTCCGTTTCTGTACCGTAGTACCTAATTAAATTCGTGATCATTATATAATTTTGCTCAATATAGAAGTTTTAAGTAGTTCCAAAAGACTGGTTTTAATAGTGTATTTATTTAACTGTACAAAAATGTTTCAAGTAAATACTTAATTTTCTCACTGTAGTTTTTCATATTGATATTGACCTAGCTCTACCGCTTAATCTGATCAAGATCGGCATATCATTGATCTGGTTTTGATCTTTAAAATATACATCCAGTTTTCCAAAATAGTGAACATCAATGGAAAGTATTAACCGTGAATATTGTGTATACATTTGAGTATATACAGATCATTTCAATGAAAACTACCTCACTTAATTCTGCAAAAAGACGTTTCCCTTTATATGATTTTTGACGTTTTTTTTTTCATTTTTCCATCAAAGTGACGCTTTCAGAATGATGTGGAGTTGATAAGTTTTCATTGAAATACTCTTTATAGACAACTACAGTGAAAATAAGGCTATATTACTCCGATCAGTTGTTACGTTGAGCAGTGTTCGACTTTTGCATGTATCCTAGGTTGACTCTATCATCCCCCACTCTTGATAAAACGTGCTGAGCTCAAAAGCAATTACTTTTGACAAGCAGGTTTATGTTAACCAGTATTCGCTAAAGTCCAAAACTAAATTCACGCATGTGGTTGTACACCTTGATGGATTCAAAGAAAATATCAAACGTACTTGAGCCACGTTCCAAACTCCTGGTCAAAAAACCCACGGAATCGCTGACAAATGAAATAATAAACCCAACAGGAGCCAGATAAGGATGGTAACAGGATTAACCATCGGTCAATGTACCATAGGAAATCTCATGCATACAATTGGTCACTATTGGTTGTGCATGGCGGCCTCACACATTGTCACATATAGACTCCTAGTACAAGAGGGTCCAAGGAGGAATTTGCTCCAAGGGCGAATTAGTGAAAAGAATGATGAGCTTAATAAGGTATCCTCACAACAACCAAGAGCCCAAAAAGCTAAGGTGCTGAGGACTCGAAACCTCTGACTGGTGGTGCCTAACTAATCAATCCTATGAAGAGAATTTTTAATATTTCCTATAACTCTACACATTGATTGATGACCATTTACGGTGTCTATAGATACTGGATGATTGTAATGGTGTAATTGTGAGTTTTTCTGGCTTCTCCAGAAGTATAAGATCCTGACTCTGAAGATGTTCAATATTCTTTAGAAAGGTTTATATTCCCTACTATATTACAAAAATGACTTTTGCCTTCTCCACTGTACCTTTCTAAAGCATGTAGAATTCTTGGGTTTTCAAAATGTTTATTTTGAGCCAAAAAAAAACATTAACTAGATTCAGTACCTATGCATGTCTCTGCTCAGGAATATTAATAATGTCAATTGAAATTATGATACCAAATTCTATAGAATTTGTACTGGCCTAATAAACATTAATATGAACAATGTTTTTTTATTTAAACTGTCATGAAATTTCTTGCAAACATTCCTTTCTCTCTAAATATCTTTTTCAGTCAGACTGTCTATTTTTATTAGAAGTGCTTTAAGTTATGGAAAAATATTAAGTGTTGGAAAAATGTTCAAATGTATTTATATTTCAATTTTTACTATTCCCATTTTGATTTCATGTCAAAATTTGGACGAAGCTTGGAATTCTTATCAAAGTTTTATAAATATTGGAAACAGAGAAGGTAAGCTACGTTTAATTCCTTAATGTTAGTCTTAAACTCCCGTTTTAGGGAGTGACGGTCACTTCATTACATACAGTGTGATCCATTTTGTTCGGAAGCACCTCTGTAAAATCCGCATTTCTCAACCGATTTTGATTTATTTTTCTTGTTAGATTCAGTATCAAAAGCAGCATTTTGGCACAAACTTTCAGAGTTTGATTACTATTTTCAAGGACCTCTATGTTCTTTGCCAAAAAAAGACGAATGTACATTAGGAATTTTTTTTCTCAATTACTATACAACTTGATTCAGAGTCATCACATATGTAAACTATCAGAATTTTATAAAAAAAAGTTTTAATCACGACAAAGTTATTACAAAATAAATTGGAAAAAGTGTTGTTTTAATTAATTTTTTATGTAGAAGGTAGACAAATTTAAAAAAAAAGGCAACAATGTAAACAAAGACTAGGACTCAAACACACTGCACAGAGAAAATTTGAAGCCGGTAACTTAACCCGTTCTGGAGTTATAGCTTCTGAAAGTAAGTAAAATTGCGCTTAAGCAAAATAAATAAAATTTTGCTAGTTTACATTTGTGATGATTCTGAATCCAGTGGTATAGTCATATTTAAGCAAAAAAATCCCTAATGTACCTTCGTCTTTTTGGCAAAGAAAAATTAACATAGAGGACCTTGAAAATAGCAATTGAGCTATGAAAATTTGTGACAAAATACTGTTTTCAATACGTAATCTAGGAAAAAAAATTAAATAAAAAGGGGTGCTTACAAACCAAATGGGTCACACTGTATATTTTTATAAAATAAATAGAAAAAAGAAATAACAATAGGTGGAGTGTCCTATCCCGAAGAAAAAAACTGACATTTTTATTGAAGTTGTACAAATTTCTACTGTTTTTAATATGAAATACTTCTCTTTTAGAACTTATACTAACCAATGTAACAGCTCAAAATGTTTTGTCTCTAAAATCGAACGTTACGTCATGGAGAAGTCAAAATATTGGACATATTTGTTATTCAGTTGGCATAGCAGATACGGGAATTGAAATTTTAATATCTGAATTAAATGAAAACAAATCTGCGTTTGTTATCACAACAGACTTTATTCGTGAGTATTGCTAAACATTTTTAAATATCTATTCAACTTTGACAACGCCTTAGACTTTAGAAAAAGTTAGCTGCAAACTGCAATACAAAAGCTAGGTACTAGTCAGTAATGATATAGTCATTATTTTTTGTATTAAAAGCTCGTTCTAACCTACTAAGTTTTTCTAACTTTCGTAACTTTCAAATAGGCCAAGGGTCTCCAAGCTACGGTCCTCAAAAGTGGCATATATTATTCCAACTATACAAGTGACCACTTTTTCAATGGGACACTGTAACTTTTTTATTATTAGAGATAGAGGGTTACGGCTTTTGCGTCCTTATTTTTCTTTTTCAAGATTGTTGAGGTTAGTTTTTAATACAAATAAACTTTTGAAAATAAAAAAAAAATATTTTGAAAGTCTCAGTGGATATGAAAAATAAAAAAGTTGCCGCCCAGTATATTTGGTTGACGAAGAACTAATAACAGCTGTTAATTCAGTATAACTTGATGCAATTGAATATCCCTCTAAATAGCAATTTATTGCAGTGATAACTCCCTTAAGGCCGCTTGACATGGTGCAATCCAGCCTGCAAGGGATTGCATGCAATTTCATGCAAGGTCAAAATATTGCAAGATGAATATTTCACGTTGTTTGACATTATGCAAGTCTCTTGCAATTGCGTCATGGTTGCCATCAACCAAAATGAATCCTCTTCTCTTCTGTGTTTCAAAAATTAATAATCAACACAACAGCACAGCACATCAACATGGTTAGTTTTGCTTCAGTCCAGTAAATCAACTGACCCGATTGATATATGACATTTGGTTGGTTGTTAAATCAAAAGTAACTAGAATTCTCCCTAGAATTGCAAGTTGCATGCAATAGAAATGGCACCAAACCGTTAAATTGCAATTGCATGGAATTGCAGAAACTGATCAGCTGGGTCTTAACTACGCATGCTTTCGGTCAAGAAGTATTGCGTCTTGCATTGCATTGCACCTTGACATGGAGCAATACAACTTGCAAGGGATGGCATGCAATTTATTGCAAGGTAAAAATATTGTATGATGAATCTTTCACGTTGTTTGACATTTTGCAAGTCTCTTGCAATTGCATCATGGTTGCTATCAACCAAAACGAATCCATTCTTTTCTGTGTTTCAAAAATTAATAATCAACGCAACACAGCACAACAGCATGGTTAGTTTACCCCACTCCAGTATATCAACTGACCCGATTGATATAAGACATTTGGTTGGTTGTTAAATCAAAAGTAACTAAAATTCTCCCTAGAATTGCAAGTTGCATGCAATAGAAATGGCACCAAACCGTTAAATTGCAATTGCATGGAATTGCAGAAACTGATCAGCTGGGTCTTAACTACGCATGCTTTCGGTCAAGAAGTATTGCGTCTTGCATTGCATTGCACCTTGACATGGAGCAATACAACCTGCAAGGGATGGCATGCAATTTATTGCAAGGTAAAAATATTGTATGATGAATCTTTCACGTTGTTTGACATTTTGCAAGTCTCTTGCAATTGCATCATGGTTGCTATCAACCAAAACGAATCCATTCTCTTCTGTGTTTCAAAAATTAATAATCAACGCAACACAGCACAACAACATGGTTAGTTTACCCCACTCCAGTATATCAACTGACCCGATTGATATAAGACATTTGGTTGGTTGTTAAATCAAAAGTAACTAAAATTCTCCCTAGAATTGCAGCTTGCATGCAATAGAAATGGCACCAAACCGATAAATTGCAATTTCATCGAATTGCAGAAACTGATCGGTCAAGAAATATTGCGTCTTGCAGTGCATTGCACGTCGTATTGCACTATGTCAACCGGCCTTTTGCCGTGTTGAGTTTTGGCTTGGTTCACCGCCAAACCGTATCTTTGTTGTATCATTTATTTTTTTTGGAAGGGTTTGATTTATTTCCAAAAATTTCCATCCTCCATATGCGTACGACGGAATTTTTCAAAGGGATCAATTTATTTGTTCAAATCTCTATATCATGGGCGTACGATAAACATTTTATGAGGGATTTTATTAGAGAGTATACAATATCCTTTCCAATATTTTGGGTTACAATAGGGTAATTTTAGAAACATTTCTAATACTTTTGTAAATTAAAAATTTCGCTTCAACTGTGTTAACCGCTTCAAGGTATATTGGCTATATACCCTGCATATCAGTTATTTGCGTACTATTTCAGTAATTTGAATTCGTATTGATATGAAATATCAACAAATCATTATCTTCAAATAATATCCATTAATGTTCCAGCTACTACACACAAACCAAAAGATGTTATTATGTTCCCTAATCGCAGAAACATGAAATTTGAATGTATCCTTGTGATTACATTTTTTGGGGAGAATAAACTGAAGTGGATGAAAATTGTAGATAAGTTTGTGGTAAGGTTATGTATTATGGCAGAGATAACCTTGAGACGGCATAGTGGGTGCAAAATGATAATCTGATACTTCGCGCGTAAACTATAGAGCTGTTTAAAAAAATGTGTACGGCACAAAAATAATGAGACATATCAAAACAAAAAATAGAGCTATAAATATGAAAGACTGGAAATTTTTACTTTTTGTGAGCCTCATTTTTCTCAGCCTCATCTTCCTGATTTCCACATACAAAACAAGACTGCAATTTTAATAAAGTCAAACAACGCCATCAAAACAATAAACTATTAAAAGGTATCACATAAAATATTGATTTATGGAAGAAAATAATTAAATTCAGGTTCTAATCATCTAATCATCTTTTAACACTTCATTCATACGTTTGGGTTGTGCACAACAGCCCTGACACTGCTTAAGGTTGTGCACAGGCACTTGAGCTGAATCTTTGTACTATTTTCTCTGTTATTTACATCCATTTCATAAGCTTCGTGTCTTATATATGAGCCACTAGTTTGACTGAAGAGATTTTTAGTAATTTTCATGGATGTATTACTTCCTAAGTTGTCACAGAAGCAGAGTCTGTGAGTAGGTGTTCATAGAGTTCACATTTTCCGCACATAGGTTCACTAACTTTGCCCATTCTGTGCACATGCTTGTTCAGAGTGCAGTTCCTTGTCTACCTTTCATAAGACAGCAGCATAAACATAAATAAATATAATGACACAGCTAACAGACCGTCCAATGAAATTGCCTTTCAAAGAACACTTTCCATGTTCTCATCGAACTAATTCTCATATGCACCTGCGCGTCTCAGAGTTATCTCTGATTCTGCAAATTCATTGTCAATAGAAAAAGCTGAGTAACACGATATGAAAACTTCAAATAAATTTGAATAATGCATCTGTTGGAGTAAAATGTCTAGTTGTAGGAATTAAGTAGAACAATATTTCTTCTAATTTCTTTTAGCACAAAGATTTTTGGTCTTGGACTTTAGAAGAACAGGTGGAAAATGTCAGTTTTTTCAGAATGGCAAGACGTAATATTTTATTTATTACTACTAATAGCAGCAATGCTTTTCTGTATGAATTTGAGATCAACAGCTCATCTTTAAAAAGATGGTAACGTAATTATTTTTCGTATAAATATACTACTAACCTCAATTTTTTTTTTAAATTTACAGTGTGTCCATTCAAGTTCGCACTATATGGGACAATTTTTATTTTTTATTTCGCATAAAAAGTTTTGCATGTTTCAAAATCTATAATACAATCATCAGATATCATTTTTTTTAAATTACTTTTTTCATTATTGTCAAATTTGAAGGTACTTTTACTCTTGAGTAAAATTCATGTTTTAGTGATGATTGTATTTTAGCTTTTAGAACATGCAGAATTTTTTATGAAGTATAACTTTTTTTCGAAATGTTAAGAATAAACAAGTTTTCCTTATGGTGCGAACTTATGTGGACACAATGTATAAAAAAATTGAATCCAATATTCAAAATTTAAATATTTGCAATAGACAGCTCATTTTTCCAACATGTTAAAAACTATTTAATATGCTTTATATACCTTCGGTGTATTTGTAAGAGATTGAATATCATAATTTTGGATTTTTAATAGATAGATAATGTTAATACCGAAAAAATGTGTATATTGTTCGTTTTGTGTTTAAAAAAAAATATAGTTTGAAAAAACTAAAAAACACGCTTTCATAATAGGATAAACTATAAAGTAGAAAATAATTTTAATGTATAAATTAATAAACAATAAATAGTATTATTGTGGAACAAATGTGGGGGGCTTTTTAAGAACAGATATATGGAGCACCCCACGCTTTTTCCACAATAATACTATTTATTGTTTATTAATTTATACATTAAAATTATTTTCTACTTTTTAGTTTATCCTATTATAAAAGCGTGTTTTTTAAACCATATTTATTTTCCACTTTTCAGATTTCGACAATAACAGAATCCTTTTGATCGCCCCTGTATTAAATTCTTTTCGAAATTATTATCCTTGTATCATCTATCATCCTTTTGATCAACCCAATTCTGTTGGAAATTATTATCCTTGTATCCTCTACCATCCTTTTGATCGACCCTCGTATTCAATTCATTTCGAAATTATTATCCTTGTATCATCTATCATCTTTTTGATCAACCCTCGTATTAAATTCCTCTCGAAATTATTAGCCTTGTATCATATATCATGTTTTTGATCAACCCTCGTATTAAATTCTGTTGGAAATTATTATCCTTATATCATCTATCATCCTTTTCAACGACCCTTGATGCCAGATGAGAGTTACAAACATACAAACAAACATACAAATGAAGCTAATAAAAGCGTGTTAACAAGATCTAGCACTCGCCAGTATCAAATGAACCACGAAATATTTATTTACACTAGACTTGGTATATAGCATTAGAATTCACATATACCTCTTCCTCTTAAAGTTAGTGGACTGTACATGGCGTCACACTTATTAATTTTTAGAGTTAATTATTTCAACTTTAGATCTATTTTCGACACTGGCCACTAAATATAGCCACAATATACTCACTTCCATGGAAAATTGCCATTGAATTTGTCCCAAAAACCAATTCCAAATTTTCTATTCGATAACTCGATTTTCATGGATATTATAACGATAGTATATCTACCGTTATGTTTAAAATATTTCAGTAAGAAATTTCAGAGAATACACTTTGACGACCTTATCGATCAAAATATCTCTAATATCCTTTTTCCACATTCTACCGTTCCAAAAAAAAATTTCTAAACAATAAAATTCACAGTATTTACCCCATCGCTTCCATATTTTCCACACACCCCGACTTTATACCTCTTTTAAAAGACTTAATGAAATTAAAAACAAATATTTATTCTGTTTTTTACCACTCCTAATGTTTGGTTGCGAAATGGTTAACAATTCTTTCCTCTGTAAGGCGACATAATAATATTCTATTAAACTTTCTAACGCCGCATTTCGTTTGATAGTAGATGAATGTATTTGAATAAACATTTATACTTGCAACCATGTAATGCAACATTTCAAGTTTCCAGCCTGCTCCAAATTGTATATCAAAGCCAATTAAAACATTGAAAAAACTTCCTATTTTTCTTTGAGGGATGTTATCCAGTCTTTCCTTTATACAGTTCTTTCTTTTCATCACGAAAATAATTCTTCCTCCACTCTTCCCTTACACCTAATTCTTCATTTTTAAAATTTTTGTATGACTGAGTGTCACAAAGTGATTGAAACATACAATTCCATGAGACAATTTTCCCCTCTCAACTTAATGCCTTTTCTAGGTTTCTTCAGAATATACAACTCGAATCACCTTCGATTTTATCGACGTTCAACCATTACAAATCGAATTATTTCTTATCAGTACTTCAGCCTGACCAAGTTTTCATCTTCGTTTATCAGCATGTATCATCAAAGTTTTCTTTGCATTCAAAACTGCAAAGTTTAAGCGTGAACTGTATAACTTCATTCAATATAGGATTTAAATCCTTCTTAGGAATAAATGGTAACAATGCCAGTATATACGAGTTTACAGACCATGGTGTTGTTAAACAAAACATTGAAAATAGTCATTTAAATGGCATAGCAATTTGGTTACCAGTACCGATTCAAACTTATAGAGATGAAGTACTTTTAGTGGTGCAGAGAATTGTAGATCATGCGACACATATAAATAAAGAAGTTGAGATTTTCACCTTCAATGGCCGTAAGTTTGAAATTAATATTTTTTTTTATTCAAATTTGTTTTCAACAAAGACTTATGAAAATTAATCTATTTAAATCACCCCCAAACATAATTGAATTTTCAAGGAAAAATGTAAGGCAAAATTCCTATCCACTTGGGGTTTATATCAAAAGAATTTTGATTAAAGCATTTTCCAAAAAAAAAACTAGTAAAGAGTGCAAGTATTTTCTAGACATGCAGTCTCATATACAGATTGCGAAAAAGCTTATCGAAACATGCGGATTATACAAGTACGACAAGGAAAATTTCAGAAAAAAGCTTGAAAGAGAGAAAAATAATAATTGTGCGCGGTTATCGAGGCGTGTACTTAGTTCCAGAGGCCGGAGGCCGAATGTTGATTGCCCCCCCATTTTAACCGCTGTTGCCAGAAGCGCAGATCAATTTGTACAAATTATATTTTTGTCTATTTATCGTTGACTTGTTTTCGAAGTCATGCACAATAGATAGAACTATAAAAACTTTCATCATTCTCTCTGTGAAGGACACTATTGCTGGATTAATGTGTTTAGTTCTACCTATTATGCATAACTTCGAAAAAAAGTCAACGATAACGAGACAAAAATATCTACTGTACTAAGTACACGCCTCGATGACCGCGCATAATTATTCTTTCTCTCTTTTTCAAGCTGTTTTTCTTATATTTTCCATGTCGTACTTGTGTAATCCGCATGTTTCGATAAGATTTTTCGCAATATGTAGAGGTACTGCCATGTTAATAAGGATGTTTATACAACTACTGTTTCTATCTATCAGGCTTTAACAACTGTGTTGATATAATAAACCCGTCTGTCTTTCGCCAGCTCTGTGTTAAAAACTGTAAATATTTAAGAATATTTTTCTAAATATTAGAAAAAATCTGAATCCCAAACTTAAGTATCACGTAACATAATTAATAGTTATTTATGCAACAAGTGCAAAAAGTGAGTGTTTTTTGCACGCGACGTGAAATTGTCCAAGGAGGTCTTTAGGCCGAGCTGGACAACACATCGAGTGCAAAAAACACGTTTTGCAAGAGTTGCATACAATATTTTTTCTACATTCATGCAAAAAACTGGAAAATTAGAATATAATACGTTGGGAACCTAACCTAACCTAATCAAACTCAAACTGTTCTTCTTTTTTGTATCTTTATGGCCTCCACCTTGTCAGTACAGTCCTGTTTCTACCGAACATCTCGAAAAATTGTTAATTTCACTTTGGCATAATACGTTAAGTTTGTACAGCTATTTCCCTTTACGCCGGAAATGAATATGCCCTTTTTGAGACACAGGGTAACTTTGTTATTTCATATCAAACACACTCAATAATTTTCTTAAAAACATTAATCTGCTTTAATATATTTATTTATTTAGGTACACTTTTAAATCTAGCTCCTTATTGATTAAAAACGGATCTACGTACTACTTTATTTGGTCTATTCACATACACGCAGTCAATTGAAAAACATAAAAGCTTCTATAGTTCATTTAATAACCAGGAGGAGTAATTTGAAAAGCCTTACTCACACCACTAAAAGTTACCAAATTAGTTACTAAAGGGTGTCTTCCGAAAAAGTAGTCAACAGTCGTGTTCCAAATCTATTAAATATGCCTTGATTTATAAAGAAATCAGCCACACATAGCCATAAGTCGATCTCTCGTCTGTTCAGTAGATTATTTTAGATGTTTATTGTAAATATAAGATGAATGTATTTGATTTTTGACGGTTCTAAATCACCTTACAAAGTTTTATCGGACTAAGCGAAGAGCTGGTACTCGAAGTAGAAGGATCCATAATTGCAGATATTCAATTTTTAAAAGAACAGTTTCAACGAAACTGAGTGAAAATAATAAAATAAAAAGAGCGGATGCGATGACAAAATTAATTATATTTATTTGTCAGAACGATAAAAAATGAAAATTCAGCTGATGTCAATAGTAGAAAGTGTTGTGTGAAACTGGACGGAATCTGACCAATCAGAGGTCTACGGACTTGCCAACTCAAATTCAAATTACTCCTCCTGGTTTTCAAAATAAGGTATAGCATTAATGACATACATTTTAGATTAAAAGAGTAATGCTCCTAAATTTCGGCAACATTCCACATCTCAATAAACAAGTCGCGTTATTTCATAGAAGAAAATAGATAAGCGTAGGAAAAGTATAGTACGTACTTTACGCATGGTAGGTAGTAGAAAAAATTCCTTTTGAGACACGGGCATTTAAAATGGACTCAAATACACTTAGCATCTCTTTACTATTAAATATTTTGCAAGATACCATGCATACCTTACTTATTATATGACAAAATTTTCAGATACATTTGAAGAGCACGAAGATATACCTTGTTTTCTATTTGAAGAAAATACATCTAGATTAGATTGTCTTACTAACAACCAAGGACTTTCAGGTTCAAGTTATATATTTATTGAAGATGTTGTAGGATTGTTAATACCGAGACCTAATAATTCTTCTATAATATTTACCATTGCTTACACGTTGAAACAAATCCCTAATCCAACAAAAAGTAATTTATATGGTTTACTGCATGTGAAGGAAAAACTTGAGGTAATTGCTTTGATACGAAACCAATACATATGAGTTGTTATGAAATAAGTTATTTGTTGTTGAAAAAAACAGAAACTAGAACTTGAATTTTTTTGCACAGGGTGTCCCAAATTAGTGTGTTTCGCAGGGTAGGTATCTCGTAAGCTAGAAGAGAAGCAGCTAAAAAAGAAGCCACAGCATCTCAACTGCTTTTTTTCTATCTCTTCTAGTTTACGAGATACCCTGCAAAACAGACCATTTGAGACATCCTGTACACATGCAGTGGTTAGACAAATTGACTTCAAGTCCGAACAAGCGGACTAAATTGTTTTTCTTATTATGAATATTTTTTTTCAATTTAAATTATATTTGGCAATATAATATTGGGAATGGGAAAACTTGAATTTATTATCAGACTTCTATACAGGAGAAAATAAAAAAAGATGAAGATTTAGCACACTCCATAATGTCTCACACAGCTAGCGGAGACAAAATAGTGGCCAATAAAAATAATAGTGTTATAGTAGGAGAACAGCAAGATCTTTCCGATTATTCCGTAAAAATAAATCGCATAGGAGAGGAAATACTAAATTTACGAAAAAGAACCGAAACACTTTTTAACGACGCAAATCAATGGAAGTTTGAAAGTATTGTTGTCAACGGGAAAGTTAAATTTGAAGGTGACCTGACAGTAAAAGAAGTAGATGTTGAGAATATAAATGGACTTGAAGCTTCCAGGCTATTCAAAGACGTTGTAAGGTAGGAAACTTAAAATTTGGATTAACAGAAAAATGTATTGTCAATATTTAATTTTTCAACAAAATTTTTAGACTTGATAACATCACTGGCATAATGAAAAATAAAATCTTCAATGATATGGTGGTGGTGGATAATTTACAATCGTCAAGAGTTAATGAAATTAACTCCAGCGATATTATTTTTGCTGATGATTCTGCTATTGTTATAAATGGAGATATAACTTTCAAAAAACCTGTAATTATGGAAAACGTAATTCTTAAAAGTGGAAACATCAACAATGTAGATTTTGAAAAAGAGTCAATAATAGTAGGGAGACAACATGAAGGTAATTTTTTAACTAGTTTTAATTGATATTAGGTATTAAGCATGGAGTAATAAATAAAAGAGAGATGTTGAACGTGTAGCGATTTGTGGCACAAAGTTACCACTAGCACCTACCTTGGCTACTGGTATGAACTAGCATTCAAGACGCGCGCTTTTTGAATTTGGAAGTTTTCAGCATACGCGTAATATTGTATTAGTAGGAGTAGGAGAAAAAACTCTGCTAGTGAGAAATTACTATTGAAACAACATTTTTCATACAATAAAATATCGAAAATAACACAAAAACAATCAATAAAAATAAAATTAGAACAGACAAACAAATAATCCACACTTATACACCTCCATTCACCATCTACCTGATGTCATCTTGAAGCATAACTAGAACTTATAGCACATCTTCCTTACTGTCTGCAAAAAAAAAACGATAAAATGGAAAATACTGTTTCCATTATTTTACTTTTTTAACTTACCTATGACGAGTTATAATAAATCCTATGATAATAATAGGTGCCAATGTTAAAGATAATTAAGTAACTTAAATAGAGTAAGGCCAATAACAATGGATATCATATAGATATGTTCAGAAGTGACTACAAGTGACTCTAATTAAAATAATATTGACATATTGACAATTTTCGTGTGGTTAGAGGTGGGGTTTTTTAGTTCAGTTAGTCGCTGTGATGCGCAATACATACTCATCACTCTATCGTATTAAGCATTTCAGCTTTCACAGACAGTGTGTGACAATAAGGTTTCCAAAATAAAAACTTTTTCAAAAATTTCAATTCAAATGCAAATCGGTTTTGTCATAGTACCTACAGCTCGTTATTACAAAGTAGATATATCTAAAATTCCTATGTTGGACTAAAAATTACAAGATTCCAGTCCTTATTAATTATATTCCTTTTAAAATATTGTTTAATTGAAAACAACTTAAAACGAGGCTTATAAATGGTCACCTAGATTTTCGAGGGTTTATATTAAAAAAAAACAATGTAAATTAATAGTTTCATTGTATAATAATTTGCTAACATACCACTAAAACGCTTTGTCGGTAACTCGGTACCAATTAAGTCATCATAACCATAGATATATAAATCATAGCATATCTACGGATAGAAAGGTCTCCCCAATGTTAAAATTTGGTACTGAATTTGAGGGACATCTAGCGCATTGGAAGAAAACCAATTTAAAAAAATAGCAAAATGTTTTAATATTTATACATATTCAAAAATTATTAATATATTTATGAATTTTGGAAAAATCTTACCATCAAAACACAATGAAAAATGTATTTTAAATTTTTTATAGTTTCCAAAAATACTTGTCAAGCGAAAAGTATTTTAGGAAAACGTTTGTTGAGAAAACCCAACTTGTTTTTTAAAAGATGTTAAATATGATTTTTGTATCCTTTGTTTTTAAAGAAAATCTACTTCCTGAATATTCCTGGTGAATATTTTAATGATATTCTCAATACGTATTAGACAAAAGGCTTATTTTAATTTTAGGCAATTTGGTATTTGATGATGTAAATATAATGGACAATTTTCGCGCTTCTAGAATCAACGAAAAAAGCCTTAGAAGCAGTTCACTAGAAGAAATGAATTCAACAGATCTGCTAGACATTTTTGTTCCACACAACATTACTGTGACTCTCATTAATGGAAAAAACTTCACAGATTTTATTCATAGTATATGTTTGACTAATCTAAAATGTACAATTCCTGGAAAAGTGAAGATAACAAACGTAAGTGATATAAAAATATGTTAGTTTTGTAGTAAATGTATATACAAAGTGTCTTATCAATAATTTACCATACACTGACTGGAAAAACCTAAGCACAGAACATAAAGTTTAAACCTATAACACTATATATAAAATATTCTTTCTCACCGAGATAATGGGTGTTTTTTATAAATAACATTATAACTTTGTTGGTGGTAAGATATAGCTTTTTTCTATTGGAAGATACGTGTGGTGGGATGTCAAAGATAATAGTCTAATACAACTATTTTAAATTCATATTATTTTTAGAAAATTGAAGCATCTGAGATAGTAATCAACTATTTGAACGATTTGAAATTTCCCGAAGAATATATCTCAAGAAATTCCAAAACGGCAGTTAACATTACAGGTAACAAAGTGTTCAAGATAAACCTTAAGATTATTTCATCGATTACACCAATCTTCATTTCTTATGAATGCTGACATATTCTTTATTTTTGTCAAAGGTAATAGTATAATACTATTGATAAGCATTGCAGAGTCTTTGAAAATCAATAAGAAGAAACAACTACTTCCCTGGCTTTATGCCACAAAAGACATTGAATCACACTTCAAAATTAATAGTGAAGTAGGAAAATTTCAGTTTCTGTGAAATGGAAGGAAAAATCTTAATCCACATACTTTCGGATTGCAAAATCTCTTTCTCTAGAACTTGGCACCTCAAATGGATTCCAGGACTCATTGCAATAGAAGCAAATGAGATAGCAGATGCACTAGCGAAGAGGGAGACTTAAATACCTTTCTGGGGGCCTGAACCCTTTTGCGTGTAATATTGGAAGAAATAGGTGAAGCTGAAAGAAAGAGAAGATCAGACCATTGGAAAGATCTAGAAGGGCTTAGACATTCAAAGATTTTTCTGGGTTACTACAACCTGTTTAGTTGAAATGAATCCATAAGTCAGAGTAAAACTGCGCTAAAAGTTTTAACAGGGATCCTAATGGGACATTGGCGCCTGAATGGGCACCTGAAAAACCTCAAAATAGTGGATGAAGAAGAATGCAGATATTGTGGCATGGAAAAGGAAACCTCCATCCACATACTTTCCAACTTCACACAGCTCCAGAATCCTAGAGCACAGTACCTGGGAGATTACTGGATAGAAGAGGAACATTTACCTAAGCTGAAGCCTGCAGATATCCTAAAATTCCTCCGGGAAATAGGACTAAAGGAGCTACTAGCTTCAGAGACTCTCCTCAGAAACTAAGTAGAAGTAAGGGAGCACAATAGATCTTTCAGGTCTCAGTGAATGCTACCCCAAAAATACATACATACATTCTCTAGAACTTAGAAAATCTTCTTGGGTCCCAATAAATGTCACTCACATATACATACAAACTTATATCCAAATAAATTGGAATTCACCCTATATTACGAAAATGATCGCCAGGACAAGCTGCAAGTAATTTTTATTTTTATAGGGAGAAAACATTTTGCAGCGCTTGAAGTAAATGAGATTGCAGCTACTGGATTTGTCAATGGAATAGAAACCAAAAATATAATAACTGCATCTACCAACCAGCACCTTGGCAATAAAACCTTCAGACATTTCAGTATCACTGATGAGCTAAAGGTATGATTTATAAAAATAAATCTATGTAGATCCATACCAAACTATGAAATAAAACAATTTTAATTTGTTAAATTCTACATAATATTTAAACTTAAAACTGTGATGCGTTTCGCTAACACAGTAGCTTTATCGAACGAATGTAAGTATAATGAGACATTTTCAATTTATACAGTGCCTTAATACTTAATACGAATATTAACAATAAAATTATGATCGATCTACATGGAAATAAAATTAAATAGGAAAAAAATGTGTCTAAATATGGGATTAACTAAGTATTTAACAAGTTCACCTAGAAGCTCATTCACTACAATCTCCTTAACGACCAAATAAATATCAACAATTCTCCCTTATCAAACCTTTTTACGTAGGAAGGTTCCTATAAGATTGTTGTGAATGAGTTTCCAGGTAAACCAAATTGTTTATTTTTAGAACAGTTACATTTTCATTAGAATACTAGTTGAAATAGAAATTAAATATTTTCATTACACATAAAATATTTTTTTAGGAATTATTTTAGTGAGACTTCTGAGCTCGAATCTGTTTTACTCGCGCAGGTAGGTGGTTGAAAATAGCACAAGGTACCTAAGTGATATTTTCCGGACGTATGGGTATAAAATGGCCTTTCGACACCACAGCTCTTCCAAATCTGTGCCACTTTCAAATGTGTCCTTGAAATCATTGTCATTTTGCAGTTCAATCAACTCCTCTTGGATATCGTCGGGAACATCTGTGACTTTACAGCTGAAAGGATTTCGAATCATTTTTTTAATTATTTGTGTGTCTTTGTCGTAGTAGTATCGTGAAAATTCTGCTTTAACGTTCCTAAATGTCTGAGGATGTTTGGTAGAATTTTATCCACATGAGAAGAATAGCTCTTGTTGTCCGCCAGATGTTTCAAAGTCGGGAAGGATTGAAAGTTTTGCTCTTCAATCTTGTTCATCCACAGATCATGTTTGCACAAAAACGCATGGAGCTTGTCCTCAAAAACAAAAATGTTACCAACACCCTTCAACTTGTCATTTCCTGATCCTTGAAGCTGCAAGTTCAGTTGGTTCAAATGTCCAAAAACATCTACTAGGTACGCAAGTTGTACCTCAAAAGTTGGATCACACAAATCCTCCAAGAGTCGCTGCATTTTTGTTTCAATAAAAAACACTTTCAACTCTTCCCTCAACTCAAATACTCAAACACTCCCACCACACCGGCCTTACGCCGGTCTACCTCTACCGGTCTACCTTATTCCGTCTACCTCCGCCGTATCGAACTTGTTAACTTAATTTAGTTTTTTTTTTTAAATTACATTTCACTCAATAATTATTTAAGTATTTCTTCTAAGTCCCTCGCGGACCACTTTCAAGGTTCTCGCGGACCACCTGTTGGGAACCAATGCCTTAGATAAAGCTACTGTCAAAATTTTAAGTTAAATTATTATGTAGATTTTAACAAATTAAAATTGTTTTATTTCATAATTCAATCTGTAATATAATCTGATCATATTTAAATCCTTTTGATTAGATTAAAATTCTCAAATTAATTGGTGGGGTTATAAAGGAGGAGTAATAAGAAAAATGCTACAATCCTGCCAAGTTTGGTGATCATGAAACAGTTTTCTAAGAAAAAGAAGAATGCAAAACTGTGTCTTTTCTACTTGACACTAACATAGACAAAAAAAATTAAACAAAATATATCAGCCCATTTAAAAGAGACAGTAGTGGCCCATGACTCATTTACACTTGGAATATATTTCTTCTATTTTCGATAAATAGTCCTTTTTGCTAAATCGATTGCACCCCAAATCCAGTTTTTTTGTTGAAATACTTATATTTTTCAGGTTGATGGAAAAATAGTTGGAAACCTCGTGAAAGACTTTTTACCCAACCAATCGCTGCTAGATTCTAACGTAATAAAAGCTGATGTTGGTTTTAAAAACCTGAAAGTTACTGGAAACATTTTTATTGAAAGTAACTTCAATCGTAAAGATTATCTTTCATCACTCCAGGATCTCGTCTATCATGTAAGTATAACATTTTAAAGGAAATATTATAAGTAATGAGTCAGAATAACAGTCCTTATATTAGAGGAAATGTGGAACTGTATCTAACGAATTTGTGTACTTGTGTACCTAGTTCAATGAAGCCTTTGATGCTTTACCAAATGTCCCTAGAGATGTTTACATAGTCTTAAGAGAGTCAATTCTTCGATATTGTCAAATTTAGGGTTTTTTGACAAACCGTCAATAATAATACAATGATAAAAAAATTATTTTTTTCTACTCCTGTTTTATAATATACTTATTAAGAGACTAAAATCTGTATCATAATGATATTCATTATGATACAGATTTTCATTATGATACAGATTTTTAAACCAATAGGAATGCGACATTCATTGATACTTGGTTGACATTTCTGAAATTAATTATATTAGGTGTGTCCCCTGCAATAAAAGTGTAGCACTGAGCTATACGATTTTATTTATTTGAATTATGTTTTAATGCTTCTTGCAGTATACAAATGCAATATACATAGATATTCCCAATTTTAGTAATTTTACACGAATTTTTTTACAAATAGATCTGAATTTTTCAAAATTATATAGCTCAGAGTTACACTTTTATTGCAGGCGAACAGACCTATAAAGTGACACTTAATTTGATAGCTGTCAAATAATTTCGATTTTCAGAAGTAACTATATTTTTAAATTAATTTGAATAATAATTATTGATTAAATAATTTTTATTAATCGGAGTAGAAAAAATATTGTATGCAACTTTCATGTAATGACCATTAATACACTCGCATATTATATACGAAACTCGCCTGCGGCTCGTTACGTATCCTACAATATGCTCGTGTCTTAATGGCTAACATTACATGTTCGTTGCATAAAATACTATTAATGATTGTATTTAAGATTTTAGAGCATGTAGAGCTTTTTATCAATTAAAAGTCTCTCTCCCACAATTGATAATAAAGTTTCTCATATGGTTACAGCTTACTAAGACATACTGTATAACGTATAATTTCAACTTATTTTCAGGATAATTTAAATGCAACTATTACTGGTTTGAAGAAATTTCCCACAGGCTTTAAAACTTCCAGGCTTGATATTGATTCAGGCTTCATCAGTAACATTAACTTGAGTTCGATTCTAACTCAAGACACAAATCAAGAACTCAATTTCAATGTACTTAATGCAAGTGCAAAAATCCAAAAACTCTTTGTTCACGGCACATACGAGAATACAAATATAACTGAGCTAGAAAACAGTTTGATTAAACTTGAAGGCAATCAGTTTATCAATTCAAGCCTCAATTTTGATGAAGTAGGAGTGAAGGGTTTAGAAATTTCTGGAACCCTAAACAACGTCAGCCATGCTGATTATTTATTTACTACAGATGGCGGACGCTTAGGCCAAGGAACAGTGTTTAATAAGATTATTGTGGAAAATATTATTATTAGCGGTAATCTATGATATTTTTTTCTAATAGAATTTAATAATTTCCATAGATACAGAAATTTACATAAAAACATTATTCAATATATCAGAAAATTGAGATGAAATTAGTAATTCTAGGAAGCTGATACTATACAATGAGTAAACTTGGACACTGACAAATATAATTTGGTGATCATAACATGCGCCAGTCCATTTTTGTATGTTATTTTTGCAATCTCAATTCTTATCCGCTGTTTGAGACTTGAGATTATTATATTATTATTTAGACAATATTTCTTAGCATGCTCATAAAAAAAATTCAGAGGATGTAAATCAGGGGACCTCTGTGGCCACTCAATTGCTCCTCTCCGACCTACCTCTTTGACCTATCCACCGATTTGGGAAGACGTAGTCCAAGTAGTTTCGCACCATAACAGTTCGGTGGTGTAAATATACAAGTCACCTTTTTGGGAACAGTCGGTTCAATTCGGGAGCAAAAAGCTCTGCTGAAATTTTGAATATCTAGTAAACACCTTGGGTATTACTTAGCGCCTGGTGAAACTTAATACCTATTACCTAACTTTGGGAAATGGTTTGTGGAATCGGGTATAAGATTATTAGATATTTAGAGAGGTTTTGAGAAAATGAAATAAATATACATCTCGGAAACAATCACAGCAAAGTATTGGTGATTAATTTATGAATGTAGGTTCAAGATCGGGTATATCCACGGGTATATCCACGTTAAATCCAGATGGCAATATCTGGAATTCTATGATCTAAACCATTTCACTGCTTTAGGAAACATTGTTGGGAACGTCTCGAAATTTAACTTGAAGAATTTAACCGAAAATTATTTAAGTGGTAGTAGAAATCAAAGTCTTAGGTTCAATATGAATATAAACGAATCAACAGTAGCTTCATTATTTACTACCAAAGTTAATGGAATTGGAAATAAATTAATTATAAATGAAGAAAATTTTGGTGAAGAAGTGGCTGCAAAGTTGAACAATGGAAATGTAACTGTGAAAAGTGAGTATCGCATTGGGCATTTTTCAAGAATAAGATTTTTTTACGATATCGTATTATACAGGGTGTATCATGAGGAACTGTACATACTCCTAACTCGTATGGAGACCCCTATGGGGAATGTCAAATGGCCATTAAAAAATGTCTGTTCCCATATTTTAATAATCTACAGGAAGAATTGTGAATTTTGACAATATCGATGAATCATTAAAGAAATGTTATACAGGGTGATGTTTTAGTATAATTCAAAACAGTGTACCTTCTGAAAGCCGTTTCGGAAATGGAATAAATATTTGTATTGTTAAAAATATAGTACTTATTATTAAAAGTGTAATTTTTGTATGAAAAATTATATTTTTGCAAGAAAGTTATATTTTTTGAAATTTATGGATCATGCTGACTTATAATTTATAGTTAAATTTGATTTACTAGTTAAAAATTGAGCAATCGTGTGGGGAGAAAAATAAATACGCCATTTCTATTGTCTACTGGTGTACTTTTTAAGATCCTTATTAGAGTTTTGAAAATATATATACAGGGTGAAATATTTCATAGGAACAGAACAAACTAATTTTCCCAGGCCAGTCCTGATTTTTTTTCTAGTTTGAATGAAGCAGTTAATTAGGTGATCGTAGTGTAATGTTTTACCAAAATATGAGACAAATCGAAGTTAGGTACCGTTTAAAAGTTATGAAATCTCAATCAAAATTCACAATTCCCCCTGTATATTATTAAAATATGGGAGCAGACACTTTTTAATGGCCATTTGACAAAGTCCCCATACGAGGTAGGAGACCTCACGTATATAATATTTTTTCAGATCTGGAAGTACTGGATTCTATAAAAATTAAGAAAGTTAATAATAAAGCGGTGGATAACATGCTACCTAACAATTTACAATGGTATTTAAAACGTACAAATAGTACAGAAGTTACATTTGAGGTATGTATTTATATAAATGAATGAAAAAATCATATAATCTTTGCTTAATAAACCACAACTAGAGGATTGAATTGCGCAATTTTAAGCTCTAATACCTAGTATATTCTTCAGCGAGTGCTGAATAATGGCTATTATTCACGCGGATGAAGTTTCCAAAACGAGCGAACGCAGCGAGTGAGTTTTGGAATCATCCAAGTGAATATTAGCCATTCTACACAAGTAAAAGACTATACTTTCTCCACGACTAAAAAAGAAAGCTTCCAGTGAGGATCGAACCCCAATTGTCCGCGCCAGAGTCAACTATTTCTACTACTAGGCTATAGAGCATGTTTATTTTCAAAATGATAATTGGGAGTTATAACTAAATATAACTACGGTTGCCCATTTTTTTCTAAATAATACGTAAACTTATGATTCTATCATTATTTTCACGTTTCAAACGACGTGCTGTCAGAATCGATTTGCATTATTTGGTATTTGACGTTTTAAAAGAGACGATTTGATTTATTCATTTTAATTCATTTAAGCGTGAATTCTGATAATAATAGAATGTGATTGGCTAAAGAGAGTGAATTCTTTTCCATTATTCACTGGTGTGAAGAATATATATCATTGTGTAGCTAAATATGTAAAAATAATTTGTGCGTTATTATTTAGACATGGAGAATCACGAATTGTAGTAGAAGAAATGGATCTCTCCATTTATATACTTGATGATTGTGACAGACACAACCAGCATATCTTTCTATTGGTATTTTGAAACTGTGTACAAACGTTTTTGATAGTAAAATAATCAATTTCAAGCCTTATTTAAAATTGATCCTTCACTTGACAAATCACTTTTTCATTGTTTTAGAATGATATTTATCTTCCTGCGATCACAATCAATCAATTAGGTTTTGTCAACTGGGAGGACTACGTAGAACAGATCGTTTTCAAAAATGAAACAAGCATAACTTTTTCTGGTAACAAAACATTCCATAATGGTATAACTGTTGATAAGCTTATTCAAACAAAACAACTTAACAACATTATTTTAAATCACATTTTAACAAAAGAAGTCAATCAAACTATAAAGGGACCCATAGAAATAGAAGGAGATGTTTCTATGAAAGACGTAGACGTTGAAGAAAATATGAATGGTGTATTAGTTTCCAGTGTTTTGGAAAATTTATTTGTATCTAGCAGGAATTATAGTCTTAAAAGTAAGTTACTAATACTCATACCCATAGTCCGAACTTAAGGTTGGTCTTGAGCTTGAGTGCGACTTGATACAGGGTCTGTATACTATAAACAAATCTGGGATAGAAAGCAAGATTACAACGCTTGCGTCACTTGAGACAGGAACAAGTCTGGTAGAGAGCAACCTTGAGCACGACTTGCATGTCTTCGGTTTTTGTCGACAGCATTCGCTTAAGAAATTTGTCTCAACTGTCATCTTTTATAAATATATGAGAGAGGGTTGAGAGAGGTATTGAAAATTTGGAAGAGTTTTTGGAGTAAAGACATTGCTGTGGAAATGCCATATATTCTCTTACCAAAACGGTATATTCTAGATGTGGCAAATCCTATGGAATTCTATATAGTGAGGAAGGTTTTAAAATTCAGTATAGATTCTCAAAAAATATAATTTGAGACATTATTTTTCTTATTGTAAATCCCAAGTTTCCAATTTTAGAACATTTAACAACAGGGGATTACCTATCCCTCCAATAATTCAGTTGTTAACGACACTAGCAAGGTCAGTCATGAAAATGCTGGCAGCGTGAGTTTATTAAAATCACTAGAATTTTGGTAATAGCACAAAAGTTACCAAAATAACAAAGCCGGATCTCAACTTGTCAGAGAATTCACGAAGGACTATATATAGCAGCAAAACTCAAGACGAAGTTTGACTTGGCGAAGCACGTCTCAAGTCGGAAATTGAGTAGGGACTGTAGATGCTTTTTGTAAATACCAGCTGTAAATAAAAACTCTCTTATGCTTCAATTAATAAAATTATTTTTCTATATAGGTGATGTGATCTTCAAGAGATTACCTTACATTAAATCACTAAAAGTGCTTGGTAAAATAAATGACAAAGATATAGCAGTAATTTTTGAAGATGTTGCTTTTAAAGATCATGATTTAACTTTTGGCAATGAGACAATCTTCAAAGATCCCGTAAGTATTGTTATGTTAACTTTAAAAATATGTTTTGCGACTACTTAGCTTTGTAATGGAATGCCTTTGATGCGATAATTACAGTCAAGCTGTGTCGAACGTAGTTTGTACTTGGATGGGTGACCATGCCAGGAAAAGCCAATGTATATTCAAATTATTTTTGAGAAAATAGCTTAACGTCCATATCTAAATTATTACTCGAGATTAAATAAACTTTATGTTAGTTTGGAGATAAAAAAATATGAAAAATGTTTCAATTTTTCTTTGTTTAGGTTTCAATATTTGGAAATTTAGCTGTTAAACATAACTTAAATCACGTGAAGTTCAGTGATCTAATCTCCAATATTGTTCTCACGACAACTGATGCAGATATAAACAGCCTGGTGACATTCTCAGAAGCTGTGCTTGTTCAAGAAAAACTAACCGTTGATGAAAACTTGAGTGCTCATACTATTGGTGGATTTAATATTAGTAATTGGATTGATAGATCAATTTCCTTGGAAAAAGGACTAATTAGAGGTATGTAATATTTTTCAGTGCTGATAATATTCTAGAAAAGATGATAATGAATGCATCAGTGATTCAGTTTCTCTTATTTATAGGCAATTACACGTTTGAACATGTATATATCAATAATGACTTGATAACAGAATTTGTTAACGAAATTAATATGAAGAAATTAGTTCCTCTAAATACGAATCAAACCATTAATCACATGAAATTTAACAAATTGAAATTTGTTAATGACATTTTTGTGGGAAAAACTGTGAACCAATTGTATTTGCCCGAGGAAATAAATAAAACTTTAATGGTGAGTACCTAGTTGTATTAGTTTTATTAATATACAAGCAGTATTATAGGTAGTAGTGCAAAAACAACACAAAAATTATTCAGACAATGCAAAACGCCAACAGAGCCTGAGGACAACTAATGATACGCTTTTTTTTTTTTTTTTTTTTCGAGCATGATTTGACTTTTGAATTTACTTATCCTTCATTGGATTTGCAAAATTTGAATCTACCCTGTTTTAGGATTAGGTCCTCTTCAGGTTTTGTTTGGAATTCTAATGCAAGTGAAGTTAAAGGTCGCGGTAGGGACAGCTGTGGCTGTGCACCCAAAGATGGCCATTTGGTTAATTTCTACAGTGCATCGCAGTTCCGAGCTCTGCGGAAATTAAGATGCAGGGAAATTACCACATAAAACCTGCATCCTCATCTCGGTGTGGTAGGATATAGGGAAAAAAATACACATAAAAATTTTTTTTTTATTTTTGGTGTTTTCAAAAGCAAAGTTTCGGGCATTTGAAATACCCGAAACGTACACTAAAAAGTGCAGTTGTTCATAGTTGCTCCTCCTAGATTGGATCGTAGCTTTCTGCGGTCCAACTGTTTTCAGTGCGCCTTGAACTTCCGTGCACTTCTTCGGCTTTTGTTGTTCTTCGGTAACCGGTTCGATACTCTCGTTCGTAGTCTCCTCGTTCAATCTCTATCGTATCGATAGAGGTGAGGTGTCCAGGAAGTTTGATATTCGGATTGATACGCTTCTGTACAGAGCATTTATATGTCTTGCAAGAGCTTCAAGTGGGAGGTAACATTGAAAATGAGTTTGTGCGCATAGGGGCGGGCTAACCATCACGTTTGGCGCTTGCAGTATCATTTGTTTCCTCTTATTCAAATCTTCGTTCAAAAATAATAGTATATTATTCAACGAGCGTGTAATGATGTCTATTACTCATGAGAATGAAGTTTGCGACGTGAGCCGCGGGCGAACGAACGAAATATTTAGAGAATATTTTATTGAAGAAACTTAATGGTTTATGTCGAACAATTCCATTTTGGTAGCTATAAGGAAAACTAATTCATTGTTTACAATATTGATGGTAAAATTTGCGCAATTGGAAATATTTATACGAAGAGTAGAGGAATATTCCAGATTTAAGTTTAAGTTTATTATTTGAAGTGGTAGAGGTATTATTTTAAATGTTTTCAGACCTCGGATTTGAAGCTCAACATAAAATTGGGTCCACAATTTTTTGTGGCGTATGCATCTTGTTTTTCAGGAAATCGTCAAATTATGACATTTCATGGCGAGTCTGATTCAAACATTGCACTGAACATAGTCGTATGTAATGGCAGTCTTTGACGGTGATTGGCCATATAGTAGTGTGTAATGGATCATTACACACGGGGCGTGGTTTGTTTTGTGTGATGCATCCAGCTACTCAAGAAAAATGTTACACAAAAAGGGTCCATTTTTCAAAGGTCATAGGAAAAGGAAATTAATGATCATATATGATCATAATTTTTGATTGAAGGTTAAATCCTTATTTCTGTTAACCCAAAGTTTTTAATAGGAAGCATTTGCTCAGCACTCAGCAGTCTTTCAATCTTCATAGGCTTCAGCTCTGCCTATCATCAATAATAACCGTAACACTAGTTATACTACATATCCACATATATTCCTTCTCGTAAAATTACCAACTTCATAAAATGGAATTTTTATTTGTATTTCGTAGAATTGATCAAAGAGACATACATAAATATTTATTCAACTTTTCTCACTCATAGTATTTTTCCAATTTCAGAAACATGGTGATCAAGAAATTCACCCCAAGACCATTTTCGAAAATATTATCTTGGTTCGTCAAAATTTGAATGCTAGTTCACTCAACAACCAAAGCACATCCAAATTGGTAACTACAAATACCAATCAAAAATTGACTTCAAATTATAATTTCACTTCAAAATCTATTATCGAGTCTGATCTCCAAGTCGACGGACCCATTAACAAGGTTGATTTCAAAAAGTGGAAAACAAATAATTTGAAATTGTTCTCAATAGAACCTCAACTTATTTGCAATGATTGGAAACTGGAGAATATCACATTTTTGGATGATGTTCACGGAATTGAAAAAATCAATGATTTCAATTTATCTCGAGTTTCATCAGAAGTAGAACAGAGAAAAAATTCAAAACTACAGTTTGAACATACAATACTGGTAAGACATTATTTTATATTAATTTTTTTACTCAGTAGTTGCATACACCTCAATTGTGAGCAACACGCAAAGCGACGAAATGTAAAGTGAATTGCATAGCTAACATAGTCTTATGAGCGTCGATTGCGATACTCTATCCTGGGTGTCGATTCTCGGGCCAGGGAACAGTGCTCTCCGAGAGAAGAGATCTTTTGTCTCCATTTCGCTTGGTTACTCTGTCCTTTCAGTGACAAGGACAAAAGATCTCTTCTCTCGGAGAGCGCTGTTCCCTGGCCCGAGAATCGGCACCCTGGTGACAGAAAAGGAACTACACTCACCGACTTAAAATTCGATCCATTCAAAATAATGATTCATTTAAAAATGCTCTTACTTTCAAATTCGGAAGCTGATTGATTTGAATTTTTCAGTAACTTTTAGATTAAATACTGTAGTTTTAAGATTATTATTCGGACATCTGAAAGTAATTAAGTATTCGCTGGATATACAGGGGGAAAAAGAAAACAATTTTTTCACACAGAATCAACTTTACCAAGAAGACTGATTTGTTTCCAACATTTTGTTTTTTTATTCACCCCAATATCTTAATTTGTTTGTGAAATGTGACGGTTTAATGAAAATGCAAGGATCGGTAATGGTTTGGGGCGGCGTACTGATTTAGTCATTGTTGACAGCGGAGCAATGACAGCTAACCGATACATTCGTGATGTTCTAGATCCACATGTTATTCCACTTGCACCGTTTATAGGAAACGAATTTTTGTTTATGCACGACAACGCTCGACCACATATTGCGAGGATTGTATCTCAATATTTGGACGAAACAGAAATTCAAAGGATGAACTGGCCATCACGTAGCCCAGACCTCAATCCAATTGAGCACGTCTGGGACATGATGGGCAGACGAGTTCGTAATCGAGTTCCTTCTCCAAGTAATTTGAATATTTTGAAAGATGCTTTGGTCCAAGAATGGGATCAGATTGACCAGATGGAGATTCGACATCTAATAGAGGGTATGCCACGACGCATTGAGGCAGTTATTCGCGCTCGTGGGGGAAACACCCGTTATTAATTTGTAATAATTATTAGTTTATTTGTTGTTTGATTTGTTTATAAAATTATGTAGTACTCTGCTAGAACTGAATAAAAAAATTAAAAATGCTGCATTTTCTTTAAACCGTCACATTTCACAAACAAATCAAGATATTGGGGTGAATAAAAAAACAAAATGTTGGAAACAAATCAGTCTTCTTGGTAAAGTTAATTGTGTGCAGATCTACTAGCAGAATTAACCTACAGGGTGTGTCAAAAGTAGAGGAAAAAATTGTTTTCGTTTTCCCCCTGTATATCCAGTGAATACTGAATTACTTTTAGATGTCCAAATAATAATCTTAAAACTATAGTACTCTATCTAAAAGTTGCTGGAAATTTTAAATCAATCAGTTTCCGCATTTGAAATTAAGAGCATTTTTAAATATATCATTATTTTGAATGGATCGAATTTTAAGTCGGTGAGTGTATTTCTTGGTACCTACATTATTTTATAACCTTGACATAAAATTTGTATAATACAATACAATAAGCAATACTTTTAAAACTTTGAATATAATAAAAAAAAAGGAAAAAAAGACAAAGGCAACATCTAAACTACAATTAAACAATGGAAATGATATCTAAAAGATGTTTGAGGTTATACACAATGTAGGTACAAAGAAGTAGTTCAGCTTGGTTCAGTTATCGCCACTTCGACGCTACTATCTTAATTTGAATCCACAGCAATGTGAAACTTTATAAAATACCTCAATTGAAATGTTATTTGTACCTGAGTACTTTAATAGTAATTATTTTACAAATATTTCAGGATGATTATAGAGGCATTTGCAATGATGTCACATTTTTATACGATAAATCGAAATCACAAATATACAAACTGAAATATTTTGAAGATTTTCAAACACTGGTCTTTCACAATAAAATAAAAATGGTTACTGATTTTGTTCACAATAATACACACTATTTCCTAGTGAATCAAGAAAATTGTATGACAGATATATTCATGTTCAACGGAAGCCAATTTATTCCTTTGTACACTAATATTGAAACTGATCAATTTGAACAAGTAGTACCAGTTGTTGATGAAGATTCACTCTTTTTGGTAACACGCGGGAACCACCAAAGTCAATGTGATATAATCAAAGGAACTAACATATGGGTCTTCAATGGAGAGGGGCTCAAGGTAAGTTGATGAAAAATTTCAAGAGTAATGTAATAAGTATCACAGAATGTAACTTGGATTTTGAACAATTAGTTTCAAATATCGATATGGTTATATCCAGTCTGGTAGGGACATGTCAGACAAAACTTACTCAGTCTTCAACGGTATCTTCAAATTCTTTGCACACTAAATGATCATAACCCTAACAATCATATAAAGTTCCAACGGCTAGCCTCTACCATTCGCGCCACAAAAGAAAGGTGAAGTCTACTGTCACTCTTCTTTTTTTTTTGGCACGAAGCGCAGCACTGCTACATCCACACTATACCGGTCGCGAGAAATTTGAAATGATTAATAATATTCTACATATAAGAGAAAAGGTACTTAAAAGGCTAAGTTTTGTTTGCATCTATCAGCGCAATGGCAAGGTCGGCAAGGATGCCTAGTCTTGATGAGAGCAGAGCTGCTGGAAACAGAGAATAATGGAAAAAGGAACGTTACTAAATTATTTGTACAGGAACAAATAAATAGAACATATAGAGTGAAAAGAAGCTTGTACAATATCCAATGCAATAACCGAACTCCACGTCTTAAATTTTAACTTAGATCTCCCTTGTTTTATTCAATTCCTAGGGAAATACGGCTTACCAACCAAACATCATAAAAGTTTCTCGTAGATGTATATTTCATTGGGGAAATTTTGTATATTTGTGGACGATAATATAGAGAAAATCCAATAAAAATTAATGATTTTTGCTGGAGTGGCGAATGCGACAAGAGAACAGCAAATTTTAAAGTTGGAGGAAGTAACTAATGAGCCACTGAAATTATAGCTGAATACAATAATTTTTAAGCGAAAACCGTAACTGGCTGAACAGCATGTTACTTTTGCTTATATATTTTTATGATAACGTTTGTTTGTATCGAAGAATTTATATTTTTAGTTAATGTTTAATATGGAACAGCAAGATCTCATACAAGAATCGTTAGTACCGTCTACCTTTTATACCATTGGAAGAGAAGGAGTTATAGAACATAATATCAAAAAAAGTTTGGAAGTACCGGTTAGGTATAGAAAATGGAATGTTTTTGATGGTACTAAAAATTAATATATCTGAAAATATAATCAATTGATAAAATAAACTTTATTTAAGATAATGCTGCGTTTGTACCGAGAGGACTAGAGACAGGATTGGCGATCAGAACAGGAAAAGAATTAATTTTCTTGGAACGTACTGAGCCAGTTGTTGAAGACATAAACATATCTCCAGATGTTGTTATTGAAGGTAAATTACATCAATTCCACACAGTGTACTCTACTTTTCTAAAAATATCCGAAAATAATTCACAATATTATGTTTAATATAGGGTCAGTCAAACGTTCTTCTAATACCCACTTACCCGGAAGAAATGGAGGTGATATAGTTGTTCTTAATGTGGGAACCAGAAGTTCAAAGAAAAATTTATTGGCCGTGGCAAGTCATGAAAATACTATTGTTAGAGATTCTATGGATTTCGTGAAGGTAATGTTTTGATTGATGAAAAAAATTGAGCTAATCTATCTAAATAATAATATAACCTAAATCTCTAATTGCCGTGCTTATAACAAATAAAAAGGTTGTATAAAGTATTTTTTTCCAGATATACGATAATCCAACTACGGGAGAAGTATTTGATAAAGTATTAACTTATAAACCATCGTCATTAATGTCTATAGAATTTGGGCAAGGAGAAACATTTTTAGCTTTCTTAGAGAATAAACGAATTCTAAGGGTCTATGAATATAAAGGTGAAACAATCTTTTTCTTCTTCTTAATTACAGTTTCCTTGTTATGAATAGATAATAGACAGGATAATAGTAATATACAAAAAGAGTGAACCGTTAACTGATAAGAAACATCTACTTTTCGGGCTATGTGCTCTGGCAGACAATTAATTGTAGCTCAAAGTTAAACGCGGTTTATATTTTAACGTAGTTTTTAACTTTACTCTTGAGTAAAACTCGTAAACGACTGAAAAAAATTGATATTTTATGACTGTATTCTAGGTTTTAAATAGTGCAGAACTTTTTATGAAGAATAAATTTTTTCCATAAAATCAATAATAAAAAAGTTTTCCATATGATTCCATCTTAGGGGGACATATTGTATGTATGGATATGTAGCAAGCTTTAACAATTTTAAATATTACAGGCATCGAAGGGTTCGAACATAGAATCTCTTTCAAACTGCAGGCATCAGAAATATTTAAAATGGATTTGTCATTGAATAATCAACTGAATCCAAAGAAAATTGTTGGGGCCATCCACAAAAATAAAATAAGGTTACTTAAAGCAGTAATGGATGGTAGCCAAATAAGTGATAAACTACATTGTGAATTGTGATGCCATTTTTTAGTTTCTGTCTTATAAATTATTTTGTTTAAAAGTTGTATACTATATATGTATTATTGTTATTTAATTTATTCTTGCTGTTATAAAAAAAAACTATTAAACATTGGCAGTGTTATTTATTAATTCTAATGTCGCTATGGAGGTGTCAAAAAAGAAATTATACACAAAGCAAAGATGGCTATGATGTCCAGGAGGAACCTGAAGAGAAAAACTTGGGTTGTAACCCAAAAATCCTGAGCTGGATGTACCGGTTGGTACAATAAGCCGATCTCTCGGCTATATATCAGAAACTACTCATGTTATAACTTCAGCTGAAAAAATTCTTCAGTAAAAGTGGTTAAAAGTTTGTGCGGAATTCAGCCCTCTTTTAAGTTCACTTATTGAACACTTGGTTCAATTGGGCATATTTCACAAAAAATTGATTTTTAAATTTTTCTTTACAGGTTACGCCTCCAAGCGGTTGGTTGACCTAGAAACTCGAAAGTTATTTCCAGTACATTATCGTATCCACTTTTACAAAGGAATTGTTTATCCTAAAGTAATACCATGAGTAGTTTCTGGTATATAGCCGAGAGATCGGCTTATTGGACCACCCGGTACACTACCATAGTGAGACCAATTATCACTTATGGAGCCATTGCGTGGAGTAGTAGAACTAGTCTATTGACGACGAGAGAAAACCTCTCCAAAATTCAAAGACTCTAAGGGCCGAATTCATAGACGTCACTCACCCTCAATTAACACTCAATCTCTACTCGAATCGACACTCATGCTCAATTTGGAATCCAGAAACAAGAAATACTCAAATCGACACTACAATTGTAGTGTATGAATGAGTTTATTTTGAGGGTAACTAGCTGGTCCCTACATTATCAACATAACCTCACTTTTTTGTATTTGAAGCAATCAATAACGGCGTCTGTAAAGATTTTCAATATTGATTTTTAATTTATTTTCCATCCGCAAGATGTGCATGTGCTTATGAAGCCTCGTCGCTGTCAATGACATCCTTTATTTCGATGCCTACACAATCTAAGATGCCATCGGTTGCATCATCATTAGGCGGTGCTTTAACAATTCCACCGCCAGTTGCCATTCTCTGTTGTTTTTCTTTTGATAGCTCCTTTTTCCTTCTGCATTTTATGTTCTCCTATGCTTTTTGGAGTTGTTGTGGAGTTCGCTGTCAAATCAAATCCAATATACAGTATACATTATATACTTATATGTTTGTGTGATCCGGTAGAGAATTAAATTCTGTAGTGATAACAGCCCACGTTTTCTTTTTTTCGGATGCATTCATTGAATCCGTTTTTTTACACTCAATAATATTTTTATATTGAGCTACTAACTCCGTTAAATAAATTTTTTCATTTGGTGTTATATATTTCTTTTGTTCACTCATATTAATTCAATAAAGGATGAAGTTTTTAATATAATCTTTGAGATATATCTATATTCGAAATAAATACACAAGGGAAATGATTAATATAAATTGTCAAATGTAGTTCAAGTAAACCAAAAATTACAATGCTGCCAGTTCGAAGCAGAAACTACAGCACTACAATCTCTATTCACATGAGTTACTCAAACTACATGGTTTTTGAATTCCAAAATTGAGGATGAGTTCCACTCACTCTCAAACGAGTCGCGATTTGAGTGTGGAAGGAGTGTAGTAGAAGTGTCGTTTCTGAATTCAGCCCCTAGGGATGTATATGCACATGAGCAATGAGTACATGCCCAACAGCAGCCAACTCAGACAACTACATTTGATGGTGAAAGAAGAAAAAAAATATAGACTAAGTAGAGGGATTCATTAAAAAACCACCTTTTTGCCTCTTCGCTTCTCATCTCTGTATCTGTAGAGTAGGGAGTGTAGGCTCACAACACTTAGGCCACATGTGACCCATTGTACATCCTCCCGAGGAGTAGTCCTCCTAGGTCATCGTCCATCCTGTACTTCCCAGAAAGGTGGACAGGTAACTAGGAGGTGCAGGCCAAGACTCACCGAACACACACTCTCTTATTGATGATAAATGCGTACACTCGCTCAACTAAGGAAACACCTCCATACTATTGGGCTAGTGGACACACCTCTATGAAGGATGTGTGAACAGGAAGATGAAACTGTCAGACATGTCTTATGCGAGTGTCTTCGCTTCCTGTAACTCAGACTGGATTTTTGCTCTAAGGTATATTCATGCAGATGTATATTCATTACCTTTGCCAATGACCTTTTTTTTTTTAAATTACCGGTGATGGAACTGTCAGTGTAGAACATACATTTACACGTAATTTTGAGCACTTTGTATATATTACCAGGTTTATATTGTTATTTGTTTAATGTCAACGTTTCTCAAGATAATTATTCTATAACCTTATATATTTCAAGCAAGTTTCAATAAACCTATCAGAAAGCTACTTTGGTGACTACGAAATGTTTTTCAGCATCCGTACGAAGGGAATTTAACACTTTGTTGAATGTTATCAGTATCCCATTGTGACGAGTATATAGAATTTCCACTGTTACATAGAAACTCTCCGTTATTTACATTTCTGTATATACCAGTTATTTATAGGAGAGATATTGAGCTAGTTTACCTGTAGACGTTATTTGTTCGTTGAAATCATGCCTTTCAAATATTTCATACAACCGGGTACAAAAAAGGAATAAACAATTTCAAAGAAAAACTGACTTTGTAGTTGTTTAATTATATTGTATTAATATACACTAAAAAAGACAAATTGTTAGTTTACAACACACCATTTTAAGTGACGGAAAAGAAGCACGTAATTTATATATGTACAGGGAATACTTCAAAGGAAACATCAAGACCTCGATAAAATTTACAGCTACGCTAAAACCGGTCCGGTACTGGAATAAAGGATTAATACTTCTTCCAAAATCACAAAACTCAATATCGACTGGACGTTACCCTGAGCACTTCCACACCCAAACTTTGCATGTACATACTTCTTCAACATATTTTCTTGTCAATTTGCTCTTCAGTTTATTTTAATTAACGAAAAATCTTTTATAACAGTGATTTTCAGGGACTGCCTTGATAGCCACATAATTTAATTATTCTTAAAATTTATTGTAAGTGAGCGAGAATTTCGTTTTTAACATTGTTTTTATTTTAATTAATGACGGAAATAGTAACATTTGATCATTTTCAGTTCACAACATTGATATTACAATTTATACTTGTTTTTAAGGAAAATAAAATAACTTTCCTTTGTATAAACTTCATTTCGAACATTATTTAAGTTAAACTAAACTAAACTAAACAATGGACGAGTTCTATACAAGGGAATTGCTGCCCACATAACGAACAAAAAAATACTGAAAAAGGTTAGTCGCACAAGGAAGTGGTTTTTCCAATCTATTTTTAGTTTTTCTTATATGTTTTGAGTCCCTTTACCACCCATGCTGTACCCGCAAAGTTTGGAGTTTTACCCGAGAAGTTTGCAGGTCTATTTAGTTTGAGGTATAGTCAAAGGTACTCTTATCGTGCGGGTTCAAAGGTCACTAACCATATGTATCAAATCAGAAAACACAGAGGTTACCAAAATGTGAGATTACACTGATTGACGAATTTCCACTTCTTCTTTCATTCTCGAAATAATCCATCGAACTAAGTACCATTTTTTTGCTTGGGGATACAAAAAAAAACGAACGATTGCTACTTATTATTTATATTACATATTTATATTTATATTATTTATATATGACATATTTAAATAAAAACTCTGCTGGTGAAAGACTTTTTAGAATCGCTGAAAACTAAATACATATCCTTCTTTTTCCCGTCAAAATTGCATAAGTCTGTCTTCATTTATCTAACGGATTTCATTTAGAAGTTATAATTAAACGCAATAAAAGAAAACAAAAACTGTGAGTATGTCTTTGTTGAATCGTATGGCCCGCACGATAAGACTGCTTCTGAGTATATTTCACATCTTACAGTTGACGATCAGCTAATGGCAGCTGACAATACAGGTTTGTTTGACTTTGTTTGTGTTTCGTCAACTGTAAGATGCGAAATACCCCAAACTAAAAATACCTCCAAACTTTTCAAGTACAGCATAGGTGGTGAAGGGACTCAAAATATATAAGAAAAACTAAAAATAGATTGGAAAAACCACTACCTTATGGGACTAACCGACAGACGAAACACACTTCCAAGTTAAACGAAGCTGGTATACAGATACATGCAATGAAAAATTGAAAATAGAGATTTAAAACATCTTATCTGAACTGCTTCTGATTTAGTAGACCAATATCAAGATTCAACAGATTGAAAAAAAATTATTTTTTATTTTGAAATGTTAAAGGCTCGGATACTCGGGCTGCTGTTTAGGCCCGGTTTTATAAGCTCAAGTTACCCCTGCCCCGAGAATTATCCATATGACGGTCAATGGGATAACTCTCCGGGCAAGGGTAACTCGAGCTTATAAAACCAGGCATTACTGAGAATGTCTGAGGCTAATTAAGGACCGCCTACAGTTGAGACTACGCAGTAGTGGGAATTGTATGATATGTTGTAGGTGTCCAAATGAATGATTGTAATAATCGTGTTTTTAATCTATTGAAGATTGATATTGGTCGACTAGTTCAAAAGCAGTTCAGATATAATGTTTTAAATCCCTATGTTCCATTTTTCATTGCATGTATCTGTATATGCAAGATGTAGCCAACCATTTTGGTTTGTAATTGAGAAGTGACAAATTTGTAAGCCGTTATAATAGTACCTATAATGTTATTTTGACATCTATTGATAACACGCCAGTGATAATTGTTACAAGAAACTATGATTTTATAGAAATAAGTATATTTATCAGAGCTGTCAAAAATGTAAATTATCAGATGATGTAAATGCTGAGAAATGTATGAAAAAGTCTACGAATTGCCAATTTAGATCGCTCCTACTGGTTATTAGGGTATAGTCCCGTTTGTAGGTAGCATTTTATCTGCTCTGTTTTCGTTCCGCTTTAACGAGATAATATTCCGTTGATTCGGTATGTTTCTGAGTGGTAGGAAGGTGATGGTTTATCCAAGGTTCTCTTATTCTTTTTCCCTGGACAGAGTAATTGTGATTACTGATTGTAGTAGGACAGCAATCATTAATTTCTTAAAGAGATCTTATCTTGGGTTTTAAAGAGGGAGCTTGCTTTTCTATTATTTTGGGTCGTAAGTGGAATGGTCGCCACCACAGTTCCTGCAACCAGCAACAAGGCTTTTTTGTTTTTGCCTTGTCATTTTTATCGGATCTATGATTGTGACTTCCACAGTTTTGGCAGGTTTGACAGTTCGGAAGTAGAGTTGCCTATAATTTTACAGCCATATATTAGAACTGGAGAAAGTGGGTAGGCGTAAGAATGTTCACACCAGTGGTTTAGTTTAAGCCTTGAAAGAAAATTACTTGGGAATTTGTCCGATGTAGTTGTGTTTCAGTGTAGGTAATGATCCTGATTAGCACTTTTTGTAATCTATTTCGAGGTCTTAGAGCAGATCAAAATTCGTCGGTGAAGATATAGGTAGCTATGGACGTTGAAGATGACAAATGAAAAGTTACTGATATGTTGTTTGGTGAAGCTGCTTTTCCTGGAAGCAGTAGATTTTTGGAATAAAGTGATGCTGCTTAGCGCTTTGAATTATGGTTTGTTGTGGCATAAGTTCCTCAGAATTTTGAGAAGGACGGTAAAATTTGGAGTTGCTTCAAGGTAAGATATTTGACCCATTGAGTTTTCGTTTTTGTTCAGAAGTTGCTTCTGATAGCAGCACTTGGATGGGAAGTTGCATAAATTTAGTGTTTGAGAGTTGAGTTAAAGATTGTAAGGAAGAATAAATGCGATGATCGAGTATTTGGACGAAGAAGTAATCGACAATTTTACTGGGAATAGATGCTCCGTGAAGTGAGTAAACCTGAGAGAGGTGGGAGAAGATAAATGGTTTATGGACGAGGCGCAAGATTTTGGTACCTGCACGTATGACTGAATAGACAGAAAATTAGGAGGATTAGTTAGTAGAATAACCACCACATCACAAGTTACACGGTTAATGTTCATGGATAGGGGTGATATGTAACAACATATTACTTTTCATCTCCAGCAGATTAAGATTCTGTTTGATGCAACATGAAATATTCTTAAAAAAAAGCAGATGATTACTTTCTCTCAAACATCCAGTGGGAATTCACATTCACATTCGTTTTCTTTACTCAATTACTACAAAAGTATCACTAGGCATATAAAAATATGTGATGATTACATATCGATCGCTAGAAATCCGTGCGTAAACCGCGTTTAGTTAGTCCTTCCTAATTATTCTGTAGTAAGTCTGTTTTGGATGAGATATGAGAATACAACTGGGATAAACTCCCTCACCGAAGGAAATGGATTTCTCATGGATATATTTTTCACGTATGGAATTTCATTTTCACTATGATGTACTGACAAATCAAATTAGGTAATTCCAACGCTAAGAAAAGAAGACATAGTGCGCAGAGAGGCTTATTTCATTATTCATGTGAAATATTGATTTGAAATAGTAGAACCAAGAAATCAAACTGAAATTGCGAGCGTATGGAATTATAAACTAGCTTATAGTCGTGACTTCGTTCTTATAAGTTGTTAACGAACAAAAACAGTACGTATAGGTGATTTCTATTGCCTAAAAGTTGAAGTGTCAAACCAAACTTCTTTCGTAGGACTTGTCTCCTATTGTTTCTAACAAATTAATTTTTTATAAGTGAAAGAAATTAAGAAGAGTATCTATGTCCCTGTTGATGGTGGATTTTATGGGCCTATCAAGATTATTTCGTACAGGCAGATACTTTCATTTTACTACAAAACTGATATTACCATATTAATATGAAAACATTTAGTAAGGATTTATGCAGCAACATTTAGCAATTATAAATTAGCATTTAACAATTAACATTTAACAATTAACATTTATCATTTAACAATTAATAAGACTGCCATCGCTTATGCAGACACAATTACAAATTAGGAGAAAATAGTAAGCATGCGCACAAGCCCGAGATTCTAGTTAGAATAACCCTACATTTTCATGTCTATTTGTGCATTGTAACAAATTTGAAGATGTATAGTAGAATTGAAGACTTTTTTTCTTTTATTAGTACAACTTGAAAATAAAAACACTCACACAACATAACCCTAAAGTCAACCGCTTTTCTATGAAAAAAGTAAGGATCTGCGTACTAGTTGCACACTAGATGAAAATTCGGTATATTTAAGAAAGTTAAAAGTTGGCCAACTTCGTAATTGTTAAATGATAAATGATAATTTTTAATTGTCTGCATAAATGTAGTCATAGGGAAATGAATAGTTTAACGTATAACTGATAAATGTTAATTGTAAAAGTTGCTGCATAAATCCACATTATAATTCGTAGAGCGCGATGTATCAAACACCCACATATTATTATATAAACTCAATTAATAATAATGATTTGCCATGGTTATAGTCTAAGTTTTTTTTATTGTTTACCAACACTTTTCATTGTGATTTATACTATATTTTTTTTAGTTCTTTAGTGTTATTTATTACACAGAAACGTTCTTTTTAATTTTTTTGTGAATTAACAGGTTATGAGTTAGCTAACCTTTGAATTTGATTTTCTTTCTAATTTTCTTTTAGGAAGGAAAATTAGGACCCTAAAATTGCTTCCTCTTTTTCTTTTGCTGAATTTTTTTGATCAATAAAGTAACAAAGCCCTGCGATCTGGCGTTTACCACCAAATTTAATTGGTTAGTTAGGAAAGAACCTGCGATATACTTTCCATCACTTTTTTAACGCCAATTTTAATTTGTTTGTTTTATTGGCGCACAACAAAATATTTCTGTTCCATTTTTAAAAATTGAAATAAATTCCTCAATATGTACATTTACACCTCACTGTCTTAATGTTAGTTCTGTGCTCACTTTGGATAAATTAAACTCTGTGCTCACTTAGACTGTCACTTGTCATTGTTCAATTTAGATTTTTTTGACAACTTAAATTTTCGTTATACTAACCAATACTAACACGTGTACCTAGTTTGAAACTATGATATATATAAAAATGTAGAGTAATTAACGACAGTACCCCAAATAAGGGGAAAATTTAATAAATTTTAAATTAAATGTGATTTTAATTGAAAAAGTCTTATAATTGTTTAGTCAATGTCGTTTTTTGTTCGATTTGGTTTCTTATAGATACCTGCGAGTAAGTAATTCATTACAATTTCCTATCTTATTGAATTATAACTAGTATTATTCACTTGCAGGTTCTGATGATGATGGCGTAACAGCCCAAAAGCGTTTTTTTCAATTTTCTAAACATTAAAAGTTTTAGATACAATACAAAAAACTGTTTTGACTTGATGTTGAAAACTTGATCGAGAGCTTCGCGTAAATCGCGGCAAGCTCTTTAATCTTTTAATCCTGAAGGATCTGAACATTCACTTTATCCCATCCAATCTAATTTTCTCTAATTTCTGAATGTTATTTGAATTATTATCAGTTAATAATGGTACTTTATCGGTAGTGAACAATAAATTTCTCGCAATAGTACCTATATTGTATAATTAGTGGGAAAAGTATCATATTCCCAAACGACTGTGATGATTACAGGAGTTTGGGAATGTGCTTTTCCCACGAATTATACATACTATTTTTTCTTCGATCGTTAACTGACATTTGAAAAATTAATTGAAAAATAATCCGTTCAAGATGTAATCAAGTAAGTTTAGATAGATTTCTCTATGTTCATATTGAAATATATAAGTGGTGGTAACGAGATAAACCAAACAATCAGCCATGCAGCTTCAACGTATATAAATTCTCGTTGCCCTCCAGTACAGTTTAGAAATTGTACAAACTGTACAATAAATGTAAATATTAACAACAATAAATGTGTGTTCAAGAATATCGTTATAAATTAGATGTTTCTTTTATTTCTTCCATAACAAATTTTTTAATATAAAAATTAACGCTATACTGTAACTTTTCCCACGATCGGGGAAAAAAAAAATGACAAATACAAATTTGTACTACACTCATAGGTAAGCTACGTCGTTCCGTATGTTTCTATTTAATAATCTCCTTCCTTTCTTTAACAAGCTGGTTGTTTTTTTCAAAAGAAGTAGGTTAGCTTTGTCGTTCCTCATTTTTCTTAATATTTTGCCCCTTTTCGTTTTCCAGCTGGTTCTTTTTCAAAAGACATAGGTATAAGGTATGTACGCAAGGCAAGTGAGCTGCATGCTGAGCCATAAAAAAATTTGTTTTTCCATGTGGTTGTTTCCATTTTTACAAGACAAGTAACCTTCACACTTTTCGTACAGTGCCAATTTTATATTTTTACTAGCCTCTTCAAGAGGAGTTTGTATATCTTCTACTGCTGCTATATTTCCGTTAATTTTAAGGTAACTCGGGATCCATAAGGAGTTGACATATTTCTCTGTTGCAGTTTATGAGCAATGAGCTCCAATATTAGTTTTAGCAGGACATTCTCAGAAAGTGCAAAGATTTTTATGGAAAATCGTATTGTTACTATTGTTATGGTTCGTATAAGATAATCAGATGGATGAACTAGACAGAAATGTTATTTTTAGTCCTCCATATAGCAGTTCATTGAACATAAATCCTTCGTGTTTCAAGAACAGTTTAGAGAGCATCCCTTTAAAAAACTTATCAATTAATAGCACCCTCGGAAGATAAGTGGTGTCGTTAACCTGGTGCTATTTATGATACGTGAGTTTATGTGAGTCAGCTGATTAAAATTGGATATTAAAAATAAAACAACAACATACAATCTTCTATTCACTGTGTAGGTAATTTATAAGATGCGACATAGAGATTCCTGTACAAAACTGTCAAACGCGAGCTAACTTTTTTACCAAAATGAAAAATAATAACAGATTTGGAAAATTCGTTGAAAAATAATTCAAATGCACTCCCAATTTTCTTAAATTCGCTCTGGTTCAATGAAAAAATGGATAGTTATAGCTACACGGGTAGATGCACAGAAAATTTAAAAGTTAAATCTGAAGAATGGCGGTTCGATTCGTAGCTGGGGTGAAATTTATTCCTTTTTGTTTTTAGTGCTTTTTCTCAATTTTTGTCTAAAAAAATTTGTTGTTTTATTTAAAAAAAAATCGTACATCCAGTGTACGATGCGCAATTGCAAATAAAAATTGTCTAGTGCAAGCGTTCTGTTATATCTATTAATACTTGAATTCATTCTTGCCTAACCGTTTTCACTGTATACGAACGAATATTCCCGTGTCAAATACAACTCCTTATCTTTTGGGGATGTTAAGTGATCCCTCTAAGTCCTATCCTGCTCTCAGATCGCGCATGGCGTTCATTGATTTTAGGTACACCACCGAATCTCGTTGCCGTTCTCTCTCTCGTCATGTTATTTTGATAATAGTATCTATCCTGCGATGTGCTGCGAACTTTGTCATTATCACGTCCATGCTCGCTTAATTCTATATACGAATTGGGATAGCGATGTTGAAGGTTCGAAAAAGGGATCAACAAGCTTGGATTGATAGGTTAGCGAAAAGCGCGAAATGGTTATATGAAAACAGTAAACACGAATAGGGTTTTCAGATGAATGGGACATCACAAGTTTATTCCATTTTTTTAAATGCGTTTTCACAATATTTGTGGTTTAATTGTGACGCTGGAATGTCATAATTCAAATTTTGCAGTTCTTTCCTCAGTTTCTGTAACAATTGTCATATTTATTCTGGTCGAATGGTATCTACCTTGTACTGATGAGGCGCAAAAACGCCGAAACCGTTATACAAGTGATATTGTCCTTTTGGAAAGCGTTATAATATTATGATACTGTTATTTTGACATCCATTCATCACTCAAAGTTGACAATATTAATCTTGTATACCAGCATGCGCCAAAACCTACAAATAATTATTATAAACAATGTTACTAGTGAGCATCAAGCTGTTAGTTTCTGCTCTTTTTATTAATTCCAAAATGTAATAGCGTATTAATATCTCCTAATTTATCCATAAATAGGCAATACATTTAGTCTTTAATAAAGTATAGTTTGCTTGCATGAAATGGCTATTATTTACTCACTTTCGTGACTCAACTTGGCTGAAATATGGACTATTATACATTTATTGAGTACCTATAATAAAGCTTGATTAGGTTTATAATCTTGGTTATCAAACTGAACGATCATTTCATGGTTCATTCAATAAAAAAGACAAGAAGTGTTTAAAAAAGTAGTCACTGTCCAAGAAGTAAATGAAAAAATAAAATCTGCTTTTAATTTTGTAGATTGTAACATGTCTATCGATTTTTAAATTTATATCTTAAGTCATCCTTTCCATTCGTCGTCCCACTAGCCACTTCTAATTTTTTTGGAGGTGACTAATGATAAGACGAGCGGAACTTAAAGGTCAAATAGTTATAAATTGAAAAAATAATAATCTATTATTTTTACTTCAATAACATGTTTTGTTTTCGCTACCGCTAACTTCAATGATAATATGTATTTTTTTATCCTGAATAGAGGTTAAATAGATAAACCAATTTAAGATAAAAATTGCTCAGAATTGAAAATAGATTTCATCTTTGAACCTACAGAAAGATCTAGATATGAAATATTTAATATGAATATCAAATGAAAGAATGCGTATTGCAGTCCTTACAATTCCTGGAGAATCAAGGGCACATTTGCAGGCTTCATCCTCCATATTAATGTACTATGTTGGAAAAAATATTAAACTCAACATATATTGGATGAATAATTCACCTAAAACTATTGCTCACTTATCAAATAAGGATGAAAAACAAATCGAGTGAATTAATTTTATGCTGATACTCAATACCAATACTATTTGAGTAATCAGGTTACAGTTTCTCAACTAGAACACACCTAATTTAACTAAGAACAAATTTAACTCTGAGCATCTAATACAATTGAATAATAACTTACTAAATTGAAAAAAAGATAGATTACGCTTAGTACAATTCCATGGACTCATTTGCTTACTCAACTAGTACCCGACAGTAGTATTCAAGAGCTTTGTCGACTTCCTACTCCTTAGAGCTAACTGACAAGTCTTGGCCTGGAAGTCAAATTTGGGTGACTATAAATGATACAAACATCAAAACCAGCTCCATTCAAACAGAGAAATCACTACTTATCACTAAAATATATAATCTTCCTCCGATGTACACTGTTAGTACTTATCACTAAGCAAAAATCTTGTCCCAAACATTTCAGCCTCTTACACGAGAGGCATTTTGAACGTCAAAAATTCTTCCAGTCAGCTTGTCTTTCTTGAAAATACAAAATTTCACCTACAAATTAACTAATCAACATAGTCATCATATTTTTGTTTGATAAGACATCAGCAATATTACACACAAAATATCGCATATTGGATTGCTTGCTGAATTGGATATGGATTTATGGTTATCTTTTATTGATATTATTATCATCAAAAACCCAATAAGTAGTATCGACCACTCTGTATACATATAAAAAACCAATATACACAAATCGTTTAATATGCTCCAATTCACATTATCATGATATTTACCACAGAATTTAGTTGTGACATTTACAATTAACAATCAGTGCTGAATGATATAAAAGAACCTTAGTGCTTTATCGTAGTTTAGCTCTTCTACACTAGGGTGGTGCGACATTTGAATTTTGGGATGAACAAATCTCCTAGGTGTGGAAAACTTGGTATTTTATTCATACGAAAAAAATTTATCATTTTCCACCTCCCCCATTTACAAATAATGTATGCAGGGCAAAAGAGAGGCTGGAAGGTGGTTCTTAAGCCCAACTCGTTTTATTTCATATAAAAATCTTTATTAATAGAAGCTCTTCAACGTTCAGTTGTCTTTATCAAAAAAAATATTTGAAAAATAAAAATATATCAGACGTAAATATTTTTTGAATATCACATTTGTAACTCCATTTAGTTAATTTTTTGGCAAAACACTAAGCTGATTCATACTTCTTGTTAAAAGAATACAATCCCAGAAAGATTTTTCCATTTTGTCAACATATTGCCTGACCAATGCTCGCAAAGCCTTGCCCCATGTCCCCCTATCCTACAACCTCTGCGCTGTGATGTCGCGAGGTAATATTGGCAGGTTTAAATTAGTACTTTTCTAAAACTATAACTTCTTGTGATAAATTATCTTTCCCATATTTATTCATAATAATCTACAGTAGATCAGCGCAAAGACCTTATAAAGTATGTTTGTTTACAGGTTTGTTGTAGGCGGTTGGCTGTGACCGTACGAATTGCATCACAACATAAGACATGAACAATTACTCTGCTAGAGAATACTTTATAGAGACCACTAAAACGGACTGTCTGCTAGGTTTTATGCTAATGAACTCCCTTGACAGTATTTTTTTTAATTTAGAAATAAACTGCATCAACCACCTTGGGTTATTAGCAGTGGTACAGTATGGTTTGTTCAATAATTTTATACATAAAATATTATTTAAATTTTCTTATAAATGTCGATGTCTTCAAGGAATTTTATAAGATTGTCCTCGTTACAATAATTGTCATTCAATAATGATTCTATGGAGCACGGAAGCACGGAAGATTACACATTCTACGACATATTTCAAAAACCGGGCACTGCACTAATACATGTTCAACACTAATTTGTACATCACAAGTTATACACATAGGTGGATCTTTCTTTTTGAGGAGATATTCGTGAGTGAAGCGACAGTATTTAGTACAGCACTTAAATGAGACCACAACTGGCCATCGAGGCTTTCAAGGACCAATTGGAAATTCATTAGTTCGGTCAGAAAGATATGTACGAACTAAGTATCTCAAGTAATCATAAGAGGATCTTGGACGGAAAGCATGCAAAGCGTCACCCTGTCAACTTTTTGTTAAATTAATTTTGTTCGAAACTTAAATTTTTCCACACAGTTTAACCTAAAAACCTTGTACACATCCTACTGGACGTGGAAATCTTTCCTACATGACTGTGTTAATAATAGTTAGGAAAGGTATGCAAGGAATAATAAGGTTCAATTAGTCTACGTTAGCCTCGTCAGAAATAATTTCTTTTGATGCTGTATGTTATTTAAATGAAAGATCAAGAAAAAATCAGATTGAAACTCAGCACATACATATAATTCTCAACCAAGCTGATATGTTTAGTTTGGTAAATAAATAAAACACTTCTAACTATCAGTAAGAAAATTCATCAGGTTTGATTCATTAAAATAGATATATTTTTTTAAAGGAGCCGACCCTTCGCCGGCACCACTTCAGTCTCCTGGGTTTATTGTGGATCCTACTAGTGCTCTGACTACAGCCTATTCAGCCAATCCGTTCCCTGTATTAGCTCATGCAGGTTCTTAGCTGGTTGGCTGTAGAAGTCTTCTGGAGTCATTTGGGGTCTTCTATACAGTTTCTGCCTCCTATGGTCCAACGTCTCACAGTTGCATAACATATGCAGAGCTGTTTCGGTGTCCTTTTTGCATCTTCTGCGTGTAAGGTCACCGTTATACAGCCCTATTTTGTTCAGGTACTCCCCTAAGAAGTCCCCCTTAAGGTGCGATGGTTTTTTTATAAATTTCTTCCCATGTGCGAATTTTTCTATTGTTTATTGTGTTGTTCTTTTACCCACCCTTTTAACCATGACCTAGTGCTTTTTCATTGTAAGCGATTCCTTTGTGACCTTGGACCCACTCCAGTGTTACACTAGTTTTCCAAGTTCTTCGCCACGTTCCCATACCAGCCGAGAACCTTAAGTGCTTCAAGATCAGCTTCACTGTCACTTTATATCCTGACCTGCCTGTTGTTGTAGGCTCTAATGTTATTTGCCATTGCACTTGCACATGCAAGTATTGCATAGACCTCTGCTTGAAATAACGAGACGTATTTACCAAGCGAGACGATTCCTTCATATTTCCTAAATAGATATGTTAGCTTAATCCTTATTTTCTAGAGTAAATTGTATTAACATTTTTATATAAATATAGATCCAATGTACACGGTACATTGTACAGCTTACCATAAAAATTATATAATTGCATGTATTATCTCAAAAATTATTTTCAAATACCCAAAATTAATTAGAATAAAAATATAAAGTGATACATTTCTCTTTAGAATAAAATCATTGAGAAGCGCATCAATTTATAAAAAACAATCCATCTACTGAATCACATTTCGTAAATACAACAAAATCGCGACCTAGCCCACTCTTTACATATAAACACTCGTCGTTCGGATCGCCGTATCTCTTCCCTAATTCTCCATCTCCTCTTCTCCATTAAATTCCTTTCCAACCCTGATCCGGCTCTGCTTGGGGTGTGTTTTGGAAGGGTGATCGAGTCTCAGTAGCTCGAACCCGGACACGGACAGTCCACGCCTATGGGTCCAGCTGCATCTTGCAGAAAACCCCAAGAGTTAGTGACATGTTTAGTGAAATAGTGCGAAGTGATGTTAGAAGATGAGTGGAAGGAAAATCAACGTGTGAGGTGAGTTTTTAGCTTTTCCACAAGCTTTTCATCATAATTTTATAGAAATATTGACTGGCGGGAGAGCAACGTAAACGCATGTTTTCGGGATGCTGGGCATTTGACCTGGGTTTGAAATGATTCAGCTAAAGAGATATAAGAGATTTTCGAAACGTTTCAAGCTTAAAATTGTTCAGCTGGACGGTAGATTATCAAATGTAAATTGTAGAATTCTCAACTTGTTAATGGAATTTCATTTTAGGCTGGTTACAGCATCAAAATAATGTAGAAATAGGATGCTAATTGTAAGATACAATTGAAACTGCAGTATTCAGCTCATGTATTTGCTTTTAATAAAATTTGAATATATAAAGAATTATTTTTATAAAAGAGAGGCTTTAAAATACACCTTTGACGGTGATTTATACAAATCAATATAAAACATTGCTTGTTTATATTATTTGGTGCAAATTATTAAGTTGATATTTATTATTTTTTGTAACAAGCTAACCTATGATAATGTAAAAATATTATTTTTTCTGTGACGGGAAAAAAGTTTGACATTTTATATCTGTTGACAGGTCACAAAATGTCACTTTTTATGAAATTACTTTTTTCCCACGGGAAAAAAATTAGTACTTTTTTCCCGGATATAAACACATAATAATTTAATTTTAGAATATTTTATTATACAATAAAGTTACATTTCCTTTATAACAAAAGTACAATTATTAAATGTGCATTGCATGAAAGACACGTTCCTTAAACCATTCGGTGCAACAGACGAATTTTCTTGTGTTGAAATTATATTTTTTTCTGTCATCACAACTCATACAACCTCAAGCTAAAATCTAGTACTTTTTTCCCTTGTATAATAAATAACTATTTTTCCACTACTAGCTGTGACTTTGACAATTATTGCTTCTTCCAGCTAACTGAGAAGTTGAATTTCTCTATTAGTGTTTAATAATTTTTTCTATTGGACAAATTTAAATATTTTGAGAATTCAGGGATAGCAGCTCAACAAAAACTTGTGCACTATAATTTTGTATAGCTAGGAGATTGTCTTTAACATATTTGCTTCTTGAAATTGCCTACCAAAATAAAATTATTTGAATGAGAATGCCGTTAGTTTAAAATTCGCGCTCGACCAAAAATGACCGAGGACATAACGAATACGTCCATAATATTATATCGAGCAAAATTGCTGTCAACCGGTAATTAGTAGTTTACCTAACAAGTCCCGAAAGTGGTCTTTTACATGACGAGTGGGCAAATCAAGCCTAAGAGTCGGGTAAAAGCACTTTTGAGACGTATTACGTACAATATTTTTTAAAACGAGCATTGTTGTACCATAAACTTCATATTATTCAGTCTACATTTTTATAACAAGAACTCTTTATTAACTAATTCTAACTTCGACAGTAATAAATCAAACGTTGCTTGGGTGGCCGCCTCAATAATTTCATCTTCCATCAATTCACAATCAAATGCATCATTTTGAATATCCATTTTATAATAAATGTTACGTTTTCAACTTATCGTCAAAATATGTCAAGTTATTTTATAGTTTTAAATAATACAAAACTCGGATAGAATAGAAATCAATTGACCGCTATCTTACACTAACTATTCTATTATTCTTTTCATTAAAGATAGACGGGAAAGTAAATAAAAATGAGTTCGGTAATAGTATATTACATAACAAGAGTTGTAAGTTTCCTTATTACATGCGAATAAAAAAGTTGAGCAGGAGCCGCGTAGCGGCGAGTGTGGTAATTCTATAAGCATGTAATAAGCTTACAACTCTAGTTGTGTACTATACTTTTTCTACGAATTTTAATTATTTGTCACACAGCTAGTGACAGCGAGTCTTATTAATTATTAAACGTCAAAACAGCCTCTACTAACTCGTTTCCATGGTTATTCGAAACCATTGACTGACTGAATTGTTGTTTTTCTAGAACTGAACCGTATTTTTTTTTATTACTTGCTAGTCATTACGTGTCAGTATCTGTAATGATCTATTTACTTAGTAACCAAATAGTAGGTAATATGAAATTTACTTACCGGACTATCACAAAAATTTTCTGGCTCGGTCCGACAAAATGAGATTTGCTGACCTAAAAATAAACTGGAATGTACTAATTTCTGGCCGGTTTTGAAAAAACAACCCTTAATGTTCTTAATACTTAATATAATAAATTTGATGCTTCTATTAGAGATCTAAGCTTTCGAAATAAAAATAAAGTCAATACCATACTTCCTCTGCTGAAAATGATAGGTTCCATTTATTAATAACTCATTAAAAACTGAATCACTTTATATTTTATTTATTATTTGATTTGTACTGTATTGTTGTGACTTAGTCACTCACCGATCATCAACATTATAAGGTACAGGCACAAAAGTCTCAAATTCTAACCACTATCAAGCTAAAATTACAAAATATCGCATTTTCAGTTCTTTTTTCTAGTGAAGTGTCTGTAAAGCCTAAGCTCCGCCCTGATCTAACTCTACTGCAAGATACTGAATTGATTCTACGTGTTCTCTACTTTGATCTTCAATATATATTTTTATCTTTTCTGTTGTATCATCAATTATCATAGTGTTATTTTGATATCAATCTTTCAATCCCCATGTTAATGCTTTGTTGTACTTTCACTTTGTACAAATATAACAATGACGTATGTTATTACAACTTTTTCCAAGTTTCTATAATGTCCTACTATATATTTTCTCCATCGAAAAGCACAATGGGAAGAAATGGGCTTAATCCTCCGCCTTGTCTAAAACCATTTTGGTTTGTGGACGTTTGTGTATTTCTTTTATGGCTTTTAACAATATTTAGATTATTATATATATCTTGTACCATTCTAAATGTTTCATTAACTATCCCTCTTTTTTTTCTAATATTTTCACGTTCTTTCCCTTGATACCGTATCAAATTTCTTTTTTAAATCTATTAATTCATTCATCTGATTTATAATAAATACATTGTTTTGTATGATCCTTCCACCTCTGGAACCATTTTGTTCATCGTCTAGTATGTTTTCCACAACTTTTCTAATTTTTTAGTCCAATACCTGCTCTAATATTTTTATGATTTTACAGATCAATGTAAGTCTCCTTAATCCAGTCAAAATAGACTAAATTATGATCCCAGTTTGCATTAATTCCCAACAAGCTGGATTTTTGTGCAGGCCTTGAAAACGTCATTACAAATGATATGTCAAAAGTCCCCATCGATCCCGTTTGTGCGTTCTTTTTTATTCGAGGTCAAAGGTCACAAATTTGCGTTTTTTGCATATATCTCTGAAACAATGAGAGCTATCAAAAAATGGTTCAGACAAAGTTTGTAGATCGTGAAATTGTCTACAAAAATATATCAACTCTTTTTCTTCTACGGGGCACTGTTTTCGAATTATGGCTATTTTAAACATGGAAAACACGAATATGCACTCATACTGGCCAGTATATGGATCATCGGGTTAACTATTTAAACAAAAAATATAAGAACATACTTTCATTTGCCCCATGCATACAAGTAAGTGATAAATATACTATTCACAGTGAGTCATCGTCCGTCCCTAATTCTATTGGGCGGTTGGACTTGAGAAACATCCTCATTATTGAAACCTCAATTGAACAATTCAGTAGCAACAATCCAACTATCGTTGTTGGAGAAGATGTAGATTTGTTGAGAATATTAACTGCACTAAGAGAGTGCAGTTATCTTGTCTCCCTCCAACATCTGCTTCTGCTAACACTAACACTTGCTTCGTGTGTTCTACCAAGTGCAAGAGTGGCTAGGCAATGATCTAAATTCTGAAGATTGGGGCTGGAAATTGATGAATAATAGTTTGGATCAAATCCAGACTGTACTGCCACCTGCTCCAGAAAAATTACTCAATACAATTTTTTGTAATTGCAAAAAAGGCTGCACAAAAAATTGCGGGTGCATAAAAGTTGGATTGTATTGTTCATCGGTGTGTACCAATTGTCAAGGCCAATCTTGCACCAACATTGAATCAAAAGCAATGTATGAAGATTGATTTGAAATTGATGAGGATATAACTGATATATCTCTCTTCTTGATGCAGTCTACACAAATCGAGCAAGACAGTGAAGAAGAAACTATCGAGTGCAGAAGAAGAAACGAGTGACTATGAAGAATTTGATGATGAATGGTGATGTAATTTTCTTGCTGATCAAATTTTCATTAAATTTAAAAAAAAATGTTATCAATAAAATAGTCCCTTTACATTCCCTCGCGTGAATATAGTCGAAAATACGATTTTCCTGCGGTCTAAAGTTACGATATCTCGAAAGCGATGCTTTGTAGAAGAAAAACTGTCGATATATTTTTTGTAGACAATTTTACGATCTACGAACTTTGTCTGAACCATTTTTCGATAGCTCTCGTTGTTTCAGAGATATACGCAAAAAACGCAAATTTGTGACCTTTGACCTCGAATAAAAAACAACGCACAAGCGGGATCGATGGGGACTTTTGACATATCATTTGTAATGACGTTTTCAAGGCCTGCACAAAAATCCAGCTTGTTGGGAATTAATGCAAACTGGAATGTCTATTTTGACTGGATTACCTGTAGTTACCACATTTAACAATTTCATTGACGCTATTTGCCATTCTTTCAGTATATTTCTTCTTATCAGAACTTTTAATATAACTTAGTTTATATTATGATTGGTTAGCACGCAGAAATTGTGTTGAATATCATTCAATGATTGTTCTCCATGGGAAAATACTGTTCCACTGTTACCATGAATATTAAATTACAACCGAATCAGAATCTATCGAGGGCTGTATGCGTAAATCATCATTAGAGAAGCCTGAATTTAATGAAACAACAGTGAAACCGGGAAAATTATCAATTGGTTCATATTAGTGCATGCTTATAGCTTTTGACATATTCACATATCTTAGGATGTTACTTTTATAGATAGAAATAGTATACAAATATACCACAATTAGAAAAATAAAAGGTTATGGTTGATGTTCATAGAAATTACTTCAACTCAAACTCAAGTTCAAAACTGCAAACAATTTCTTGTAAACATTTCACACTAATGGTTCTTACAGTTTGATAGAGAATGGTGGAGAAAGAATGTAGATTTTGTGGCATTGAAAAAGAATCCTCTATACAATTACAAATTTGTGAATTGCACCTAAGAGATTACTGCATTGAAGAGGTAGCTATCAGTCTGGTAGCTTAATATCAATCTAGCAGTACCATGGTTTTTTTTTAAGACTCCATATTTTCAATTATGGTAATAAATGAGCGACAAATTATAGTTTTATCGAAAAATTGATTGAATAAAAAGTGGTTCTGCTAGCTTAATATTTCTGTAAACACAAATTTGATAAGGGCCATTTGAAATAATGGATTTTTTCGTTTTATTGATTACTTTAGGAAATTAAATCACAATTTTTTCAATATTCTTTAATAATTCAACCTTCTGGTAGCGTTCCAGCTACCGTTATCAAGAACAATTTTAAATTCTGGTCCCCATCTGATACTATTGAAAAAAAATCGACAACTAGACAATCAATAATATTTTCAGTTCAAGTTCAGTTCAAGACTACTAAAAATTTATTGTCGAATTTTTAAGGTCCCATTCACAGTGGAGCATATTCTGGATGAAATGGGAAATAAAAACTTTATTTATGACATTTTAACACTATTATAGTCTATTAGGAACGCGATGCAGTGAAGTGCACGCTCCAGGAAGGATTTTATTATTAGGGATAACGCTTTTTGGGAAATGTCAATATAGTTATTTATGTAACAAGTGCGTAAAGTAGCCTTTTTTTTGACGAATGTAAATATTCACATCAACAATCACATGAGTCGAAAAAAGGCCTTACACACGAATTGCATACAATATTTTTTCTACTATCGAAAACTTTATCAAAATACAGAAATTCAGGTCACTAGAACATTTTCGGAATATTTTATCATTTCATTTTCCCTACACCATTCTTTGAACAAATTGTATTTTATTTCCTAAAAGGTCACTGGCAATAAGTCATTAGAAGCATTCTGTGCTACATCCAATATGTTAGGTGGTGTATTTGCGAAGTAATCTTCTGAGAGATCTTCAGAGAAAACTATCTTTATAATTATTCATAATAATCTAAAATAACATCTTAGTTTCCTAAAAATATTAAACACCTAAATATGAATACTTAAAATTGATCACCCAACGTGTAGTCGGAAGAACTCAATTTAAATTTTAAATGTCAGATTCAATTCACAAAGAAATGTCAGTCACTCACCGTTAGCTTATACCTATTTTCCGTATTATTTTTCAGTACTCAATAATTATTTAACAATAATTATTAGGTTAATTTTTACCGAATTCAATCTATGATTTGTGAAAAAACTTAGATTTAATATCCGTTTATTATACCATATACCATAAGACTATAGATACTTATAACTACATACATATTGGAACTTTTTCTCAACGTACTGGTGCGTAAAATAAAGTTTTACGCACCCGTGAGTGTGTCTAAAGTATGTACTTTACACACGTTAGTAGAAGAAAACTTTTTTTGTTATATGATTATTTTTCATTGAAAATTTGTGATTTTGTTCTTTTAAAATGTTATTGATTAACAACAATGCCAATGATAAATCACTTAATATAGGACTATCCTGATAACATGGGCAATTGTTTATTATTTCTCTTCCTCGCATTTGGTAACTAAATTTGACTACAATCGGCTAAAATACTAGCTAAAATTTTACCGCATTTAGTTTTATTAAAGCACCTTCTTTGATTTCTCGTCCTTTGCTATTGGACTCTCTCAATATTATGTGCGCCAAATCACATTGAATATGATGCCCCTCTTCACAAGCATGTTTGCAGATCGTAGAAAGATGGATATATTTTCCTTAGCCTGAGTACTAGAAACTCAGATCTGGAGTGCGATGAAAACGCAAACTCACTCCTATTGCCACAAAACCTTTATGTGACATAGTGGAACAAGGCGCCAATGATAAAGCAGGGAAAGAGCTAAAACTTTTGCCAAAATTCACGGAGTACCTACTGAAGCAGTATAGGAGAACAATCAGGATCCTGGTTGGGCTTTTGACAGGGCAAACCCAACATTGCGAATGCCTGAATAGGCTTTTCGACGATGAGGAAGAAAAAACCACAACCCTCCCAATATATAGATGACCTGAGGTTTGGCATTCGAAGTCTAGTGTTAAGACCAGAAGCGCATAACAGGAGGGCATATAAAATAGACCTTACATCTCATGATACGCATACGTTAGATAGGTTATTGAAGCAAGTGATATTTGGGTAAGTAGTATAAATAATCCACGAACAAAAACGGTTCCTACTCTTCAGTATATGCAAAAATAAGTGTCATAATCTTCAAAGATATACCATACCCCAAAAACATTTTATAAATTGTTACTTGAACATGTGATTTTTCATAGTTTGCATCATGATAGAATATATCACGAATAGTTATTTTTTATAATATACATTCACATTTAGATTCAATGATATTACGAATTTTCCTTTGTCTTAGCATCTTAGACATTAACTGTAAATAAAAACATTGCAGTGCGAACCTTACACTTAAACCACATCGTACAGATTAAAAGTATAAACCTCCAACAATGGGACTCAACTTTTCTAAGGAGCTGAATGATACTTCTCATATTTTTGAGGACTTTCTCTACATAGTGTGATGTAGAGTAAGCGGTGGTGAATTTTAAAAATTCCAAATGAACATACCTAGCTGTCGGTGATTTGGTATACAATTTTTTTATTGATCCCAACTGCACAGTTTGTACGTTGCATATACAAGGTCTTAAATATCTTTTTCTACATTCATGCCAAAAACAACACTTTTGTGAAACACATTTAATGGAAAAAGTGGTACTTTATTGCACTAGTGCAATAATAGTATTTTATGCAACGATCATGTAATGATAGCCATTAAGACACGAGCATGTTGTAGGATACGAAACGAGCCGCAGGCGAGTTTCGTATATAATATGCGAGTGTATTAATGGCCATTACATGAAAGTTTCATACAATAATTTTTCTACTCCGCTTAATAAGAATTATTCCATTAATAATTGTTTAGTTTAATTAATTTTAAATATAGTTACTTTTGAAAATAAAAATTATTTGGCAGCTGTCAAATTAAGTGTCACTTAGACCTGTTCGCCTGCAATAAAAGTGTAGCACTGAGCTATATAATTTTGAAAAATTCAGGTCTATCTGTGAAAAAATGCGTGTAAAATTGCTAAATTTGGGACTATCTATGTATAAAATTGCATTTGTATACTGCAAAAAGCATTGAAACATAATTAAAATAAATAAAATCGTATAGCTGTGCTACACTTTTATTGCAGAGAAGAGACCTAATATTATTAATTTCTGAAATGTCAACCTGGTCTCCATGGCTATATTAAATATTGTGCGAATGTCGCATTCCTATTGGCTTAAAAATCTGTATCATAATGAAAATCTGTATCATAATGAATTTCATTATGATACAGATTTTGGTCTTTTAATAAGTATATTATAAAACAGGAGTAGAAAAAATATTTTATTGCACTCATCTGTCATTCTTGTGTCAGTTTTGTGATGATTTATGACAAACATAAACATTTAAATTGAATAAAAATCCATAGCAAGTATCTTATCCTGCTTTAATACAACAATAATATATTTATATCTTACTACTTAGTCTCAACGAGTTACAATTATTGCAAAAATCTTTAATTATTTGAAATTTAAACGGTCAAGGCGAGAACCAGCTATGATTGAGTACTGACAAGGTGGAGGCCATGAAGATACAAAAAAAGAAGATTAATTAATTAGGTTAGGTTAGGTTCTTGACATATTTATGTTCTAATTTTCCAGTTTTTGCATGAATTTAGAAAAAATATTGTATGCAACTCTTGCAAAACGTGTTTTTTGCACTCGACCTTAAGACCTCGTTGGACAATTTCACGTCGCGTGCAAAAAACACTCACTTTTTGCACTTGTTGCATAAATAACTATAATAATAAACATTAAAGTCAGCTTCAGTCATTAAAAATGAAAAAGTAAAATACTTACAAATTGAGAATAATTAGGAGTTAGACTAAAACTTTGACTTTCGTTATTTTTTCATTCTATAGTATCATGTTCTGGAGCATATGCTTGAGTTCTGCCTGGATTGGATATTCATTCCATGCCAAAAAGTCTAGAAATTTGTCCTCTAGAATGTCTAAATTTGTAACTATGTTATTAATAGGTACCGACAACAAAGTTGAATGTCCCAACTCATCTAGCCAACATGGAACCCCAAATCTAGCCTTCGCAAGCCAAAAAAATTTCATAAGCAATTACAAAAAAATAAACAAAAGATCCAAAGAATGATTTTCGCCTTTACCTTGTTCCCTTTGGGTTGTGATCCTTTGAACTAATCATTCATTTGAGTTTTTATTGAAAGTACAGATACCTACATAATCTTTCTAACAGATCTTAAGCTATTACTGGGTCACTGGAAACGAATGTGAGGTTGAAATTTCTAATAGTTTTCTAGATTATGTCAGATTGAAAACAAGTTTAATTAAAATTCTTCACTTGATTGAAGTTTTTACTTTATAACCACTGCTTACGTCCCTGTGAAAAGGGTGTAAGCCGTAAAGTGCTTAGATCGATCCCATTATGATCTAAAGCAGTGATTTTTCAAACTGAACTAAAATTTTACATAGAATCTGATTTGTACAAATAGCTAATGATGTATTATTCAGGTTTCATTTCATTTGTCATGATTGTAATTTGATTTAGAATAGATAGAATTGCATACTATCAGGTTTAAACTACATAATGGATTATTAATTAAACATAAAACAACAGGTTTGGTAAAATATCATAATAATGCTCGAATCCAATATTTTTTCATACTGTACACTAGGAGACATCTCCTTTATATCGGCAGGTGTAGGCCAAGACTCACCGAACACACACTTCCTTATTGACGATAACTCCGGACACTCGCATAAGACATGCCTGACAGTTTCATCTTCCTGTTCACACATCCTGCATAGAGGTGTGTCCACTATCCCCATAGTATGGAGGTGTTTCCTTAGTTGACAGTGGCCAGTCAGAAATCCTACTGTTATACGTAGGTTTTTTCTGGTCGTCGCCAAATATTTCTTCGGCGCCAGCTTCCCAGGATCGCCCAGGGTGATCCTGGCAAGACTGCATCCTTAGATTCCATCCCATCTCTTAAGGGATTGAGCATGGGTGTAAGGTTTGGCTAGTTCCGCAATTGTTGAAGTCGTTAAGCCGTAGCTGTCACTGGGTCCTTTTTAGTCTAGCGGTCTCATTGGCGAAAGAATCGGCAATGCGATTTCCTTTATTCCTGTCGCGTCCTTTAACCCACCTCAGGATAATATTGTTATCTTGACGAGGCGTTAGCTAAATCTTGGTGGCACTCTAGTACCTACTATCCCCGATATAACACGTTGTCTGTTCAAGGCTAATAGGGAAACGAATGTGAGGTTAAAATTACTAATAGTTTTCTAGATTAGGTCAGACTGAAAACAAGTTTAATTAAAATTCTTCACTTGATTGAAGTTTTTACTTTATAACCACTGCTTACATCCCTGTGAAAAGGGTGTAAGCCGTAAAATGCTTAGATCTATCCCGATATAATCTAAAGCAGTGAGTTTTCAAACTGAACTAAAATTTTACGTAGAATCTGATTTGTAGAAATACCTAATGATGTATTATTTAGGTTTTATTTCTTGGTTTTATATCTTGGTGGCACTCTAGTACCTACTATCCCCTATATAACACGTTGTCTGTTCAAGGCTAATAGGGCTTGTCTACTATCAGTGCAGATTGTTGTTGCCAGAAATTCTGTTTCCGGTTAGTTCTATTGTGACAATTGACATACCAGCCAGTTCTGTTTGAACCACGCTGGTTTGTTTCCCATTCCAGCTTAATCTTTAGGCTTAGTGCTCTCGAATAAACTCCACATCCTGAGCCTTTTCGTTGTTTTTTATTTCTCCTTTTGTAGCGATTTGGTCTATTGTACTCCACTTTCACATTTATTCCACCCACCCAGCTCTTTTGGTACCTTCGAGTTGACGATATAGATCAGCTATATACGTTCCATATGCTTCAGGCGGCACATAAGCCTCTCCAAAGATTGTCTGTCACAACGCCCCACAGACAGACAAGATATAAGTAACGGTCTTGGTCTCCATGCCACAAGGTCTGCAGCTGAAGTTCCCACTATACAACTTCATTTTATGCAGGTGATCTCTTACCGGGGTATGATCCGTTAGATAACCTGTTATAATTATCAATTCCTACTAATATTCAGTAGTTCTGTTGCTTTTGAGCAATTTGTATACGATTAAATGGTATTCTTTCCAACTTTGATTACGGTGTTCTTTATTGAATTACGTATGAACTTCTTTGAAAAGTTATATTTTTCCATCATACCATTCTGTGGCGTGTCCTTCGTGAGGGGTCTCCAGATGCTCTGCGAAGTACAAGTTAACGATTGCTGTGCCCTCCTTTTTTGAGGCTACAATAATATTAAGCGTTAAGCATTTCAAAAAACGGTTTACGGTCTTCTGCTTTTGAGCTGAACACCCAGCTTTAGTCCACTGGAATTCTTCTTATCATGATTTAGTTATTGAATTATGTTGAAAATAGTAAATGATCAAGTGAGGAAATTAGTTTTGTAGTGCCTTATTTATAAGGTAGGAGACCAGGATATTTGTTTAGGTCGTGAAACTTGATTGAGGTTATTCTGAAAGAGGATCTCGACGAGAAATCCAAAATTTGAGAAATAACTCAAGCTTCGTTTATGTGCACTACAATTTTATTCTTTGTTTTTGGATGTTCAATTCCTATTTTTCCGTTTTCTTATATATTTTTTAAAATGTATGATTCATTAAACTTATTGTTTGGTTTTCCTGTTTAAGTTTCAATTTTTCTTTATATTTGAGCACGCTTAGAAAAGAAATGAGTAAGGGGTTGGCAGGCCGCACTTCCTAAGGACATGAACACAAACAACAATTTAGGCAACGTCTATATGTGATCCCATTTTCTACAGACTGTCATTGCGCACAAAAGCTGCGCGTACTTATATTGCTCTATGCCAAAAAACCTTGTTATATTGTTCCGTGATAATGAGCTGTGTTTTGACGTAATAAGTTGTTATTGTTAGTATTTTGATTGTTTTTTTAATGCTTGTGTTTTAATAATTTCGAAAAAGTAATATTAGCGTCTTGAGCTTTGGAAAGGAACTTAAGACTTCTGGGCAGAAATTAGGCGTTGATTTTCGGAAAATTTCCGCTCCTGTTTAATATGCATCCGCGGGAGCTAATCAGCCCATGACCCTGTATATAATTAACCACAAGCTGCTCCTGATATTCGCTTCAAGTTTATTCATAACGTACATAATCATTATTTAGGATTAAATTGGGAACTGAGCAATTCAAATAAAACCAATAGTTGGATATTCGAATAGCTTTCACAAATTGGACCAGCTAATTACTCTTGAAGAAATAAACTAAACTGGTAAAACTGTAACATTGGTAAAATGTGTTGAAATTCATATGGACGTAGGTATTATTATTTCAGACTCTAGAAAACTATTAAACTCCGGAATTTCCAGTTAAACTTGGCACCGCAAAAATTATTACTGTAATATAAATTTTATAAATACTATATTGAAACACTTAAGAAGTAAAACTCTATATTAACTGACCGGGTTTTTGAGGGGGAAATCGATTTTTAAAGCTATCAAGGGAAAATTAAACGTGAGGGATGGCGGACGTAACAAGAAACCTATTCAAGAGATTTAATCTCGTTCGAGTAAACATAATCCGAAAGTAAAATTTATTCTGAAGATTCTTTCGATTCGAGAAATAAAATTAATAATGATATTATTAAAAAAAAATTGGGTTAAATGTAATTATTCTAATCTAAGTAGGTAACTCTAAAAGCTAGATTTTTAATAACCACTTGAATCACCCGCTCTACTCACAACATCCAACTCGATTCTTCCATTTCAAAACAAGGATAACAATACACACATCATTCCAACATCAGTGCCGTCCTATGTGAGAAATAAATTAACTGAAAAATGATATTATTATTAAAAAAATATACTTAAATCATGTAAACTCTATGCCTGTTATATTTTCCAAGCGTTTTAGTTTATTTTCATGACATAAGAGGTTTTTTATGTAATTTAATTCTAAATGCGAGTCCACACTATGCCGCAACCGATTCGTTGTAAATACAACCGTGTGCCAATGAGCACGGAGAGTGAGGACGTACCAATCATTGGCTTCTCGCGGCTTCAGCTGTAATTCAGATTTAGTACGTGCTTTTAAATATAGTGGACGAACGAGGAAGTTGATATTTTGTTTAATTAATATATTCGATTATCAAACAGATCAGAAAACTTCCGCGGCGTCGCAAATTCGACAATACAGGGAAGTGGGTAGCATAAAATAGTTGGTAATTCCACCAGTTCATTAAAGAAGAATAAGCAAAGCAAGCAAAACTATCCAAACTCGTTGTTAGTTAACAAGTTTAACAGGCACGCAAAGCTAGTAAGGTTGACAGACAAGGCCATGTGCAGATTCTGTCACCTAAAAGAGAAATTTCAGAACAGATCTTATGCCAGTATGAAATCCTGCTGAATCTGCGGTTTCTTGTACTGCGATGAGAAGCTACCGGCAAGAAATTAGAAGAAAGACTCAATTTGGAGGTGCGAGGGAGGTAGAAGATGCGTTGAGGATACTGTAGTACTAGATTTCACAACCACGACGTTATAAATCTAAGAAAAACTATAACTTTTGTTCTACTTGCTTAGAACCACCACATATCAGGTTTTCAATAAAATTTGCCTGGTGACATTTTCCATATGTATGTGTGTATGTATCTGAGGTAACATTCACTTAGACCTAAAAGATCTATTGAGCCCCCTTACTTCTACTTAGTTTCTGAGGAGAGTCTCTAGAACTAGTAGCTCCTTTAGTCCTATTTCCCGGAGGAATTTCAGGATATCTCCAGGCTTCAACTTAGGTAAATGTTCCTCTTCTATCCAGTAATCTCCCAGTTGCTGTGCTCTAGGATTCTGGAGTGTTGTGCAGTTGGAAAGTATGTGAATGGAGGTTTTTTCTTCCATAAATGTTCCTCTTCTATCCAGTAATCTCCCAGTTGCTGTGCTCTAGGATTCTGGAGTGTTGTGCAGTTGGAAAGTATGCGAATGGAGGTTTTTTCTTCCATGCCACAAAATCTACATTCTTTTTTCCCCACTATAAGTGTTTTCAGGTACCCATTCAGACGACATTGTCCCGTCAGGATCCCTGTTAAAACTCTCAGCGCAGTTTTACTTTGACTTATGCATTCATTTTATCTCAACAGGTTGTAGTCACCCAAAAGAATCTTTGATTGTCTAAGCCCTACTAGATCTTTCCAATAGTTGGATCTTCTCTTTCTTTCTGCTTCACTTATTTCTTCCACTTTCATTGGGACTGATTCCGCAAAAGGGTTCTGTCCCCCAGAAAGGTATTTTAGTCCCCCTCTTGACATTTTCCATAAGAATGCATAAAAATATATTCACATAACAAAAAAGTTTTCGTTGTATATCAGTTATTAATTTTTTGCAGGTAATGGAACTATCATATATCGATGTAATCAAGAAACACTTATATGAGGCCCTTAAGATTTGTAAGTAGACTCCAATTTAAGTTGAAGTATTATTAGATTTTTCTTCCATAGTATACTTTATTCAAAAATTATAATTTCAATAGTTATATAGGTGAGATAAATATAATTTTTCCATTTTTCCAAGGTGCGCGCATTGACAACAATATGCGAAGTGACCCTTTTTCCCATTTTCCTTCGTTACCATGACACCGTGCGCGAAGTCCTGGAAGAACCTGCATATTGTCATCTGCCAGTCATCATCCTCGTCGTTTCTCTAGCGATAGGATGAAGATTATGTCAGATTGAAAACAAGTTTAATTAAAATTCTTCACTTGATTGAAGTTTTTACTTTATAACCACTGCTTACGTCCCTGTGAAAAGGGTGTAAGCCGTAAAGTGCTTAGATCGATCCCATTATGATCTAAAGCAGTGATTTTTCAAACTGAACTAAAATTTTACATAGAATCTGATTTGTACAAATAGCTAATGATGTATTATTCAGGTTTCATTTCATTTGTCATGATTGTAATTTGATTTAGAATAGATAGAATTGCATACTATCAGGTTTAAACTACATAATGGATTATTAATTAAACATAAAACAACAGGTTTGGTAAAATATCATAATAATGCTCGAATCCAATATTTTTTCATACTGTACACTAGGAGACATCTCCTTTATATCGGCAGGTGTAGGCCAAGACTCACCGAACACACACTTCCTTATTGACGATAACTCCGGACACTCGCATAAGACATGCCTGACAGTTTCATCTTCCTGTTCACACATCCTGCATAGAGGTGTGTCCACTATCCCCATAGTATGGAGGTGTTTCCTTAGTTGACAGTGGCCAGTCAGAAATCCTACTGTTATACGTAGGTTTTTTCTGGTCGTCGCCAAATATTTCTTCGGCGCCAGCTTCCCAGGATCGCCCAGGGTGATCCTGGCAAGACTGCATCCTTAGATTCCATCCCATCTCTTAAGGGATTGAGCATGGGTGTAAGGTTTGGCTAGTTCCGCAATTGTTGAAGTCGTTAAGCCGTAGCTGTCACTGGGTCCTTTTTAGTCTAGCGGTCTCATTGGCGAAAGAATCGGCAATGCGATTTCCTTTATTCCTGTCGCGTCCTTTAACCCACCTCAGGATAATATTGTTATCTTGACGAGGCGTTAGCTAAATCTTGGTGGCACTCTAGTACCTACTATCCCCGATATAACACGTTGTCTGTTCAAGGCTAATAGGGAAACGAATGTGAGGTTAAAATTACTAATAGTTTTCTAGATTAGGTCAGACTGAAAACAAGTTTAATTAAAATTCTTCACTTGATTGAAGTTTTTACTTTATAACCACTGCTTACATCCCTGTGAAAAGGGTGTAAGCCGTAAAATGCTTAGATCTATCCCGATATAATCTAAAGCAGTGAGTTTTCAAACTGAACTAAAATTTTACGTAGAATCTGATTTGTAGAAATACCTAATGATGTATTATTTAGGTTTTATTTCTTGGTTTTATATCTTGGTGGCACTCTAGTACCTACTATCCCCTATATAACACGTTGTCTGTTCAAGGCTAATAGGGCTTGTCTACTATCAGTGCAGATTGTTGTTGCCAGAAATTCTGTTTCCGGTTAGTTCTATTGTGACAATTGACATACCAGCCAGTTCTGTTTGAACCACGCTGGTTTGTTTCCCATTCCAGCTTAATCTTTAGGCTTAGTGCTCTCGAATAAACTCCACATCCTGAGCCTTTTCGTTGTTTTTTATTTCTCCTTTTGTAGCGATTTGGTCTATTGTACTCCACTTTCACATTTATTCCACCCACCCAGCTCTTTTGGTACCTTCGAGTTGACGATATAGATCAGCTATATACGTTCCATATGCTTCAGGCGGCACATAAGCCTCTCCAAAGATTGTCTGTCACAACGCCCCACAGACAGACAAGATATAAGTAACGGTCTTGGTCTCCATGCCACAAGGTCTGCAGCTGAAGTTCCCACTATACAACTTCATTTTATGCAGGTGATCTCTTACCGGGGTATGATCCGTTAGATAACCTGTTATAATTATCAATTCCTACTAATATTCAGTAGTTCTGTTGCTTTTGAGCAATTTGTATACGATTAAATGGTATTCTTTCCAACTTTGATTACGGTGTTCTTTATTGAATTACGTATGAACTTCTTTGAAAAGTTATATTTTTCCATCATACCATTCTGTGGCGTGTCCTTCGTGAGGGGTCTCCAGATGCTCTGCGAAGTACAAGTTAACGATTGCTGTGCCCTCCTTTTTTGAGGCTACAATAATATTAAGCGTTAAGCATTTCAAAAAACGGTTTACGGTCTTCTGCTTTTGAGCTGAACACCCAGCTTTAGTCCACTGGAATTCTTCTTATCATGATTTAGTTATTGAATTATGTTGAAAATAGTAAATGATCAAGTGAGGAAATTAGTTTTGTAGTGCCTTATTTATAAGGTAGGAGACCAGGATATTTGTTTAGGTCGTGAAACTTGATTGAGGTTATTCTGAAAGAGGATCTCGACGAGAAATCCAAAATTTGAGAAATAACTCAAGCTTCGTTTATGTGCACTACAATTTTATTCTTTGTTTTTGGATGTTCAATTCCTATTTTTCCGTTTTCTTATATATTTTTTAAAATGTATGATTCATTAAACTTATTGTTTGGTTTTCCTGTTTAAGTTTCAATTTTTCTTTATATTTGAGCACGCTTAGAAAAGAAATGAGTAAGGGGTTGGCAGGCCGCACTTCCTAAGGACATGAACACAAACAACAATTTAGGCAACGTCTATATGTGATCCCATTTTCTACAGACTGTCATTGCGCACAAAAGCTGCGCGTACTTATATTGCTCTATGCCAAAAAACCTTGTTATATTGTTCCGTGATAATGAGCTGTGTTTTGACGTAATAAGTTGTTATTGTTAGTATTTTGATTGTTTTTTTAATGCTTGTGTTTTAATAATTTCGAAAAAGTAATATTAGCGTCTTGAGCTTTGGAAAGGAACTTAAGACTTCTGGGCAGAAATTAGGCGTTGATTTTCGGAAAATTTCCGCTCCTGTTTAATATGCATCCGCGGGAGCTAATCAGCCCATGACCCTGTATATAATTAACCACAAGCTGCTCCTGATATTCGCTTCAAGTTTATTCATAACGTACATAATCATTATTTAGGATTAAATTGGGAACTGAGCAATTCAAATAAAACCAATAGTTGGATATTCGAATAGCTTTCACAAATTGGACCAGCTAATTACTCTTGAAGAAATAAACTAAACTGGTAAAACTGTAACATTGGTAAAATGTGTTGAAATTCATATGGACGTAGGTATTATTATTTCAGACTCTAGAAAACTATTAAACTCCGGAATTTCCAGTTAAACTTGGCACCGCAAAAATTATTACTGTAATATAAATTTTATAAATACTATATTGAAACACTTAAGAAGTAAAACTCTATATTAACTGACCGGGTTTTTGAGGGGGAAATCGATTTTTAAAGCTATCAAGGGAAAATTAAACGTGAGGGATGGCGGACGTAACAAGAAACCTATTCAAGAGATTTAATCTCGTTCGAGTAAACATAATCCGAAAGTAAAATTTATTCTGAAGATTCTTTCGATTCGAGAAATAAAATTAATAATGATATTATTAAAAAAAAATTGGGTTAAATGTAATTATTCTAATCTAAGTAGGTAACTCTAAAAGCTAGATTTTTAATAACCACTTGAATCACCCGCTCTACTCACAACATCCAACTCGATTCTTCCATTTCAAAACAAGGATAACAATACACACATCATTCCAACATCAGTGCCGTCCTATGTGAGAAATAAATTAACTGAAAAATGATATTATTATTAAAAAAATATACTTAAATCATGTAAACTCTATGCCTGTTATATTTTCCAAGCGTTTTAGTTTATTTTCATGACATAAGAGGTTTTTTATGTAATTTAATTCTAAATGCGAGTCCACACTATGCCGCAACCGATTCGTTGTAAATACAACCGTGTGCCAATGAGCACGGAGAGTGAGGACGTACCAATCATTGGCTTCTCGCGGCTTCAGCTGTAATTCAGATTTAGTACGTGCTTTTAAATATAGTGGACGAACGAGGAAGTTGATATTTTGTTTAATTAATATATTCGATTATCAAACAGATCAGAAAACTTCCGCGGCGTCGCAAATTCGACAATACAGGGAAGTGGGTAGCATAAAATAGTTGGTAATTCCACCAGTTCATTAAAGAAGAATAAGCAAAGCAAGCAAAACTATCCAAACTCGTTGTTAGTTAACAAGTTTAACAGGCACGCAAAGCTAGTAAGGTTGACAGACAAGGCCATGTGCAGATTCTGTCACCTAAAAGAGAAATTTCAGAACAGATCTTATGCCAGTATGAAATCCTGCTGAATCTGCGGTTTCTTGTACTGCGATGAGAAGCTACCGGCAAGAAATTAGAAGAAAGACTCAATTTGGAGGTGCGAGGGAGGTAGAAGATGCGTTGAGGATACTGTAGTACTAGATTTCACAACCACGACGTTATAAATCTAAGAAAAACTATAACTTTTGTTCTACTTGCTTAGAACCACCACATATCAGGTTTTCAATAAAATTTGCCTGGTGACATTTTCCATATGTATGTGTGTATGTATCTGAGGTAACATTCACTTAGACCTAAAAGATCTATTGAGCCCCCTTACTTCTACTTAGTTTCTGAGGAGAGTCTCTAGAACTAGTAGCTCCTTTAGTCCTATTTCCCGGAGGAATTTCAGGATATCTCCAGGCTTCAACTTAGGTAAATGTTCCTCTTCTATCCAGTAATCTCCCAGTTGCTGTGCTCTAGGATTCTGGAGTGTTGTGCAGTTGGAAAGTATGTGAATGGAGGTTTTTTCTTCCATAAATGTTCCTCTTCTATCCAGTAATCTCCCAGTTGCTGTGCTCTAGGATTCTGGAGTGTTGTGCAGTTGGAAAGTATGCGAATGGAGGTTTTTTCTTCCATGCCACAAAATCTACATTCTTTTTTCCCCACTATAAGTGTTTTCAGGTACCCATTCAGACGACATTGTCCCGTCAGGATCCCTGTTAAAACTCTCAGCGCAGTTTTACTTTGACTTATGCATTCATTTTATCTCAACAGGTTGTAGTCACCCAGAAGAATCTTTGATTGTCTAAGCCCTACTAGATCTTTCCAATAGTTGGATCTTCTCTTTCTTTCTGCTTCACTTATTTCTTCCACTTTCATTGGGACTGATTCCGCAAAAGGGTTCTGTCCCCCAGAAAGGTATTTTAGTCCCCCTCTTGACATTTTCCATAAGAATGCATAAAAATATATTCACATAACAAAAAAGTTTTCGTTGTATATCAGTTATTAATTTTTTGCAGGTAATGGAACTATCATATATCGATGTAATCAAGAAACACTTATATGAGGCCCTTAAGATTTGTAAGTAGACTCCAATTTAAGTTGAAGTATTATTAGATTTTTCTTCCATAGTATACTTTATTCAAAAATTATAATTTCAATAGTTATATAGGTGAGATAAATATAATTTTTCCATTTTTCCAAGGTGCGCGCATTGACAACAATATGCGAAGTGACCCTTTTTCCCATTTTCCTTCGTTACCATGACACCGTGCGCGAAGTCCTGGAAGAACCTGCATATTGTCATCTGCCAGTCATCATCCTCGTCGTTTCTCTACTTTGACATAGTAGGTCGTGTGACAGTGTGGCCGAAGTGCTTTCAAGGAATACTTAAGCATGCCTTTGTCCTGGGCTTTCATACCATCACTCTATTATGACTACATAGTCTGTATAGGGACTTGCGACACTCCCACACCAGATTTGATGTTATCTTATATGAGCGTATCGCATCAAGTGCTGCTTGGCTGTCGAAGTAGATGACGATACTTTGGTTATCCACCTTCTGTCTCATCATTTTTTATGAACAGCATTGCACCGCCATTACCTCTGCCTGAAAGTCAGTAGCATGTTTCCCCAGGCTTAGAGAGATCGTGATCTTCTCTTATACGTCATATATTCCGGCTCCTACTCCAGAGTGTATCAGTGTTCCAGTTGAGATTCGCTGTTATAGGAGGCCCTTTTTCCCAGTCCTTTCTCTCTGTTTAATTCTAAGTTAGGTATATTTACAGCGTTTTCGACCAATAAATCTTTCGTAATATTTTTCAAAATTTGATAGCCTGCATTATTTTAAGACACAGAATTGAATTTATGTACTTATAACGACGGTTCCAATTTGTCTTTCTTACAATTTGACTCGAACCGGCTAATTAGAGCTACTGATTCCATTAATGGAACACAAAGTTTTTCTAAACATATAATATTTCTAGATGAACATGAATGTTGAATGAAAAAATTTTGATAAATTGTCAAAAAATGCTCAAATCTCAAAAAAAATCCATTTTTTCGGAAAAATTCAAAAAAAGTCACAAGAATATGCACGTTGCATTTTGTCAATGCTTTATTGATAATACTGTAAAATCTAAGTTTTCCAATTCACCTTGCTGGCCGTTGATGGAAAACTGGAAAGTTTGCAGCTTGCAGACAGTAGGATGCATGCTAAATAACCATTGGAAACGGAGGATCAATAGGACAAGCTGGCACACTGTTCAATATCCCAGAATCTTCGATTTGAAAACGAAAAAAAGACACATATTGGCAAGACTGTAACTTCTCACCCATCCAAGAAAAGGACTTGGAAGGCCACGTTCTTGAATTGGCAAAGCTTCGTCATAAAATCACAAAGGTGCAGCTAAGAAAGCATTTTTCTTTTTTTTTGAAGCCAAGCAAATAAAGCACAACGTCAAATACAGAATATGCAATCCTTGCAGTTACACCTTCCAAGAACCATAAGATGAAGTAGTTAGTGAAATGGACTAGTTCAAAAAATACCGCTTTCACTCGTAATCTTGCTGCTTATTTATCGCTAAATGTGTTTTTTCCGATGCCAGTAATATGCTGTTTTTTCCATTTTTATCCTCTAATCAATGCTTTCGTTTTATCCGAACTTCACTTATGGCACTCAAATTTCTGGAATATTTCCAAAACTGTTTTAATCCTCTTTATTTTTTGTGTAACATCAAGATGGCAAATCGAACCATCTAAAATAAGTTTCTCACGCTCCTTGTAGTTCCTATATTCATTGTTTTCATTTTGAAACTTTGTTATTAAGAGTATTAAAAAAATTGTATTTAAATTTCTCATTATAATCAAACAAAACATCAGAAATAAATTGATCTGAATCGTTGAGGAGGTAACCACAAGTGTTGAAAAATATTTCTACTGGAATCTTGTTCGTTCTGTCAATAAATCATTAGTAAAACAAATAATGCTCGTTTCTTTTCTTGTACACACCCTTGTTGTCCTATATACCGTACCCTTGGCGGAAGGTGCACTTTATCGACGAAAACAAGTAGCTGTGCATAAGATTAAGTAGAAAATTGAGTATTAGCGTTGAAAATAATATAAGTTGTTTAACAATTATTGATCACATACATATTTTTTCATGGTTGAGTTGAACACAAATATTTATCTTTATGTATTTTTTCCGTCGACCGTATATAAACATACGCTATTAATGTTCTCAAAATTAGACAAAATCATTTAATAATGACTGTTATTAATGTATTGTAACGTTTATTTTAATTTATATTTACAACTAATTAATTTATATTTACAGATTTATATGTAAGGTCCTTAATTTACTAATTTATATTAAACACTTAACTAACTAACTACACTAATTTATATGAACGTCACTGATTAACACTTTATTGATCGGTTTGTCTTTGGTATAAGCACTACAGTGTCCATCTATGCGACTACGTCTCAACTATCTGATTATTGTTGACTGTTCACTGTTAACTGTTCTTCTGTTCTTCTTCGCCCTGTGCGGCGATGCTTATATTTATATCTGAAATGTAGATTTCTAGAACACTCCCGATGTTTTGTCGCGGCGACGAGTTTCTGGACTGTTCTCGTCGGCCCGTAGTCTCGATCATCGTCGAAATCTCTGGAATGTTATCGGTTACTTAACTTGATGGGACGCAGGGCTGAGGGGACGCAGGGCAGGTAATCATAGTCGTCTCATGCGGGAATTTCACTGGGACACTCGCGTAACATTGCCCCCTCCTTAAGAGACAGTTCCTCCTGGAACTAACTAGGAAATTGAGACGAGATGACTGTATCGGCAACTGGTTCCCTTGTTACATTTTCCAGTTGCATGGAAGTAACATGCGACCGTCTTCTCCGTTGACTGTGCCTCCTGGGAATGTCCGCAGACAAGTACCTGCACTTCGGTGTCTCGGAAGATTACTTCTACCATGTTACGGATTATTCGCCAATCTAAATGCCTACATTCAATCTTAGGCATGGCTAGCCTATGCACGTTCAGTTCAAGCACATGCTCTCTCAAGTTTAGTAAAGCTTCCCAGACATTCTCGTACGTTGGTCTTTCGTCGAAGGTATTTCTCGTCACTAGGTGGAAATTGTGACGGGTGCCATCTTGTACCTTCAAGGCTTTACCTGGTACTGGTAACTGGTTTTCCAAATTTCGTGCGCCACTCTTCTTTATTAACAGAGATGGCAATCCACGCGCATCGGTTATGCTGGCAGGGATGTTTATTGCCAGTGAGTATTCCTCCGGCACGGTGAGCAGATCTTGTCGTTTCTCCGTGGTGACGCCGTATCTTGCTTTTCCGGTACCACCATAAGCACCCATGAACTCTACAAAAGCAGGATCGGCTACTTCTTGGAGTTGTCTTATTTCCTCATCATGGTCACCCTCGAATGGCGCTAATCGATTACGGTGTACCACCTTTGGCTTTCCGTTTGGGATCTTGGTGATGCGATAAATGACGTCGTTGATTCTTTTATTTACAAGGTACGGACCGTCCCAAGCTTTCTGCAACTTTGGAGAAAAACCCTTTTGTCTTCTTGGGTTATGCAGCCAGACTTTGTCTCCTTCGTAGAAACCTCCTTCTGTAGCTTGCGTATCGTACCTTTTCTTCATCCTATCGCTAGCGATCTGGAGATTCGATCGAACCAACTCGTGTATGTCGTCCATTCGTTTTCTCAGCTGGGTTACGTAATCTTCACCAGCTATGTCTTCTCCGGGTCGGCATCCAAATTCAAGGTCGCAGGGTAACCTCATTTCGCGTCCGAACAGAACTTTAGCTGGTGTTTGGCCGGTAGACTCATTGATGGCGGATCTGTAGGCCATCGCAAATAGCGAGAGATACTGGTCCCAATCTCGCTGATGGTTAGATACTACTTTGGACAAGTATTTGCCAAGAGTTCTGTTCATTCGCTCAACCATTCCGTCCGACTGTGGATGTAGAGCAGTAGTTCTCGTTTTCTTCATGCCGAGCTTATCACAAACTTCCTGAAACAGCTGGCTTTCGAAGTTTCTGCCCTGGTCGCTGTGTATTTCCAGAGGCACTCCATATCGGCAAATGAACTCCTTAACAAGCACGTCGGCAACAGTTGCGGCTTCTTGGTTTGGAATGGCATACGCTTCCACCCATTTTGTGAAATAGTCCATCACCACCAAAATGTACCTGCTGCCATCTGCTGTCGGTGGAAACGGTCCGGCAATATCCAGGGCAATGCGTTCAAACGGGCTTCCGACATTGTACTGCTTCATAGGAGCCTTTCTTCTCCCGTGCGGTCCATTGGCCGTGGCACAGGTAGTGCATTTCTTACACCAGTCTTTAACATCTTCGGAACTGTGCATCCAGTAAAACCGTTCCCGCACCCTCTGGAGGGTCTTCTTCACACCTAGATGTCCTCCTGATGGACTGTCGTGTAATTTCTGCAGTACTGCTACTACCCTTGATATTGGAATCACCAACTGTCTTCTACTTTCCGAGCCATCATCGTTCTCGATTACTCGCTGTAGCAAACCGTTCTCCAGAACCAGCGAGTCCCACTGGGCCCAATACGATTTCATCGTTGGCGAGTATCTTGAAATCTCCTGCCAAGTAGGTCGACAGTTTTCCTCTTTCCAATGTCGGATTTTCTTCAAGTCGGGATCGTTCTCTTGTTCCTCTTGCAGCTTTTCTGGTGTCCATTCGTCGCTGGTCACCGTGGTTCTTCGAATCGCAGCTTCCTTAGCTTCTGTTTTACTGCAATGGGAGCATTCTGCAGGACATGGTCTTCTTGACAGGGTATCTGCATTTCGGTGGCTTATTCCGGCTCTATGCTCAATAGTGAAATTATATTCTTGGAGCCGCTCTATCCATCTGGCGATTTGACCTTCAGGGTTCTTAAATTGCATAAGCCACTTAAGTGCTGCATGATCGGTTCTGATTACAAATTTCTTTCCATACAGATACTGATAGAAGTGCTCCACGGACTTCACTACTGCCAGGAGCTCTCTTCTTGTGACGCAGTAGTTTTGTTCCGGTTTGGAAAGGACTTTGCTGAAATATCCCAGAACTTTCTCTTGTCCTCCTTGAACTTGTGATAGCACTCCTCCAATTCCAACATTGCTAGCATCAGTATCTAATATGAATTCTCCATCTGGTAGTGGATAGCCGAGTATGGGTGCAGTAGTCAAATGTTTCTTCAAGGTTTCGAACGAAGTTTGGCAATCTTCGTCCCAGCGAAACTCCCTTGCTTCCTCTGTAAGTCGTGTCAAAGGCTTAGCGATATGTGCAAACTTCTTTATAAATCGCCTGTAGTATGTACAGAGTCCAAGGAAGCTTCTGACTTGGTGCTTGTCGGTAGGTCTTGGCCACTTTCGTACAGCAGCAACTTTTTCTTCGTCTACAGCTACACCATCCTTGCTGACTACATGGCCTAGGTAATTTACTTTGTTTTGAAATAGTTGACATTTCTTGGGGTTGAGCATCAGTTGGGCAGCTTGCAGCCTTTTGAAGACATCTTTCAAATTCCTTCGATGTTCTTCGAATGTCCTTCCCAAGACAATGATGTCATCAAGGTACACTAAGCAGGTTTTCCAGGACAACCCTCGCAATACGTTTTCCATCAGTCTTTCGAACGTTGCGGGGGCATTGCACAGCCCAAATGGCATAACGGTGAAATGCCATAATCCAGATCCGGTGGTAAACGCTGTCTTTTCTTTATCGGCTGGATCCATTTCAACCTGCCAATATCCAGACTTCAAGTCCAAGGTAGAAAATAACTTGCTACCGACCAGCGTATCCAGAGTGTCGTCGATTCTTGGCAGCGGATAACTATCTTTCTTGGTAACATTGTTCAACTGCCGGTAGTCCACGCAGAACCTCGTGGTTCCATCCTTCTTCTTTACCAGAACTACCGGAGAGACCCAAGGACTGGTAGAAGGTTCTATTACCTTTTCCTCTTCCATCTCGCGAACAATTCTCTCCGCTTCCTCTCTTTTCGCCTGTGGTAGCCGTCGTGCCGATTGTCTTATCGGTTTAGCGTCGCCGGTGTCAATTTTATGTTTGACAGCAGATGTTCTTCCTGTCTTCCCTCCTTTTGGTACAAAAAGAGAACGATATTGCAGCAAGAGTTCCCTGATTTTCTTCTTCTCTTGTCGTCTAAGGGATTGTCCAGCCACCGCTATCATTTGTTCAAATTTATTATTGGCGTCGTTAGAGGTTGTAGTTTGATGAATTACTGACGCCACTGGTACGCAAGTTCCAATTTTGGTCTCTTTTTTTATAGTTACGGGATGGTCATTAACATTTATAATGCGTACAGGTATCTCTTCGGCAGCCATGATTAACCCTTTTCCAACTAGGATTCCTCGACCGACCTCTGTATCGTGATTCCATGGTTCCATCATGACCGGTGTTCCTTCTTCGACGGTTCCTTGTAGCCTTGCCACAGTGAAAAATTCACTCCTTGCGGGTACAACCGTATCCACCTGTACGGCTACCTGAACACTCTTATCCTCGTGTGGGTGAAGGAATACTTCTTCAGAACCTACTCTAATCACTCGGTTCTTGAAATCTAGCTGAAAGCCATGTAGGTTCATAACGTCCATTCCGAGTATTATATCCTCTTCGATATCAGCGACAACCACAGTGTGGGTGAACTTCTCTGTGCCAATTCCCAATTGCACTGGTAGTTCTCCATGGACGTTGGCGCTTTCATCTGTAGCAGTCTTGAGTCGCAGTCTGGTCGGTAACAGTCGTTTTCGGGAGTTGACAGTCTCGGGACGAATAATAGTCCTCGTTGCTCCAGTGTCCACTAATAGTGTATACTTCCTTCCATTAATTTCACCATCCACGTATACACTATCATCGCGACATTTCAGAGAGGCTATTAGAATGAGAGGGTCTTTGGAAGATCTTCGGGTCGAAGCTGCCCTCTGATGGCCGACCCTTTCTAGTTTTCCTGTTGGTCGTCTTTGTTTGTAGCAGTTCTTGGTCGCTTGCACGAACTGCGTACGTGTCCCATTTCTCCACAATTCCAGCATCTCACAGCTTTCGGCTTTCCATTTGAGATGCTTTTCATCATGTTGACAATCTGGTCGAGCTTATTCTCAACTTCTTCGTCTGCTACAGCCCTCACCTTACTGTATACTCCGGAAGCCTGTGTAGCGGCTTCGTACTCCAGGGCTGCAGAGAGTACGTCGACCAGTGTCTTATGCCGAGCCAAGCGTAGAGTTCTCTGCATTTCGTGGTCACGAACTCCGTCGATGAATGCCTGTACCCCTAAACATTCCATGACATTCTCCGGTGCCGATGGATAAGCAAACCGTACCAACCTTGCAATGTCCGCTTCGAATTCTTGCAGAGTTTCGTCGCGTTTTTGTTTGCGGTTTTTCAGCTGCGACTGGTACAGATGCTCCAGGTGTTCCAGGCCATATCTCATATTCAGTCGCTTTTTGAGTTGTTCAAAATCATCGGTCTCTTCCACTGGAATAGTCTGGAGGATATCCATAGCGTCTCCTCTAAGGGCAAGAGTTAAATTTAACGCTTTTTCCTTCTCACTCCAGTTGTTTGTCTCCTTCGTAGAAACCTCCTTCTGTAGCTTGCGTATCGTACCTTTTCTTCATCCTATCGCTAGCGATCTGGAGATTCGATCGAACCAACTCGTGTATGTCGTCCATTCGTTTTCTCAGCTGGGTTACGTAATCTTCACCAGCTATGTCTTCTCCGGGTCGGCATCCAAATTCAAGGTCGCAGGGTAACCTCATTTCGCGTCCGAACAGAACTTTAGCTGGTGTTTGGCCGGTAGACTCATTGATGGCGGATCTGTAGGCCATCGCAAATAGCGAGAGATACTGATCCCAATCTCGCTGATGGTTAGATACTACTTTGGACAAGTATTTGCCAAGAGTTCTGTTCATTCGCTCAACCATTCCGTCCGACTGTGGATGTAGAGCAGTAGTTCTCGTTTTCTTCATGCCGAGCTTATCACAAACTTCCTGAAACAGCTGGCTTTCGAAGTTTCTGCCCTGGTCGCTGTGTATTTCCAGAGGCACTCCATATCGGCAAATGAACTCCTTAACAAGCACGTCGGCAACAGTTGCGGCTTCTTGGTTTGGAATGGCATACGCTTCCACCCATTTTGTGAAATAGTCCATCACCACCAAAATGTACCTGCTGCCATCTGCTGTCGGTGGAAACGGTCCGGCAATATCCAGGGCAATGCGTTCAAACGGGCTTCCGACATTGTACTGCTTCATAGGAGCCTTTCTTCTCCCGTGCGGTCCATTGGCCGTGGCACAGGTAGTGCATTTCTTACACCAGTCTTTAACATCTTCGGAACTGTGCATCCAGTAAAACCGTTCCCGCACCCTCTGGAGGGTCTTCTTCACACCTAGATGTCCTCCTGATGGACTGTCGTGTAATTTCTGCAGTACTGCTACTACCCTTGATCTTGGAATCACCAACTGTCTTCTACTTTCCGAGCCATCATCGTTCTCGATTACTCGCTGTAGCAAACCGTTCTCCAGAACCAGCGAGTCCCACTGGGCCCAATACGATTTTATCGTTGGCGAGTATCTTGAAATCTCCTGCCAAGTAGGTCGACAGTTTTCCTCTTTCCAATGTCGGATTTTCTTCAAGTCGGGATCGTTCTCTTGTTCCTCTTGCAGCTTTTCTGGTGTCCATTCGTCGCTGGTCACCGTGGTTCTTCGAATCGCAGCTTCCTTAGCTTCTGTTTTACTGCAATGGGAGCATTCTGCAGGACATGGTCTTCTTGACAGGGTATCTGCATTTCGGTGGCTTATTCCGGCTCTATGCTCAATAGTGAAATTATATTCTTGGAGCCGCTCTATCCATCTGGCGATTTGACCTTCAGGGTTCTTAAATTGCATAAGCCACTTAAGTGCTGCATGATCGGTTCTGATTACAAATTTCTTTCCATACAGATACTGATAGAAGTGCTCCACGGACTTCACTACTGCCAGGAGCTCTCTTCTTGTGACGCAGTAGTTTTGTTCCGGTTTGGAAAGGACTTTGCTGAAATATCCCAGAACTTTCTCTTGTCCTCCTTGAACTTGTGATAGCACTCCTCCAATTCCAACATTGCTAGCATCAGTATCTAATATGAATTCTCCATCTGGTAGTGGATAGCCGAGTATGGGTGCAGTAGTCAAATGTTTCTTCAAGGTTTCGAACGAAGTTTGGCAATCTTCGTCCCAGCGAAACTCCCTTGCTTCCTCTGTAAGTCGTGTCAAAGGCTTAGCGATATCTGCAAACTTCTTTATAAATCGCCTGTAGTATGTACAGAGTCCAAGGAAGCTTCTAACTTGGTGCTTGTCGGTAGGTCTTGGCCACTTTCGTACAGCAGCAACTTTTTCTTCGTCTACAGCTACACCATCCTTGCTGACTACATGGCCTAGGTAATTTACTTTGTTTTGAAATAGTTGACATTTCTTGGGGTTGAGCATCAGTTGGGCAGCTTGCAGCCTTTTGAAGACATCTTTCAAATTCCTTCGATGTTCTTCGAATGTCCTTCCCAAGACAATGATGTCATCAAGGTACACTAAGCAGGTTTTCCAGGACAACCCTCGCAATACGTTTTCCATCAGTCTTTCGAACGTTGCGGGGGCATTGCACAGCCCAAATGGCATAACGGTGAAATGCCATAATCCAGATCCGGTGGTAAACGCTGTCTTTTCTTTATCGGCTGGATCCATTTCAACCTGCCAATATCCAGACTTCAAGTCCAAGGTAGAAAATAACTTGCTACCGACCAGCGTATCCAGAGTGTCGTCGATTCTTGGCAGCGGATAACTATCTTTCTTGGTAACATTGTTCAACTGCCGGTAGTCCACGCAGAACCTCGTGGTTCCATCCTTCTTCTTTACCAGAACTACCGGAGAGACCCAAGGACTGGTAGAAGGTTCTATTACCTTTTCCTCTTCCATCTCGCGAACAATTCTCTCCGCTTCCTCTCTTTTCGCCTGTGGTAGCCGTCGTGCCGATTGTCTTATCGGTTTAGCGTCGCCGGTGTCAATTTTATGTTTGACAGCAGATGTTCTTCCTGTCTTCCCTCCTTTTGGTACAAAAAGAGAACGATATTGCAGCAAGAGTTCCCTGATTTTCTTCTTCTCTTGTCGTCTAAGGGATTGTCCAGCCACCGCTATCATTTGTTCAAATTTATTATTGGCGTCGTTAGAGGTTGTAGTTTGATGAATTACTGACGCCACTGGTACGCAAGTTCCAATTTTGGTCTCTTTTTTTATAGTTACGGGATGGTCATTAACATTTATAATGCGTACAGGTATCTCTTCGGCAGCCATGATTAACCCTTTTCCAACTAGGATTCCTCGACCGACCTCTTTATCGTGATTCCATGGTTCCATCATGACCGGTGTTCCTTCTTCGACGGTTCCTTGTAGCCTTGCCACAGTGAAAAATTCACTCCTTGCGGGTACAACCGTATCCACCTGTACGGCTACCTGAACACTCTTATCCTCGTGTGGGTGAAGGAATACTTCTTCAGAACCTACTCTAATCACTCGGTTCTTGAAATCTAGCTGAAAGCCATGTAGGTTCATAACGTCCATTCCGAGTATTATATCCTCTTCGATATCAGCGACAACCACAGTGTGGGTGAACTTCTCTGTGCCAATTCCCAATTGCACTGGTAGTTCTCCATGGACGTTGGCACTTTCATCTGTAGCAGTCTTGAGTCGCAGTCTGGTCGGTAACAGTCGTTTTCGGGAGTTGACAGTCTCGGGACGAATAATAGTCCTCGTTGCTCCAGTGTCCACTAATAGTGTATACTTCCTTCCATTAATTTCACCATCCACGTATACACTATCATCGCGACATTTCAGAGAGGCTATTAGAATGAGAGGGTCTTTGGAAGATCTTCGGGTCGAAGCTGCCCTCTGATGGCCGACCCTTTCTAGTTTTCCTGTTGGTCGTCTTTGTTTGTAGCAGTTCTTGGTCGCTTGCACGAACTGCGTACGTGTCCCATTTCTCCACAATTCCAGCATCTCACAGCTTTCGGCTTTCCATTTGAGATGCTTTTCATCATGTTGACAATCTGGTCGAGCTTATTCTCAACTTCTTCGTCTGCTACAGCCCTCACCTTACTGTATACTCCGGAAGCCTGTGTAGCGGCTTCGTACTCCAGGGCTGCAGAGAGTACGTCGACCAGTGTCTTATGCCGAGCCAAGCGTAGAGTTCTCTGCATTTCGTGGTCACGAACTCCGTCGATGAATGCCTGTACCCCTAAACATTCCATGACATTCTCCGGTGCCGATGGATAAGCAAACCGTACCAACCTTGCAATGTCCGCTTCGAATTCTTGCAGAGTTTCGTCGCGTTTTTGTTTGCGGTTTTTCAGCTGCGACTGGTACAGATGCTCCAGGTGTTCCAGGCCATATCTCATATTCAGTCGCTTTTTGAGTTGTTCAAAATCATCGGTCTCTTCCACTGGAATAGTCTGGAGGATATCCATAGCGTCTCCTCTAAGGGCAAGAGTTAAATTTAACGCTTTTTCCTTCTCACTCCAGTTGTTTGTCTCCTTCGTAGAAACCTCCTTCTGTAGCTTGCGTATCGTACCTTTTCTTCATCCTATCGCTAGCGATCTGGAGATTCGATCGAACCAACTCGTGTATGTCGTCCATTCGTTTTCTCAGCTGGGTTACGTAATCTTCACCAGCTATGTCTTCTCCGGGTCGGCATCCAAATTCAAGGTCGCAGGGTAACCTCATTTCGCGTCCGAACAGAACTTTAGCTGGTGTTTGGCCGGTAGACTCATTGATGGCGGATCTGTAGGCCATCGCAAATAGCGAGAGATACTGGTCCCAATCTCGCTGATGGTTAGATACTACTTTGGACAAGTATTTGCCAAGAGTTCTGTTCATTCGCTCAACCATTCCGTCCGACTGTGGATGTAGAGCAGTAGTTCTCGTTTTCTTCATGCCGAGCTTATCACAAACTTCCTGAAACAGCTGGCTTTCGAAGTTTCTGCCCTGGTCGCTGTGTATTTCCAGAGGCACTCCATATCGGCAAATGAACTCCTTAACAAGCACGTCGGCAACAGTTGCGGCTTCTTGGTTTGGAATGGCATACGCTTCCACCCATTTTGTGAAATAGTCCATCACCACCAAAATGTACCTGCTGCCATCTGCTGTCGGTGGAAACGGTCCGGCAATATCCAGGGCAATGCGTTCAAACGGGCTTCCGACATTGTACTGCTTCATAGGAGCCTTTCTTCTCCCGTGCGGTCCATTGGCCGTGGCACAGGTAGTGCATTTCTTACACCAGTCTTTAACATCTTCGGAACTGTGCATCCAGTAAAACCGTTCCCGCACCCTCTGGAGGGTCTTCTTCACACCTAGATGTCCTCCCGATGGACTGTCGTGTAATTTCTGCAGTACTGCTACTACCCTTGATCTTGGAATCACCAACTGTCTTCTACTTTCCGAGCCATCATCGTTCTCGATTACTCGCTGTAGCAAACCGTTCTCCAGAACCAGCGAGTCCCACTGGGCCCAATACGATTTCATCGTTGGCGAGTATCTTGAAATCTCCTGCCAAGTAGGTCGACAGTTTTCCTCTTTCCAATGTCGGATTTTCTTCAAGTCGGGATCGTTCTCTTGTTCCTCTTGCAGCTTTTCTGGTGTCCATTCGTCGCTTGTCACCGTGGTTCTTCGAATCGCAGCTTCCTTAGCTTCTGTTTTACTGCAATGGGAGCATTCTGCAGGACATGGTCTTCTTGACAGGGTATCTGCATTTCGGTGGCTTATTCCGGCTCTATGCTCAATAGTGAAATTATATTCTTGGAGCCGCTCTATCCATCTGGCGATTTGACCTTCAGGGTTCTTAAATTGCATAAGCCACTTAAGTGCTGCATGATCGGTTCTGATTACAAATTTCTTTCCATACAGATACTGATAGAAGTGCTCCACGGACTTCACTACTGCCAGGAGCTCTCTTCTTGTGACGCAGTAGTTTTGTTCCGGTTTGGAAAGGACTTTGCTGAAATATCCCAGAACTTTCTCTTGTCCTCCTTGAACTTGTGATAGCACTCCTCCAATTCCAACATTGCTAGCATCAGTATCTAATATGAATTCTCCATCTGGTAGTGGATAGCCGAGTATGGGTGCAGTAGTCAAATGTTTCTTCAAGGTTTCGAACGAAGTTTGGCAATCTTCGTCCCAGCGAAACTCCCTTGCTTCCTCTGTAAGTCGTGTCAAAGGCTTAGCGATATCTGCAAACTTCTTTATAAATCGCCTGTAGTATGTACAGAGTCCAAGGAAGCTTCTAACTTGGTGCTTGTCGGTAGGTCTTGGCCACTTTCGTACAGCAGCAACTTTTTCTTCGTCTACAGCTACACCATCCTTGCTGACTACATGGCCTAGGTAATTTACTTTGTTTTGAAATAGTTGACATTTCTTGGGGTTGAGCATCAGTTGGGCAGCTTGCAGCCTTTTGAAGACATCTTTCAAATTCCTTCGATGTTCTTCGAATGTCCTTCCCAAGACAATGATGTCATCAAGGTACACTAAGCAGGTTTTCCAGGACAACCCTCGCAATACGTTTTCCATCAGTCTTTCGAACGTTGCGGGGGCATTGCACAGCCCAAATGGCATAACGGTGAAATGCCATAATCCAGATCCGGTGGTAAACGCTGTCTTTTCTTTATCGGCTGGATCCATTTCAACCTGCCAATATCCAGACTTCAAGTCCAAGGTAGAAAATAACTTGCTACCGACCAGCGTATCCAGAGTGTCGTCGATTCTTGGCAGCGGATAACTATCTTTCTTGGTAACATTGTTCAACTGCCGGTAGTCCACGCAGAACCTCGTGGTTCCATCCTTCTTCTTTACCAGAACTACCGGAGAGACCCAAGGACTGGTAGAAGGTTCTATTACCTTTTCCTCTTCCATCTCGCGAACAATTGATGTTTTTATATGACGCCATTTTGCGGTGGATCGATTGTAGTGCTATCTAGCGGCATGTGTTGAAAGTAGGTATAAGGTAGAAAACTGGGAAATCAGAAACTGTAATAATTAGTGTACAGCTATCTACTTTTAACTCACTTAATAATGTCAATGTTGCCATATTGCAATTATTTAAAGTATAAACTAACTAAATATTTCAGAGTTCCTGTAAAAAACCAAGACGCACACATATATTTTTGGTATTATGAATATTATGTTTTCGTGTACATTTTAAAATTATTAAGTTTATACATAATATATATGAGAAAAATAGGTTTCTCACAATAATTGTGTACTTTATTGTCAGTATTGTGACACTTACTTATCTTTCTCCATAATAGAAGTGTGGCGATTGGCGAACAATAAATAAATAAAGTTTCCAACTTAAACAAACAAAATACACAACTTTTCCACTTTTATTAATATCACAAAAATATATTTAAGGTGTGTCTTGGGTTTCCACAGGAACACTGAAATATCTAGTTCGTTTATAATTCAAACATGGCAACATTGACGTTTTTGGGTAATTGAAATGTAGATGGCGTCACATTAATTACCATTAGTAGTCACCTATTTTTCTACCTCAGGACTACTTTCGATAAGTGTCGCTAGATAGCACTACAATACGATCCACCGCAAAATGGCGTCATATAAAAACATCAATTCTCTCCGCTTCCTCTCTTTTCGCCTGTGGTAGCCGTCGTGCCGATTGTCTTATCGGTTTAGCGTCGCCGGTGTCAATTTTATGTTTGACAGCAGATGTTCTTCCTGTCTTCCCTCCTTTTGGTACAAAAAGAGAACGATATTGCAGCAAGAGTTCCCTGATTTTCTTCTTCTCTTGTCGTCTAAGGGATTGTCCAGCCACCGCTATCATTTGTTCAAATTTATTATTGGCGTCGTTAGAGGTTGTAGTTTGATGAATTACTGACGCCACTGGTACGCAAGTTCCAATTTTGGTCTCTTTTTTTATAGTTACGGGATGGTCATTAACATTTATAATGCGTACAGGTATCTCTTCGGCAGCCATGATTAACCCTTTTCCAACTAGGATTCCTCGACCGACCTCTGTATCGTGATTCCATGGTTCCATCATGACCGGTGTTCCTTCTTCGACGGTTCCTTGTAGCCTTGCCACAGTGAAAAATTCACTCCTTGCGGGTACAACCGTATCCACCTGTACGGCTACCTGAACACTCTTATCCTCGTGTGGGTGAAGGAATACTTCTTCAGAACCTACTCTAATCACTCGGTTCTTGAAATCTAGCTGAAAGCCATGTAGGTTCATAACGTCCATTCCGAGTATTATATCCTCTTCGATATCAGCGACAACCACAGTGTGGGTGAACTTCTCTGTGCCAATTCCCAATTGCACTGGTAGTTCTCCATGGACGTTGGCGCTTTCATCTGTAGCAGTCTTGAGTCGCAGTCTGGTCGGTAACAGTCGTTTTCGGGAGTTGACAGTCTCGGGACGAATAATAGTCCTCGTTGCTCCAGTGTCCACTAATAGTGTATACTTCCTTCCATTAATTTCACCATCCACGTATACACTATCATCGCGACATTTCAGAGAGGCTATTAGAATGAGAGGGTCTTTGGAAGATCTTCGGGTCGAAGCTGCCCTCTGATGGCCGACCCTTTCTAGTTTTCCTGTTGGTCGTCTTTGTTTGTAGCAGTTCTTGGTCGCTTGCACGAACTGCGTACGTGTCCCATTTCTCCACAATTCCAGCATCTCACAGCTTTCGGCTTTCCATTTGAGATGCTTTTCATCATGTTGACAATCTGGTCGAGCTTATTCTCAACTTCTTCGTCTGCTACAGCCCTCACCTTACTGTATACTCCGGAAGCCTGTGTAGCGGCTTCGTACTCCAGGGCTGCAGAGAGTACGTCGACCAGTGTCTTATGCCGAGCCAAGCGTAGAGTTCTCTGCATTTCGTGGTCACGAACTCCGTCGATGAATGCCTGTACCCCTAAACATTCCATGACATTCTCCGGTGCCGATGGATAAGCAAACCGTACCAACCTTGCAATGTCCGCTTCGAATTCTTGCAGAGTTTCGTCGCGTTTTTGTTTGCGGTTTTTCAGCTGCGACTGGTACAGATGCTCCAGGTGTTCCAGGCCATATCTCATATTCAGTCGCTTTTTGAGTTGTTCAAAATCATCGGTCTCTTCCACTGGAATAGTCTGGAGGATATCCATAGCGTCTCCTCTAAGGGCAAGAGTTAAATTTAACGCTTTTTCCTTCTCACTCCAGTTGTTTGCCTTTGATGCCGCCTCGAATTGCTTGAGATAGTTCGGCCATGACGTTTTACCATCGAAAGTTGGCAGTTTCACTCTACTGTTGAAATCGTTTTCTATTTTTGGCTTCAACTCAACTTTCTCTGCCAGTTCGTCGTTGTTCGGGGTTTGTCTACTTGTAATATCGGAATTATTACTAGTCTTCCTTTCCATTTCTTTAATTTTTTGCTCCATTCTTTAAATCTTTTCTTCCACGGTAGAAATATCAGTCTTCATGGATGTCATTTCATTTTTCATGTCCGTCATTTTATTGTCTAGGTCTGCCGAAAGTTTACTTTCCATGGATGAAATTTCGTTTTTTATATCCGTCGAAATTTTATTTTCCATCGAGGACATTTTGTTTTCCATGTCTTTCGAAATTTCGTTTTTCATGTCCGACATTTTGTTTTCCATTGAAGACATCTTTTTTTCCATCGAAGAAAATTCGTTCTTTATGGAGGAGGTTATAGAAGCGGACGCTTCGTCGGTAAATTCAAACGTTTCCGGGTCCAATCCATTATTAATCATAGCATTTTTCAGTCTATCGACTAACACTGACTTGGTCCCACTTGTGTCCAACTCGTAATCCTCCAACTCTCTGCGAAGTTCTGAAACTTTTAATTCACAAAGTTTCTTTGCCATCTTCCTGTATATTTATTTTTTAATCCCACTTCTGACACCAATGTAACGTTTATTTTAATTTATATTTACAACTAATTAATTTATATTTACAGATTTATATGTAAGGTCCTTAATTTACTAATTTATATTAAACACTTAACTAACTAACTACACTAATTTATATGAACGTCACTGATTAACACTTTATTGATCGGTTTGTCTTTGGTATAAGCACTACAGTGTCCATCTATGCGACTACGTCTCAACTATCTGATTATTGTTGACTGTTCACTGTTAACTGTTCTTCTGTTCTTCTTCGCCCTGTGCGGCGATGCTTATATTTATATCTGAAATGTAGATTTCTAGAACACTCCCGATGTTTTTTCGCGACGAGTTTCTGGTCTGTTCTCGTCGGCCCGTAGTCTCGATCATCGTCGAAATCTCTGGAATGTTATCGGTTACTTAACTTGATGGGACGCAGGGCTGAGGGGTCGCAGGGCAGGTAATCATAGTCGTCTCATGCGGGAATTTCACTGGGACACTCGCGTAACAGTATGATTTACATTAATTAACGATTTTTCTACAGGCAACCAAACGCACATCTTATACATTATATCTATATTGTCAGTTACCTGTGATGTAGGCAACCAAACATACAATAACACCTTTAAAAATGATTACTAGTATAAAATAGTGAGTAAAATAAGTTTTCACTACTTTTAGTTTACTTATCGTTTTATTTTATTATTCTACAAAATTATAATTATTATTAGTGTTAAAGCATACAAATAAGAATTTAAGAAAAACGAAAACATTGACATTTGAACCGGCGATCTTCTCTGTGACATTTCAGTGTCATTATTTATTTTGGACATTACTAACCTATGAAACAAATAAGTATTTTTAGTTTTTAAATATTGAAAAAATTAATACAGCTCATACAGTAGACGGAAAACCTTTGTAACTAACACGAGTATTGAAAGGACAATTAAAAATTATCTCGATTGTTGATGGCCCTCATTAATACAGTTGTTGGTTAAATAACTATCATCATACATCCTTTTTTTAATTAATATGTGAAGACCATTTTTCTAAGCTTTCTTTTTTCATCCCAAATGAGAGATTATTGAATAATATTAAGTTAAAAAAACCATAACTAGGCCCGCCCTTGCCCTGTCACTCGCAAGGTCGCAAATGTTCGTATTCAGATGATTGCCATCCGACATAACGCGTCAAAGATGAACTTGTACACACTGTTCCCACGTCATCCGATACGACGCGACGCTACGTTACATAATAATAGACAATGAGATCAGTTTGAGTTCAGACACTATGGCGAGTAGTTGTTTCTCAGATGAGTGGGAAGGAGAACTAGAATATGCAGCATCAGTTTCAGAACTGTTATTAGAACGAAAACAAAGAAGAAAATGCTGGGTATATCCTCCCAAGCTTCTACTCTCATATTCTGGTCTCTATAGTGCTTGCCTTACATATTATAAAGACACACACGCTTCCGAACCAACTCAATTAATAAAACTTCATCGTTTCTTGCCACCATTATATGCATATGGTACCAACTGTGCGTGCACACTGTTACTACACCTTACAACGCAGTGCCACGCTACGTGATACCATGTGATGGAAATCAGGCAAGAGGGAATTCGTACCATGTCGGATGGCGTCGAGTCGCATCAGAACAGTGTACACACAATAAATAAATAATGCATTAAAATTCACGTTGCGTCGGATGGCGTGGCGGGATGTAGCATCAGAACAATGTGTTCCCGGCTTTATTTCCCTCTCAATGGCTGGTTTACATTTTTATTGTTTTGTTGTAGCACTTAAGGGCTAAGAACAAGCATGATGTCGCGGCGAAGGTGGCGCCTGGGCTCCTCCAGCAGATGCTCTTCGTGACGTGAGGATGAACTCGTCGCTATTGGTGGTAGACGACAACTCGTCTTCAGTCATAATAAATGCTCCTGATGATCCCACGTACAATATCACCGAGGTAGTTCTTTTTGGTACTATAGGTAAGCTAATTTCAATGAAACATTACAAATTGTTTGTAATTGTAATAAAAATAATCAACAATTTTTTTTTTCAGCGGCAATCTTAGCCATCATCACAGTAATAGGAAACATAATGGTAATGATATCGTTTAAAATCGACAAACAACTTCAAACGATTAGCAATTACTTCTTATTCTCTTTGGCAGTGGCGGACTTTGCTATAGGTCTCATTTCTATGCCGCTATTCACTATCTACACATTGTTGGGGTATTGGCCCTTGGGACCCTTGATATGTGACACGTGGTTGGCATTAGATTATTTGGCGAGTAACGCTAGCGTGTTGAATCTGCTTATTATCAGTTTTGACAGGTATTTTTCAGTAACAAGACCATTTTCGTACCGAGCGAAGAGAACGACAAGAAGAGCAGCTGTCATGATTGCGTAAGTGCCATTTTCAACTGTATATTCATATTTCACTTTTGTATTTTCAATCTACAGGTATGTATGGCGCTAAGTGTCAAGTCATACCTCATTTGAAGGTTCTTTTTGTTAAAAATAAGTACATCACAAGAAAGATTATCACTTAAATAGATTGGTTAATCTTTATTCAATCATTTTGTTTGCCTTTCATACCAGCCTTCCATTGTTATTTAATCGTTTTTTAAAATTGGATCTCTTTTAACTTAACGTATGCCATTTGGAAAAATTGGAGGGTTATCTCCAGTAGGAATGGAGAGAATCTGACTGTAATGGCATTAGTGCTTAAAAGTGTCCCCTTCAAGTTAAAGGTTGACGTTTTTTTGTATTTCTTCCTAATATGTCGTCGCACATCTGAAATATTGAGGGTGGATTTTTTCAAATGAACAAAGTTTATATAATCAACATTTTAATTGTTTTTGGAAATCCTTGCAGCTGACGTCCTTTAAGGTATCACCAAAAGTATGATACTTGTGTTGCAAGTAGTGTACTTAATCTATTAGTCGCTAACAAGATTGGTAACTCATTTATCAGGACTAGTTTTAATAGCAATAATAATTGATGGTTACGATAAAGGATAAAGATGGTATACTTTTTGTATTGTAAATTTATATCAATCACTTTCTTTGACAAGCATTGCGATTTTGTGTCCAACGTAATTTTATTCTCATTTTCACACGCGATTACGATGGCCTACATTTTATTGCATTATTGCCTTCACTTAGTCATCAATCATTCTCATGGTTGTGTTATCAAATATTAAAGTGTATCATGTTTATTCTGCTGGATATTCAGATGTATCAATGTTCGTCAACGCTTTTTTCGTTTGTTAAGTATTCTGTAACGATATGTATCGAACAGCTGGAGATATTTCATTTCAAAAATTCACTGAATTTTACAAAAACTACTAATTTTATTATTCTATTTTTCGATCCGCTTTAACGGGCATAGTAATGCCTTAAGCTCTCTCAGGTTTCAGTGAAACTATGTGAGCTTTTTTCAACAATAATATAAAGCTCTTTTTTCTACATTCATGCAAAAAACAACACTTTTGTGAAACACATTTAATGTAAAAAGTGATTCTTTTTTGTACTAGTGCAATAAATTTTTATTGCACTCATCTGTCATTCTTGTGTCAGCTTTGTGATGATTTATGATAAACATGAACATTTAAATAAAATAAAAATCCAGAGCAAGTGTCTGATCCTGCTTTGATACAACAATAATATATGTATATCTTACTACTTAGTGTCAACGAATTACAATTATTGCAAAAATGTTCAATTACTTAAAATTTAAATGGTCAAGGCGAAAACCAGCTATGATTGAGTACTGACAAGGTGAAGGCCATAAAGATACAAAAAAGAAGAACGGTTTGAGTTTGATTAGGCTAGGTTAGGTTCCCAACATATTATATTCTAATTTTCCAGTTTTTTTATGAATTTAGAAAAAATATTGTATGCAACTCTTGCAAAACGTGTTTTTTGCACTCGACGTGTTGTCCAACTCGGCTTAAAGACCTCGTTGGACAATTTCACGTCGCGTGCAAAAAACACTCACTTTTTGCACTTGTTGCATAAATAACTATTGTGCATGGTTTTCCCCAATACTTGGCCTTTCTTATAAAAAAAAGAAATCACGAGATAATCCTGATACGACCTGAAGCATGCGAAATTATGGTTCGCAATACTCCGCTGGTATAGTCTGTTATTATGCTACAAATACCAAAGAGTATGAACATATTATCATTAGCCAAAATACAAGAATATTTGTGGTTTCAAATAACAATGAAGACAAATCTAGTTCAGCTGAAATTTGTCCTGTATCATGGGATTGTATTAAACACTAGATTACCTAACACTGCACAACATAATGGCCACGGTTTTAAGTGGCGCCGAGACTGATATTTTAAAACAAGTGTCTCGTCTGAAAGCGCTCTAAGCATCATGATGGACGGTGGTCCTCTACAAGTAGTCTGTGGAGGAAAAAGTGGATTGGTTCCGAGGTGGGGGTAACGGCGAGTTTCAGGTGGGTTTGGGTAGAGTCCAACACTGTCTGGTCCTTTTTGAACATAAGTTTCCATCTCGGCCCGTTAAAAATATATCAAAATTTAACAAATCTCATTTAATAACGTTATATAAGAGTTCAATCTAATTTCATAAGAGTTTTTATGTTCTTACACGTTATTTAATATAAGTGTAAGCATTGCCATATAAAAAGTATATCATCGTTTCGTTTACACTTCATCACAGTCAATATATAACTCAGCGCTATGATAAACAAACAGCAAGAGGACATTAGCAAGTTGTAATTTGAGATTTTCATATATTCTGACAAAAATCGATCACAGACAAAATGCCAGGAATATTGGTATGATAATATAATATTAATAAAGCTAATGCACCAATATATACAGAGTGATTCACGAGTTACTGTACATAATCTTAGCTCGTATGGAGACTCCTATAGGGCATGTATGAGGAATTTTGAATTATATTACTTTTGATCATAACTTTTGGAAAGTAATTTTTTTTTTATATTTTGTTAAAACGTTACATTACTATCACCCAATCATCTTTGTTTCTGTTTTGGTCAACAAGAGAATGCCTTTACGTACACCCTGAGAGCTCTCCGTCAGGGTAGTGTGGGAGTGAAGATTTTACCCACTAAAAACTCTGAATCCTAGTAGATACTGGCACTACCATCACTGGTTCACGTCAGTCCCTCTACTACTGGTCTCAGTTTCTGTTCTCACTCTCTTTCTTACTTTTCTTTTATCTTACCAACTTTTCTCATGCAATCATGAATTTTCTCGTATTTATCCTTACTCGCAACAGTATCTAATGTTCTCTGGATTTATCTCCTCCAGTTGCAATTTCATTTCCATTTCGATTTTTTCTCTATGGAACCTTGGCAATATAAAATTTATAAAATATCTTCTGAATGACCCGTACCCTGACAAGGAATAGTGTTAGAAAGTAGTCGGTTTTCCTATTTCTGTAGGATATCCAAGAAATTATTCATGTAATAAGCCTACGAGCTTCTTCTTCTTTTCCAACCTCCAGGTATTCGAAACTTTCTTTGGCTTTCCAAATTAATAGATCAATGAGCGGAATCCCAATAATTACCTTCAGTGCATCTGATGATATTGTGCGATATGCACTGGTCACTCGTATCAAGGCCCTGCGTTAACTTCAGGTTCCGGTTCCGGGCCAAGCAATTCTGGTGCATCATCCCCATATCTGGGATCCGTAAATTAGTATGGATCTCGCCACTGCATATAACAGAGTTGATCAGAATGTTACAATTAAAATAACTTTTGGATTAAATTCATATTAGAGAAATATGTTTTGTAGGTCTGCTTGGGGAATAAGTTTGCTGCTGTGGCCACCTTGGATTTACAGCTGGCCGTACATCGAAGGTCAACGTACAGTACCTAGAGACGAATGTTATATACAGTTCATCGAAACGAATCACTATATCACTTTCGGAACAGCGATAGCCGCGTTTTACGTTCCAGTTACCGTGATGATTGTCTTATACTGGAGGATATGGAGAGAGACAGAAAAAAGACAAAAGGACCTTCCCAACTTACAAGCTGGAAAGAAGGATAGTAGCAAAAGAAGTAATTCAAGGTAAGAATGTGTTAAATACAAATTTGTGTTGGTTGTTATTAGTACACACTCACTTTATGGACTACGTATTCTCTTCAAAACGAATGGACAACAGAAAGGGTTATTTTAGTGTATACTGAAGTTTATACATTGTACCTTCAAAGTTATTTGAAATCTGTATCTCTACAGCATTAACAAGCGTCAGTTCCTGTTTTTCAAAAATCTTCTTAGATACTTTCAAATGTGCTGAGACCTATTAGCTACTTAGTTGAATGGTTGTGCAAAATGGACATTTTGTTGCGAGTGGCATTCTATACTTTTTCTATGACAACATATCGTTTACGTTTGAAATCTTGTATGAAACACGTTATGTAATGCTTTTTGTGTAACTCGTGTCATTTTACGACTCGCCCCGCTAAGCGGAGCTCGCTCGTCCATCAAAAATCTCACTCGTTACACAAAATGATGCATTTCATAATGGTTACATAAATAGCTATTTGTTACTTGGTGATCCTACTTATTTTCAAGTGTTTGTGTTTTTCTGTCCGAACCCTATTTGTTGTTAATATAATGTGAATAGTTTGAATTCCTTAAAAAGTATTGAATGCAGTTGCAAAAATAGTGAGCGCGCTTATGGATACACTATTCTGTATAAAATAATTTATCCACAATCACATTATAATTATAGTTTCATCCAGTATTACGAAGCATATAAAGTACCACTTAATCCACTTGTTCAATGATGATAAATACAGTAGAAACCAAATTTTTTAATAAATTCCAATATTTTTGACGTTACAGCTGCTGCCAGAGCAAAATTTCAAACCAATTTTTGATGAAATCTGAATGACTGTGATTGTGGATAAAACGTAGTATTGCATTCGTGATTTAGTTGCGTTTTATCCACTTAGGAAAGTATTTTTCGTTGATAAAACACTGTGTTTTCATCCTTTAAAAATAATTAGCGCACAATGAGCAAATATAGGATTTGATCTAGAGGAGTTTTCATAGAAATCGGTCGACCCAGCTGAAAATCGTAGGTCATACCCTATTTTAGTCCTCGTTCACTGGACTAATGAGTTAGTCACTTATCACATTGTATGGACTGGTTTGTATGGACAATACTTTCGAATAGATAACTCAATTTAGCAAAATTTTGAGTGATATTATATTGATAGTATTACATATAAATCTTCCTTTTTTTATTTCTTTCCTCCTTAGATGTTCGATGTTAGTTGTTCTGGGAAACAATTCGAACCTTTGATTTTTTATTCAATTGTATGTTACATATAGTGTATTCGTGTGCAGTGACGAACAAAACAACGCATGTACGACGGTAGATCCCGAAGAATGGAAGCGACCACGATCGGAATCTACAGGAGCTGATTCTGACTCTGTATATATGCACAGCAGCGTTTGTGTAGATCCACAAAGAAGAAAAAAACCGGTAAAGCTATATTTTCAATTTTTTAAATAATAAATTATACACATGAAAGTCTTGGTTCTGAATGCAATTAACATTCCAATTAAGAAGCTCCTGCACCACTAATAATAAAATTAAATCATGGGGTATATAGTATATAATACCCCAAGGTGGTAACGACTATTATTATTGACCGAGCACCAAAAGGTGCGAGGCTGATAAATGTCTTCATCCTTGTGGTTTATATACAATTTTTACCACTATTAGCCAAATTTAAGACAAAAATCAAAAATAATTGACATAATGTCACTTACCAAATGATCTTTAATGGGAAAATGGGCATATTAACTTCTTTATTGTTACTATACTATTTGTCCACGACCACCTAATAATAAGTCAATATTTTACCTCCTAACAAAAGGTATATGGTGCCCATATATCGACTAGAGATGGGGGTACAATATGAAATGAACTATTAAATCTGTGTATTTTGTTAAGGAAATCTGTTCCTGAAATATATCGTATCGATAAAATATTGTAATTTTCAGTATTGATACTTTTAATAATGATATTTTCTAACATTAAGTATTTCAAAGCAATATATTTATAACGGTACGTTGTATATATTATTGATACTTAACACAGTATCACCCATCTCTATATATGTCTATACCACAACATTTTGAGGTTAGTAATACTTCTATTTAATAAAAGAAATTAAGGGTCGTGAACAAAGTATAGTATTTTACTCGCAATTTATAGCCAATATTCACTCGGTTGACATGCGCCCCTCGCCTGCGGCTCGTGACGCAAACGTCACCCATCGTGAATATTGACTATCATAAATTGCTCGTTCAATAATATACTATTTATGTCATACTAGTTCATTATTGTATTTTTATTGCTTAGTTACCAACTATCTAATGTCGTACTTTATACCCGTGCGGGATGAAGAGAAATAATTTTTTATCAACAAGCAAATAACGAAATTACTTCCACGTAGTTCCTATCACTGATTGCAATGGTCAAATATTCTCTGATCATTTCTGTCACTTTCTGATTGCGGTTGGACCAGACGTATTATATTTAATAAGCATACAATGACACACACATATTTTATTTGATAAATAATGTAAAATTAATATTTTCCAATTATTTTTTATAACCAAAACGTCGTCTCAACCACCTTGATCTGTCTAGTTCACTATTCATTCTCGTTTTCGTACCCTCTTCCGAATGTTTTGTAGTTATACTCGCATCTCACCAAATATACTTCTATTCCTTCAGCACCCATTTATTACTTTGTGGCACATGTTAAACTCCCAAACTTGAGTTTTTCCTCTTACATAATTATAATATCAAAACAACAACTATTTAACATTTTTGTTTTCATCGTCAGGTAATTCTGGCTCCGAATCGTCGGCGTGGTTTACTTTCTGGAGTGTGGCGTATACGCGAATGGTGTGTTGCTTGGTGGCATTCTGGAAGGGAAGAAAACAGTGACACGGAAGAGGAGAGTCCAAGTGAACAGGGACAGGGATGTATCACCCCCGTTTCTCTAGACACGCCATTGCAAAGCTCTGTCTCGAGGTGTACGTCGTTCAATGTTATCAGGTAGAGTATATTATATCCAGCACGAATTCGAAACTATCAGTGCTTGTAATTAACATGCGTCGGTACAGTTTAGCGTACAATAATCTGTGACAGTTTGGTGGCTGTTACGATTGTGAGCAACTCTAACTTTGAATGCAAACGGTTTGGAAATTGTCGCAAGAGTTTGTGTATTTTTCAGGAACTGTAAGCAAGGCTCAAGCGCAAAGGTACTTAGAGTATTCTGATGTGTTCACAGCCACGTTCCTATCCATCCAACTAAATATATTCTACATATCATGATGGCTTTTGTAATTATTAACTTCTTCCTTAGCTTAACTAGATAAAAACTTGTATGGAAAAATGGTAGATTCAACGTTTAATACATTTTCCAAGGTATTGAATCTTTCGATGAATACTATAAACTTATCTTTTTAGGGATTCGTATGTTCAAAATCTCGCTGCACAACGTGACCATTCGTTTGTTCAGGCCAACATGACCCCAACTCGCCCGAGAGACTCTAGGAGTTTACCTGCCAGTAATCGTATAATCGGTCGGTCATCTTCAACGGAAAGTGTTTACACTATATTAATTCGACTTCCAGGAGACTCATGCGAAGGATCTGGAGAAGGAGCTTCTATCAAAATGATCACAGAAGTAAGTCCATTTCTTTAAAATCATGCAACAAAATTTAGAACTTATAACAAGTTAAGGTAATAAGCTTAATAACAAAATTGTCTATATTGTAAATCGTGTTACCAATAGATATCGAAGAAATAGATTTAATGGATATAGAACTATTATTTTTTTCTTGAAACATTTTCCATAAAACAATGAAGAAGAAACATTTACTTTTCGAGATACTAAACTTGACAGATATTGAGTTACACTTTGGTATATCTCCAAGATATATAACTTGTGGACTGGCTTCGGCGTATTTGCGCCTCATCAGTACAATTCACAGACTAGCCTGTTTAGTGTATATGCATTACAGAAGAAATGAGAACATGCCCAACAGTAGCCATGAAAGTGATTCTGAACCTAACCCCTCTACATATGGTGGTGGAAAGTGTTGCAGAAAGAACAAGATACAGACTAAGTAGAGAGGGAATCATTCAAAAAAACCACCTCCTCACTTCTTGGAAATCAGACAACCTGGGACATACCACAAGACGGTATGATTAAAAAGTACAACTTTTCGAAGAAATTCGTTACAGAATTAATGAACAAGAAGGAATGGGATCCAAAGCAATGGAGGAACTGGGATAGGAGTGTTCGGGCCAGGAACCAAACACTCAGAGAGCTTGGAAAAAACCCCAAGTATCTTTTAAGCGGAAATCCACGCCATAAGAAAGTGCGCCCAGTTCAATATTGATAAAGGATACAGAGGACAAAGGATTATCATAATGACAGATAGTCAAGCAGCCATTAAGGCACTGAGCTCTTGTGTAATCAGTTCGAAAATGGTGTGGGAATGCCTAGACAAACTCAATGAACTAAGCGAGAACAATATAGTTATAATACCTCACTATGGATTCCAGGACACACTAGAATAGAAGGAAATGAAATGGCAGACGAACAAGCAAAGGATACTAAAATATCTTTCTGTGGGCCTGAACCCTTTGGCGGAATCAGCCCCAATGTAATACTGAAAGAAATAGGTGATGCCGAAAGAAAGAGAAGATCTGACCAATGAAAAGATCTAGTAGGGCTTAGACAATCAAAGATTCTTCTGGGTGACTACAACCTGTTGAGATCAAATTAATGCATAAGTCAAAGTAAAACTGCTCTAAGAGTTTTAACATTGTCACCTGTATGGGCACCTAGAAAAGCTCAAAATAGTGGAGGAAGAAGAATGCAGATATTGTGGCATGGAAGAAGACAATTCCATTCATATACTTTCCAACTGCACAGCACTCCAGAATCCTAGAGCACAGTACCTGGGAGATTACTGGATAGAATAGAAATATTTATCTAAATGGAAGCCTGCAGATATCTTAAAATAACTCCGGGAAATAGGACTAAAGGAGCTACTAGTTTCTGAGACTCTCCTCAGAAACTAAGTAGAAGTAAGGGGGCACAATAGATCTTTCGGGTCTTAGTGAATGTTACCCCAATAATACATATATACATACATAGTATTTTTTCATTTATTTTATTCTTACATAGGTACCAAGAAATCACTCTTCGGCTTCAGGTACAACTAGTACTACCGGCGATTTCCATCGTCCACAAGACCAAGGTAACCATATAAATCGGCGTCCATCGGCTATGCCTGATATACGCATTCCTCTAAACGCCAAGATAATTCCTAAACAACTAGCTGGCAAAACTCCTCTAGTAAACGCAACAAAAAATCCAGGCAAGAAAAAGAAGAAAACTCAAGAGAAAAAAGCTGACAAAAAAGCTGCTAAGACTTTGTCGGCCATCTTATTAACTTTCATAATCACGTGGACTCCCTACAATATTTTAGTTTTGTTAAAGCCTGTGACAAGTACCAGTACGCGTCTTCCTCCACAGGTTTGGGATTTTTTCTATTTTTTGTGTTATATTAACTCGACTATAAATCCGGTGTGTTATGCCTTGTGTAATGCTAGCTTTAGACGAACCTATTTAAGAATTCTGCAGTGCAAATGGCAGAATAGAAATCGGGCTGCAATGAATAGGGGGTACTACAATTAGCATAGACGTGGGGCGAACGTAGGTTTAAATTTGCAGTTGCACTTTGAAAAATAAGACGTAAGATTTCATTGGCGGTAATTTATAGTTAAGTAGCTATGTATAAAGTGGCCAAATTGTACTATAAATTAAAAAAAAGCTTACCCACTATTAATCATGTGAACCAATATTGATATATAATCATTATTGCTTCTATTATTTCCAACAAACTTTTTAATGTCGTTAATATCACTTCTTGAATTCCTACCAAAAGTGTTCTAATAAAATCTTTCAAAATATATTCTGTATATATTCGGTTATCAAGTATAATTGATTGAAGCGTTGAGTGAAATAATTTTTCAGGAACGGAATCTAAAATGCTCTAATCCATTTTTTTTTTCGTTTAATAATAATTTCGAACCATTGAAAAATTAATAATTAAAATATATTTAATCAACATGTGTGTATGTAGTATTTAATGGAAAATATATTTGAATTGTTTTATTTTATATTCAAAACTGATATTTAGTTGCTTTATCATAAGTGTAAATATTAATGTGAACGTGATTAATTAAAAAGTAGTTTGAAAAATATCACCAGACCAAACAAGCTTTTTGGATCTTCAAGAAGAGAAACTTGAATTTTTCTTTTCAGTTTCAAAAAACATATTGTGAAGTATAAAAAGTAAACTATACTATTAAATTCGATTATACATATATTTCCATAAATTTGCTCGAGTGACAAATAAGTTTAATGATTATTTATATTCACAATGGAGTTGATACGGAGGTAACCATTAAACACCCTTTTCCAAAGGTATATTAAAACACAGTTCTTTCCACAATTTTGGGACCAAAGAACATCCGACTCTTCTAATATCACTTTTATGAAATATAGTTATATTCATTTCAAAAAATAATAATAAAAAAGAAACGTTCAAGAATCTTTAATATATTCCTTCAGTATCACCCTGTATATGGCTGTATATGACTGTAGTTAGTGAAAATTCACGCCATAAGGAAGTGTGCCCAGTTCAATAATGATTAAAGATATAAAAAGCCAAAAATTCCGATTTTATTGATAATTAAAAAACGATCTAAATATGTTTAGATCATCTTTGTATCAACTGCCATATTGTCCACTACTCTTCTTTAAGCTTCGTGTCTTCTATATATGCTACTAGTTTGATGGGAGGATTTTGAGTAGATGTTATGGTACGTATTATTTCCCCCTTACATCTTGTAAGTTTTCATAAAAGCAAAACGTGAATAATTGTTTTTCTGTACAAATTCACTGACTTTTCCAATTTTGTGTAGATGTCCAGTGACTATGTCTTCAAATGCCTCTTGTCTAGTTTCAAAATACTGGTTGAAAGTTCCTCGTACTTCTCGTTCCGTAAAATATTTGTATGGGGGTCACCTCCACAAAACGGCTCCAGACAAAGACAGTCTCGTTTAGATCCTTCTTCAGCTAACTTCTTTATTACTTGCAATCCTCTCATGTCCTGACATTCATATTAAGACCCTGTGTTGTCTCTTGTTGGCCTATTAAGGAATTTTTCACAGTTTTCACCAATTGATTGGCCCCTGTCAACCACAAGTTTACTCCAAGGTTAAGGTACTCCAGAAATAAACTAACAATGTATGGATATCCTACAATGAGAATGAAGCGAATGGATGTTGATTATGATAGGAGATTCATGGAAATATGAAATGTGAATTACTAAAATATCGAATTTTGCAAAAGATAATATATACAGTGTGTCGCATTTAAGATGAAGACACTCCCATATTTTTGCTGTTTGAAGAATTACAGATTTGGATTTCTGTAGAGTCATACAGGTTGATGAGCCATATTTTTTAAAACAGCAACTGATATCCAAACTTCAAACTCAACCTACTACGATTTCACAAACAGGACCGCTTCTCGATATTTGGCTTTGCGTTGGAGATATCGAAAAATATTAAAAAAGTTGTTCAGTATATTATGCTTATCCCACATACCAGATTTCATCACAAAATTCGCATTTTTTATTTTTCATTTTTTGGTCTAAGTATACAAAATTATTATTTAGTTTGAAAATTCACACATGTGATTTTTAACCAATCAGAACGTGTATTTCACAGATCACCTTTGCTACGGATAAATTTTAGTGGAAATTTTCTCCTCGTGGGTACCCAGCGAATTATACTGGAATTTTTTTTCACGTTAACTTAGAGATCATTGATGTTGTTGAAAATAAACACATTTATTGTGGAATTTTTTCACCAAATACCACACGATGTCAAATTAAATCAGAAAATTCTTTTCTCGCTCATAAATATGTTTAAAAAATTATCCCTCGTCTTTTCAAAATATTTACGATCTCTAAAAAATTTCCGAAAATAATTTAACCTCTAGTGGTATTACTAGTGATAATTATTGTGATATTCTGAACAACTTTTTCGAATATTTTTTTCTATATTTTTAACGCAATATTTGTATTGTATTGTATTTCGGAAAAGTGACCCCTTTTGTGAAACCGTAGTAGGCTGAGATCAAAGTTCAGATTTCAGTTGAATAACTTAAAGATGTGGCCCATCAACATGTATGACTCCGCAAAAATTCAAATGTGTAATCTCTCAAACAGCGAAAATATGGGGGTTTCTTCATCTTAAATGCGACACACTGTATAATGAGTTTTCAGTTTTAAATAAAAGCAATTCAAACTTATTTATATAATTTCTCTATATTTTGAAAGTAAACTTTTTAATGTATAAAGTTAAATACTGTCACTGTGTCATTAGGATCCCAGACTGACCTTAAATATGGTAAAAAAAATTGGTGCTAAAAAGTGTATCATGCGTCGTATCGCCCCATGTATCTCATATGTATACCCCCCAAATCCCTATTATCCTGTAATAATAATAATCCTTAACAAACTTTCTAGATGTTTTTATATTTGTAAATGTTTGTCGCTCAAAACGTGTACTAAAAAATAAATCATGTATAGCATTTCAAAAAAGTTTTATGGAAAAACTTGTCAGCTCTACAAATACATTTTCTTTAAAGTTCATACTGGGTGTATTTAATTTTGAGTAGTGAAAGGAAGGTACTGTAAATTGCCATATAATTAAAATGTCATCCTCTATTTTAGAAAGACTGCGCTTGCTCAGATTAACGTTCAGCGTGTAACGTATGTCAAAATTTTATGTGGATTAAAATCTCTCTATTACTTAATAAATGCTAATTTTTATTTATTTAACACACACAAATTGTATTTAAAGATCAACACACTACTACTATCAGTACTATCAACGTTTTGAAGCTTGACGCTCTTATATATTTGACGCTGTATTAATTTAAGATGGTGCTCCTGTTGAAATTTAACCAAGATATAGCTGCATATTTTTAAAGCAGTTGGCTTGATCAACATATGCGATATTTCATTTATTTCCCAAATTTTCTTGCCAAAGAAAAATTCTAATTCCATTATTTTAAAAAAATCTTTCCAACAATTTTTTGTTTCGTTTGTCAATGTTTACATCCTTTCTCCTTCGCTACCAGAATGGCATCCCAATGAAGTTAGATTTATCAATAGGCTAACAAAGTTTTTCTATGACAAGTTGTTTCAAACATGAAAATAGAAATTTACCAGATCTTCCTGGAATTATGTCGCTGAAAATGTTTTCCTCGACTTGAAAAATCGATTGTCAATGTCGTAACAAAATTACTAAAAATAAGAGTATAGTAGTTTTTGGATTCAAAATGTTAGCCAACCTGCCTTATTGAGGTATCGGTATTAAAAGAGATACGAATTTAAAAATGTTTGTTCACCAACCAAAGATTTCTTATATTCAAATACTTATTTAAAGAAAAAAGATCTTGGATATTTAATGTCAAAATAAAAAACAGACCTGGCTTATTTTTGCTATAAAAATCACCAGTTTACGAAATCATAAAACCATAATTTATGATGCATGGAGACTAGACATAAGGAGCACAAACTCTGTATATGAATAGTGTCCGTTTAAATAACTTAAATTGTGGTGGTGCTAGTGAAGCAAATTGGCCTGGATTGTTTAGATGGTGAATTATTTAAGGTAATGTAAATGGGGATAATTTGTTTTTCTCCGATTGGCAGCAAATATTAATTTTGCTGACTGATATCCATCAGCAAAGTATTACTTTTCCTGCCTAGGCAGCAAAGTGATTACTTTGCTGCCTGTGATTGTACATTTCCATAGCAACCAACTAAAATAAAGAGATTGTGGGAATTGTAATAATTTGCAAATACAATATTCTCATGAACAATCGGAGAAAAAATTATATGTTCAACTTGGCAGCAAAGTAGATTGACTGCCAGTCAATCTACTACTTTGCTGCCTAGTTAAACAAATAACTATTATTTTAATTGAGTTACATTTTATGCTTGGTGTTAGCAAATAGATGTACATCTATTTTACTTGATATTGCTGTTAATTTTTAGAGGAAGTGCAGCATTAGTTTGGCATTTGCTTTAAATGCTAAGGTTAACGTGAAAAGATTTCACGTAGTGTTGGACAGAAAAAATACAGAGATCGCGGTGTATATTTTAGTATAGCTTGACAACTTTTCACAACACAAGTTTTCACCATTATTGACTATTGTTAATCTAGTTACAACTTTTATTATAAATGTACTATAGACTGAGATTTTGTTAGGTTAACTTGGTCAACATAATTTGCTACTCTCGCTACATCTACTATTCAATGCTAGTCGCTGCACACTTTTTCGACATTTTTTATACAAGTTTGTGCTTCTCATATCTATACCCATAGTGTCCATGTTATGATATATATAAATGAATAAAATGACAGAATTTTGACAGACAAATGATAGAGTTCATATAATAACCTTCTAACACATTACTTTGAAAGAAATGGAAAAAAGTTAGGTCTGTAATGAATCGTAACCAAAACATCACTATATAATGATCTGCTAAAATGTATTACAAACGAAAACCATATTCTTTGACTTGAAAATATTGATTACGCACAATGGATGGAAATTATAACATTCAAAATAGGATGCAGACGTACCTTCCGTAGCGGCAATGTGTTTTACGATAAATGATTTTAACCTTTCACGTTCTGTGATACAAATATTTCAAAAGGGCGAGTTGGCAAAAATCTGCATAATTTGTAAAAATTATTTACTTATACTTATTTTTATGTGCAACCTTTTGAGGACCATCATATCCACTAAAATCTTGGTAAAAAAATCTCGACACTTACATCTTAATCGATACATCTAAATTTGTTTTTGTTGAAGTAGTAAAATATATTTTTTGGTCGATTCTGCTACAAATCTTCTGATATATTATTATAGAGGCTGTGTGTTAGATTTAGTTTTACTTGAACGTGGTTAGACCAATATGTGGACACAAAATAAAGTGGACACCTTAAACATAGAATAAAAATATACATTTCAATAAACAAGTAGAGTTTCACTATTATCTAAATTCAATGCATTTAATTTAAATGTAAATCAATAAAAATTGAACTTATTCCAGTAATTCTCTTAGTAGTCAGAAAGTTAAAAATTTTGCTAATTTTTGGTGATGTCCTAAAGAATACCTGAATTGAAATTGTATATTTATACAAAACAGAGCACTGATAGCAGTTTGTAGTGAAGTCGTGATAGTTTGGGGGTTAAATTGTGACTACATAGTAATTTTTATACTCCTTATAATGATTTTGAAAAATAATTATCAAAAAGCAGACATAGAATAACACTTCTCAGTTAAACGGTGCTAGGATATCTGCTCGATATTACATACTATTATTGTGGTTTGTAATTAAACTTTTCGGAATGTCTTGGCTATGAGCTATAAATAAATACAAAATATACATGAAATAAATTGCTTTATTCCCAAACTCTATAACAATCTGATTAGGCATTTCATTTTCCCAGAGGAAGAAAAAAATTTCAATGATTCATAAATACCAACAGCTTCAGCACTAAAAACTGAGAAGTCTGAGGGGAGCTTGAGCCATTTTTCAACATCATTGCCTGAAATATAAAAGGCACAACCAGTCCCATTTTGGAATCGTCAGTATATATCTGTATTGAATTAGGCCATTTTGCTAATTAATATCTATTAATTAATTAAATTAAATTAAAAACCGTCTGCCGCTATTACTAAGTCATCTGTTATAAACTTAAAGGACACATTCACAAAAAAGTATAAAGATATACCTAAACAAGCTCACTGCAGAAATTGTTTGATGTGGATCTGACTTGTATATTTTACTACCATTTCGGTGTTTGGGCTCATTGTAATAAACATGTAGGACAGAAAAAAATTGGTGTAGAACTATTGTAAAATATATATGGAACCCAACGTGGTTTACAATTGAGTGTTCAATTTATCTAATGTTTTTCATTGCTTAAATATTTTGGTAATTTTGAACAAATTGCTAAATGACATAAATGCATGGTATATATTTTCCCTTCGAAATAGTATAAATGGTTACACGATTATTGCTAATTTTGTAAGCCCGACTGATATGTTTGTGATAATATTTCCAAAATTATTTTACTTTTTCCAAAACGCTGATTTACACTGTTCTACAGTTGAAAAAATATATAATTTTTCAACTAATCCATCTGATCACCTTCCCAGTATTTTTTTCTTCAACAAATTACTAATTTGTATAAATAATTTCATAACATGGCCTTTTTAAAAGGAATTATCAAATGATTATTGGAGTTGAGATGTATTTCTCCCATTAAAGATCCCAACATTAATTTTATTGTGTCAGGATGAGCCATAAATTAAAAATAATCATATTTGAGTATAATAATTATTAATATAAACATGTTTATACACAATTTAATTTTTATTTTAGTTTCAATTGGAATGTTTTCCATTCAATATCATGATCCAGAGTACTTCTCGTAATTAGAGCGTCATCGTTTTGTGTTATGTATTTAGATGAAAAGTCATTTTAAATTTTAAGATGTACACTTCCGGGGTGTATTTATTATTTAAAGAAAGCAATATAGATGTTCACAATGATAAAAGACAAGCAAAAATTTTATGTGTTGAATGGTAGACCTTAACTGTCATTCTTGTCAAAAAAAACCATTTTTGTTGGCCACACTGACCAGTTTATAAAAGATTAGTTCCCGGCCCTACCACGTCTAGCGCAGCGATCGTGATAGCGGGAAATTCAAATTTACTGGTAATACGATCGATGTGGTTTTTTCAAGATATAGTACATTGAAAATAATGAAATTTTGGTAATTGTCCACTTATTTTGGTTACCCTAAAATATTAGTAACAAACATTAAACCAAACTCACTAAATATAAACGTTTGTGGCTGATCCTACATTATGGGCTTATTCTGTACATTTATCTGTAACAGCTGTAAATTTAACATCGATGTAGTTAAAATCGCGATGTTAAATCAAATTCAACAGCGCGGTTGAAAATCGTATTCTGAACTGACCGATGTAAAATAATTTTTGACAGCGCAATATTACATCGCAGCTAACTTAACTTATATTATGTTGTGTAGTAGAATTTGTATAATTTTCAAGTTATTGGACCGATACTGTAAAGCAAGAGGTCAAAGTAGTCAAGGTAACAGAAGAATTTCAGGTTATTATTTATTAGTGGGTGTAATCAGGTTTATTTATTCATAATTATTATTTGAAAAAATGATGAATTTGCTAACACATCGTCATCATGTGAATAGTGAGTACCTACTTAGATAATACAGTTTGTAAAATAAATTATTAAATAATTAACTATTGTAGAAAAACGAAAAAGAAAAACATCAGATGATCAATATGAATTATATTCAAATGAAAGGAAAATGATTAGGTCTGCAGAAGTGGAACTCATAAAAACAATATTTATATATATTGGTTTTGAATAAAAATTTATTTAAAAATTACAATAAATTGGTTGAATAATATGCCCTAGGATTTTGTAAATCACGTAATATTTTTCTTTCTATTCGCATATAATTCCTAGATAATAATTTCAAATTATAACCTAAAATTTGACAAACAGTGTCAAAACACTCCTAAAGTCGAATGTTTTGGTCGGTGTTATTTTAACAGCGAAAATGTTATTATACATCGATGTAAGTTACATCAAAATCGCACAGAATAGCTTTTTCGTAACATCTCTCGACCTTGAAATTTAACAGCGCTGTTACCGCTAACATTTTTGTACAGAATAAGCCCATTAGTTAAGTTATATTGATAATATAAATGTTTACATATGAAGCAACAGTTATATTTAATAATGTAATAACTGTATATTTATATATAAATTATATCATTTCGCTTGATTGATTTAATTGGAATCGAATATAAGATGTGAATATCACCAAAAAAATTAGATTTCTCACCCCATTTAATTTTATACTAAGATAAGACTAATTGTTTTTCAACATTGTGCAATATTTTCAATTTAATTTACAGAAGAATATATTGATCAGAGGCAAGTCGGGCTACACATGTGGTTCAGATGAATACAACAATGTTAAATAATTGAGACCTAGGACTAAGGCATTGTTTAGCTACAAGCTGCAATTATTTTGAAAAATACCACTATTCAAAGAACACTTTTCTATACAAATGCCCTATAAAGCCTTTGCGTACAGTGCTCATCTTTGCCAGTGGATAAGAGAAAAAACTCGACCACTGGTAATTGTCGGTTCCGCGTATTTTTAAAAACCAATAGATACCTGTTTATTTTTTCGCAATTAATATTGGACTAACTTTAGCACTGGCTTTATATTTGCTTACACTGTATCAGGGATGGAGAACCTTTTTTCATCTCCGTGCTACAAAGTCATAAAAACTCTTTCTTAAATAGGCAACGTGCCCCAATAGTGCCGCAGACGATTTTTGAAAATGTTCAAGGTCAGACGTGTTCAAATTGAAAGTTGGCTTCCCTTTTCACGTAATTTGTAATGAAAATTATCATTTTTAATAGAGCAATAACCGTTTTATTAGAATTAATGTTAAAATTAATCACTAGATACACTGACTACTGACTGACGAATGACTCTGGGGTGTGATTGACTGGAGCGCACACTCTGCCATAGTCGACGCTCGCAAATATTACTAAAATAATTTTGTTTTTGTGCGTGTTATCAAAATATTCAACTGTGGCACGCGTGCCATTGGTTTGCCATCTCTGTACTGTAACGTTTATTTTAATTTATATTTACAACTAATTAATTTATATTTACAGATTTATATGTACGGTCCTTAATTTACTAATTTATATTAAACACTTAACTAACTAACTACACTAATTTATATGAACGTCACTGATTAACACTTTATTGATCGGTTTGTCTTTAGTATAAGCACTACAGTGTCCATCTATGCGACTACGTTTCAACTATCTGATTATTGTGCTCTTTATATCCGAAATGTAGGTCTCTGGAATGTTCTCGTCTTTCTGGTGGAGGCGCTAAATAGACTAGATTTCTCTAGACGAATGGGAAGGGCAAGAGGTAGGCGGTCTCTCGAAGTCTCTGGAACGTTTTCGTCGGCTAGTAGCGTGGAGCGGCATGAGAGGGGACGTAGGGCAGGTAATCTTGAAATGCTCGATTACGGTCATAAGCGTCTCATACTGGAATTTCGCTGGGGCACTCGCGTAACATTGCCCCCTCCTTAAGAGACAGTTCCTCCTGGAACTAACTAAGAAACTGAGACGAGATGACTGTATCGGCAACTGGTTCCCTTGTTACATTTTCCAGTTGCATGGAAGTAACATGCGACCGTCTTCTCCGTTGACTGTGCCTCCTGAGAATGTCCGCAGACAAGTACCTGCACTTCGGTGTCTCGGAAGATTACTTCTACCATGTTACGGATTATTCGCCAATCTAAATGCCTACATTCAATCTTGGGCATGGCTAGCCTATGAACGTTTACTTCAAGCACATGCTCTCTCAAGTTTAGTAAAGCTTCCCAGACATTCTCGTACGTTGGTCTTTCGTCGAAGGTGTTTCTCGTCACTAGGTGGAAATTGAGACGGGTGCCATCTTGTACCTTCAAAGCTTTACCTGGTACTGGTAACTGGTTTTCCAAACTTCGTGCGCCACTCTTCTTCATTAACAGAGATGGCAATCCACGCGCATCGGTTATGCTGGCAGGGATGTTTATTGCCAGTGAGTATTCCTCCGGCACGGTGAGCAGATCTTGTCGTTTCACCGTGGTGATGCCGTATCTTGCTTTTCCGGTACCACCATAAGCACCCATGAACTCTACAAAAGCAGGATCGGCTACTTCTTGGAGTTGTCTTATTTCCTCATCGTGGTCTCCCTCGAATGGCGCTAATCGATTACGGTGTACCACCTTTGGCTTTCCGTTTGGGATCTTGGTGATGCGATAAATGACGTCGTTGATTCTTTTATTTACAAGGTACGGACCGTCCCAAGCTTTCTGCAACTTTGGAGAAAAACCCTTTTGTCTTCTTGGGTTATGCAGCCAGACTTTGTCTCATTCGTGTAAACCTCCTTCTGTAGCTTGCGTATCGTACCTTTTCTTCATCCTATCGCTAGCGATCTGGAGACTCGATCGAACCAACTCCTGTATGTCGTCCATTCGTTTTCTCAACTGGGTTACGTAATCTTCACCAGCTATGTCTTCTCCGGGTCGGCATCCAAATTCAAGGTTGCAGGGTAATCTCATTTCGCGTCCGAACAGAGAACTTTTGCTGGTGTTTTGCCGGTAGACTCATTGATGGCGGATCTGTAGGCCATCGCAAATAGCGAGAGATACTGGTCCCAATCTCGCTGATGGTTAGATACTACTTTGGACAAATATCTGCCAAGAGTTCTGTTCATTCGCTCAACCATTCCGTCCGACTGTGGATGTAGAGCAGTAGTTCTCGTTTTCTTCATGCCGAGCTTATCACAAACTTCCTGAAACAGCTGGCTTTCGAAGTTTCTGCCCTGGTCGCTGTGTATTTCCAGGGGCACTCCATATCGGCAAATGAACTCCTTAACAAGCACGTCGGCAACAGTTGCGGCTTCTTGGTTTGGAATGGCATACGCTTCCACCCACTTTGTGAAATAGTCTATCACCACCAAAATGTACCTGCTGCCATCTGCTGTCGGTGGAAACGGTCCGGCAATATCCAGGGCAATGCGTTCAAAAGGGCTTCCGACATTGTACTGCTTCATAGGAGCCTTTCTTCTCCCGTGCGGTCCATTGGCCGTGGCACAGGTAGTGCATTTCTTACACCAGTCTTTAACATCTTTGGAACTGTGCATCCAGTAAAACCGTTCTCGCACCCTCTGGAGGGTCTTCTTCACACCTAGATGTCCTCCTGATGGACTGTCGTGTAATTTCTGCAGTACTGCTACTACCCTTGATCTTGGAATCACCAACTGTCTTCTACTTTCCGAGCCATCATCGTTCTCGATTACTCGCTGTAGCAAACCGTTCTCCAGAACCAGCGAGTCCCACTGGGCCCAATACGATTTCATCGTTGGCGAGTATCTTGAAATCTCCTGCCAAGTAGGTCGACAGTTTTCCTCTTTCCAATGTCGGATTTTCTTCAAGTCGGGATCGTTCTGTTGTTCCTCTTCCAGTTTTTCTGTTGTCCATTCGTCGCTGGTCACCGTGGTTCTTCGAATCGCAGCTTCCTTAGCTTCTGTTTTGCTGCAGTGGGAGCGTTCTTCAGGACGTGGTCTTCTAGACAGGAAGTCATTGGAACTTTTTCGGGTCGAATCTGTTTTCCGAAGGTCGACCTTTGCTAGTTTTTCCTGCTGGATGTCTTTATTTGTAGCAGTTTTGGCTCTCTTGCACGAACTGCGTACATGTCCCCTTTTTCTACAATTCCGGCATCTCACAGTTTTCGGCTTTTCATTTGAGATGTTTTTCACCATGTTGACAAGCTGGTCGAGCTTATTCTCAACTTCTTTGTCTGCTACAGCCCTCACCTTATCGTATAGTCCGGAAGCCTGTGTAGCAGCTTCGTACTCCAGGGCTGCAGAGAGTACGTCGACCAGGCCATATCTCATGTTTAATCTTTTTTTAAGTTGTTCAAAATCATCAGTCTCTTCTACTGGAATGGTCTGAAGGATATCCATGGCGTCTCCTCTCAGGGCAAGAGTTAAATTCAACGCTTTTTCCTTTTCACTCCAGTTGTTCGCCTTTGATGCGGCCTCGAATTGTTTAAGATAGTTCGGCCATGACGTTTTTCCATCGAAAGTTGGCTTTTTTACTCGACTGTTGATATCGTTTTCTATTTTCGGTTTCAACTCCACTTTCTCTGGCAGTTCGCCGTTGTTATGGGCTTGCCTAGTTGTAACATCCGAGTCTTCTTTTCGATTTCATCGATTTTTTGTTTCATTTCTTGCTCCATTCTTTTAATTTTTTCTTCTACGGTAGAAATGTCAGTCTTCATGGCCGTCATTTTATTTTCTGTCTGTCATTTTATTTTCTAGGTCTGCCGAAAGTTTAATTTCCATGGATAAAATTTCGTTTTTTATATCCGTCGAAATTTCGTTCTTCATGTCCGACATTTCGTTTTTCATGTCAGACATTTTGTTTTCTATCGAAGACATTTTGTTATCCATATCTTTCGAAATTTCGTTTTTCATGTCCGACATTTCTTTTTTTATGGAGGAGGTTATAGAGGCGAACGCTTCGTCGGTGAATTCAAACGTTTCCGGGTCCAATCCATTGTTAATCATAGCATTTTTCAGTCTATCCACTAACACCGACTTGGTCCCACTTGTGTCCAATTCGTAATCCTCCAACTCTCTTCGAAGTTCTGAAACTTTTAATTCACAAAGTTTCTTTGCCATCTTCCTGTATATTTATTTTTTAATCCCACTTCTGACACCAATGTAACGTTTATTTTAATTTATATTTACAACTAATTAATTTATATTTACAGATTTATATGTACGGTCCTTAATTTACTAATTTATATTAAACACTTAACTAACTAACTACACTAATTTATATGAACGTCACTGATTAACACTTTATTGATCGGTTTGTCTTTAGTATAAGCACTACAGTGTCCATCTATGCGACTACGTTTCAACTATCTGATTATTGTTGACTGTTAACTGTTAACTGTTTTTTTCGCCCTGTGCGGCGATGCTATTTATGTCCGAAATGTAGGTCTCTGGAATGTTCTCGTCTTTCTGGTGGAGGCGCTAAATAGACTAGATTTCTCTAGACGAATGGGAAGGGCAAGAGGTAGGCGGTCTCTCGAAGTCTCTGGAACGTTTTCGTCGGCTAGTAGCGTGGAGGGGCATGAGAGGGGACGTAGGGCAGGTAATCTTGAAATGCTCGATTACGGTCATAAGCGTCTCATACTGGAATTTCGCTGGGGCACTCGCGTAACAGTACTATAGAATCATTTTATCAGTACGTTATTCTTTAGAACAGGAAGATTGTCGGATGTGTGTCTACATAAAACATTTTCTACTTTGTAAAAATATAAATTGACTGTTCAAAATCACTTCATACCTTTATACAGATTCGGTAGGTGAATATTTATCTTCCGTTTTTAGAATCGCATATAGGAGCAACTGCGTGCAGTTATACATAAAATTCAATGTCCAAGAGAGAACAAAATGCTTCTCCTCCATAAAACATAAACAACTCTAGACTCGATTGGTCTCGATGGTCTTCATACACTCTCCGGAAAAGGAAATGCGACATTGTCCCTCTGTTGTTCTATAGCTTCCTATCCACTCACAAAATGGCAGTACGGGACATAATTATTAGCCAAATCTGTATAACATTTTCAGTTTAAATTAAAAAAAAGGTTGTTCCCGTCTTCATTATTTTGGATTGTTCAGCTAGAGATACTTGAAAAAATAATGCACAATGTTTCTATCTTGTAACTATTTACGCGCACAAAGTACAGTGTGTTCAACTGAACTGTGTCGTTCTATTTGTCATTTTTGACCAGTACAGTTAAATACCGTTTAAGGAGTAATGTGAATAATTAACATAGACATATTTAGGAAAAAATATAAGGAAGCTGACCGACGTAGACCGAAAATTCTCTGCAATTTCTAAAGGTTTCGATGTCTCCACGATTTCATTGTATGTTTTAACCTGCGAACAATTTAACGCTGTAAAGCCGCGTTTACACAAGGCCAGTAAGTGGGAGGGTTACTTGGAGCAGGTAACCATAAACCTTTCTTATTCCATCTCCTCTAGTTTATGGTAATATGTTATCGCATGAACTGACTTCGCTATATATGATAAAATATTGGAATTGAAATATCGACAAATTCAATGTCATTCACACATTTTGTGCTTCTTTAGCTTATCCTCTCACCACAAAGTTGAGGTTTTCGAAATACAAATGGATGTAACCTTAAACATTTTTTATATATTTATGATTCCTGTTACAATTTTCCTATCTACGTCTATGGATTACTGTAATGCAAATATACGCATGGAAAGACTGTTTGTGAAACTTTACCATTCCCGATAACAAATTAGTTTGTAAATGATGTTAATAAATAAAAAATTGTTTTATATACTAATTTAAAGAAAAAATTATAAAAAATATCCTTTACACTCCAGTAAAATTAAACTATAGGCATACAGAGCGTTGATAAAAATGATTGGCTTCATTTTTATTTTGCTAAGTTTGGTTTCAAAAATGTTAGTTATTATTTAAAAAATGAAAGAATTGTTTAAATAACAAATGCCTGAACAATGCAATAAAAATAACTAACTGTCTTCAACGCATTCAGTTAAAAAAACATTCAAAACTATATTCTTCTAAGAATAACCTATTGCTAGAAAAATATATTGAATTAATAAGGTTATACACTGTGTCCACTTAGGTTTGCACCTTATGGAAAACTTGTTTTTCTCCGATTGGCAGCAAATATTTATTTTGCTGACTGATATCAATCAGCAAAGTATTACTTTTCCTGCCTAGGCAGCAAAGTGGTTACTTTGCTGCCTGTGATTATACATTTCCATAGCAACCAACTAAAATAAAGAGATTGTGGGAATTGCAATAATTTGCAAATACAATATCCTCATGAAAAATCGGAGAAAAAATTATATGTTCAACTTGGCAGCGAAGTAGATTGACTGCCTAGTTAAACAAATAACTATTATTATCAATTTCAGGAAAAAACTTCAATACTGATCCACTTTTATTCATAACATTTTTCGATATTGTCAAATTTAAAAGTAGTTTCCTATTGAGTAAAGTTCATATTTTTTGAGAAACCTTGTATAATAATAATAAAAAATTGATATCTGATAATTATATTTTAGATTTTAGAGCATGTAGAACTTTTTATGAAAACTAAGCGTTTTTTCTAAAATTGATTGAAAAGTGTCCCATATGGTGCGAACTTAAGAGGACACAGTGTATATTACATATTCTAAATTTGAGTTTTCTTTATAATTTATTTAATTTTCAAGCAATTATATATTTTCCATGAAGGTTTTTTCCGATTAGTCTAATTTTCCTGGAGTAAATAGAATTACTGAAAAAATACGGGTATTATAAAAATAATGTTACTAATAAGAATGTATAAAACTGATTGAGATAATAAAGCTAAATATAAAAATAATTTCCATACAGTTTAATTAACGTCGTAGATAATAAAAAAAATCATTTTTCACGGGTGTTTAGGAAAAAGAACCTACATTGGTAAATACTTCAAGAAAATGTACTTAGATTGTCCTTAATCTTACAATGGAACCTATACATGAATGTAGATTTACATGATCTAAATTTTTTTTCATTACCAAATAGGCAATTCTCAAGCAAGTAACTAAAAAATATATACACCCTGTATGCCTATATCTACCTACACTGCGCAGAAGCCATTTTCTTTCCTGTTGAGTATTTGATTCATTAATATCAAGTTGCTGGTTACTTGTGCATTGACATAGCACTGCAGTGGAATCTGATGCGATAAATACAGTAAAGTAGTGTCGAGCGCAGTTAGTACTTGGATGGACTATCAGGGAAATACCGTCGTAGTGCCTCTACAGCCGGCAACGGATGAGCGTGTTACAGCTCGTGGGTATTATTTATACCTAATGTAGATATGCTGTATTTCGGAGGAGACGTAAAACTCGAGTACACGAATGTTGTGCTCGATAAATCGCCCTACCACTAGCTGGAACACTAGATAACTTATGCATTTCAATTTTTGATTCATAAACGCCTGCGCCGAGAATTAACATTAACAAAAACTTGAAGATTAGTTAAGTCATTTTCCTTCTAGTTAAGCATCTGATTTATGAATTTTCATCTCTCCTCATTTTCTTCCCCATTGTACCCCCTTACTTCCACTTAGATTCTCAGGAGAGTCTCAGAAATAAGTACATAGATCCTTTAGTCCTATTTCCCGGAAGAGTTTTAGGATACCTGTAGGCTTCAATTCAGGTAAATATTCCTCTTCTATCCAATAATCTCCCTTTTTGATTCTAGAGTGCTGTGCGGTTGGAAAGTATGTGAATGGAGGTCTCTTTATCCATAACACAAATACTACAATCTTTTTCCTCCACTATTTTGAGCTTTTCAAGTTGCCCATTCAGGCGACAATGTCCCGTTAGGATTTCTTTGACTTATGCATTCATTTGATCTCAAAAGGTTGTAGTTACTCAGAAGAATCATTGATTGTATAAGCCCTACTAGATCTACCCAATGGACAAATCTTCTTTTTCTCTCGGCTTTACCTATTTCTTCCAATATTACATTGGGACTGATTCCACAAAAGGGTTCAAGCCATCAGAAAGGTATTTCAGTCTCTTTGCTAATTCATCCGCTATTTAATTTCCTCCTATTCCAGAGTGTCCTGGTGGCTTTTTTATGATATCCTCTCTACTTAGTATGTATCTTGTTCTTCCTGCAACACTTTCCACCTGATTAGTTCTAGTTAGTTTATAAAGGGCTACTTGACTATTTGACATTATGATAATCCTTTGTCTTCAGTATCCTTTTTTAATATTGAACTGAGCGCACTTTCTTATGGCGTGGATTTCCGCTTGAAAGATATTCCCTTTTGCCATATCAAATATTTCTTCCGGCTGAATATTTTGTGAATCTTAAAGATACTTGTGTTGTTGTTTTCCCCTCCTTTATTTTCTATGCAGTCAAATCTGTGCTATGGTCCAATCCTGAGATATGGCCGACGGCTGTTCTTAGTTGGACACCCGGTACAATACAAATCGCCATGCGAGTAAAAGAGGTAGAAACATAATGTAACAATTTTTTTAAATGCACTTTTGACAATTATCATTTATTATATTCTCAACATTCTTTTGTGGTTTTTAAACTCGTTTTCGTTTTCATAACACCTCTTAAGTTTGACAAATAAACAATTTTTAGACTGGTTTTTACCTTATATTCACCTATGATAATTTTCAGTTCACTTCTAAATATCACACTGAGCTTTACGTACTTTACTTGACCACCGAGTGTAACCCTGTTTGTATCTAATACCGGATAATTTTCGCGGGAATCTAGAATGTAAACATATAAGGGGCGCATGTACCCCACACAAACTGTGTTCATTTTCATATGAAAACCACTTACGACTTCCCAGTATATCAGTTAACATGCATGATTTATTTCAAACAAAAGTAGTGTCCACCAAATTTGGATAAAAGTGTTTTTGGTTATCATATGGTTTACATCGTCATATTAACAGTAAGTAATTTTTTTCGTTACGTTTGAATTTCTAAATATAATCAACTTAGTATTTTCTGTGTATCAAACGCTACCTTTAACATTTCGATAGGAATTACTAACGACTGCATTTTTTAGTGGTTTTCAAATTGAAAAGTACACGATTGTTGAACTTTATATTCTTCCGGTTATAAACTTTGTTCAGCTTATCTGTACATTTCCGTGACTCGTTAACTGTGCATATGAAATCGAAACCTATCGTCGAGGGGAATTTTTTTTAAAAAGCTACAGGGTGCTTCGATAGTCCTAAAGTCCAATTTCTTATGAGTTTTAAATTTTGTCTGAATGCTCATATTTTAAAATTAGTCGCAATTGTACAGCGTGCTCTAGAACTCGTGCCAAATCAAAATTCTAATTTCCATTTATGATATCTTTTAGTTTGTAAGAATCTTTTTTTCACTGCTGTGAAGTTGGCAATAATTGCTTCTCCTAGCCAACTGAGAAGTTGAATTTCCCTATTAGTGGTTAATAAGTTTTTCTACTGGGCGGAGTAGAAGAATTCAATGAGCCTCTGGCGGAAAAAATTGTAATTGTCGCAACGAGTAAAATATATCGTTTTTCATTGTTTTTGTTTTATATACAAGTCAATGTAATTACCGTAAATTCGTACTTTATCTGCTTAATTTTGCCTAAGACTGTGTTGCTCTATTTTTTGTTTTCATTGCACTTTTATGAAAGTGTTACTTCTTTCCTCTATACGGACCACGCAAAAATATATGACTAGCATTCAAAACTGCCTGTACCTCATTTATGCACCTATAAGAAGGCTCAGCATTTACAAATTCAAATAAACTTTGAATAGTCAGTTTATACCTAATCCATAGTTACAAAAACAAAGAGAAAATAAGTCGGTATTAAAGATTTAAAATATTACTCAATATAAACGTACCTTCCCTGAAATTTTGTAGATATAACTATATCAAAAATAAAATAAAAACACCAAATCAGACCTAAAGCTAAACAGTTAATTGAATGCTTGTAATATTTTTGACAAATATCAACCATTCATCACTCCAAAAATAAAAATACTTGGAGTCAAAATTTAGTTTAACAACACAAAATACTAAGGCAACAAAAACTTGTGAAACAAAATTGTGTATACCCAGGAGATTTTTTGCTTGAAATTACCCATCAAGATAAAATTATTTGAATAAAAATGACATTAGCTTAAAATTCGCGCTCAACCAAAAATGACTGATGACATAGGGAGAGCGCTCATAATATTATAGAAAACTGACAGTTTACTTGTCAGTCAGAAGACGGAGAAAACGCTTTTCTGAATTATTTTCAATTTTTGTCTTAAATTTGGCTAGTAGTGGAAATGGTATTTTGTATAATTAGAGGAAATATGCTTTTTCCACGAATTATATATACTTGTTTTCTTCAATCGATATGAACTTGATTAAAAAATATTTCATTCAAAAAATGGCTAATAAAATATTCAACATCCCTTCCTCTTCTTAATATGTCGAAACGAGATAAACCAAACAATTATCCATGCAGCTTCAACGTCTATAAATTCTCGTTGCCTTCCAGTACAATTCACAAATTGTAAAAACTGTACAATAAATGTAAATATTACCAACAATTAATTTGTGTTCAAGAATATCATTCTAAATTAGATGTTTCTTTTAATTATATCAAAACTACTTCATCAATATAAAAATTAAAACCATACTTTGTTTCATGGTGTATATTGAATAATACTGGGAAATATTTCTTGTTATTTTTTCAAATGCGTTCAACTTAATATTTATATCACACTTCCTAACCAACGTCATTATGATATTGAATTGAATGTCGTATGGTATATATAACATCGTAAATGACAGAAACCATTATTCGAATTATAAATATTTAAATTTATCATTTTTCAAATTAAAATAATTGCATTAAATATAGTAGATGTTACAATCGATATACAGGTAACGAAATGTGCTTTCGAACCTCGACATTACACAAGTACGACAGAAAAACAGCTGAATGAGAGAGAAAGATTATACGCGGTCATCGAGGCATGTATTTAATTCCAGTTAGGGTGTGGTCTATTTACGATAGTGACCGAATGCTCATTGCCCTATTGTTTCAACCGCTATTGCCAGAAGCGCAGATTAATTTGTACAAATGATATTTTTCTCTCGTTTTCGTTAACTTTTTTTGAAGTCATGCACAATAGCTGAAACAAAACACTTTCACTTGGCAACACTGTGTTTTACAGATAGAATTCACATTTAAACTGCTACAGAGACAAACTGCTATTCCTAGGTCTTTTCGCTACAAACGTTGATCACGTTGGAAGCGCATGCCATTGTATTTGAAAACAAAACATTTACAATTATGCCTTCATTAACATACCTACTTAACCTGCGAAAAAGTGCAAATTGTAAGATGGTATTTTGGAGGTCATTCGGCTAATGAAATCGTTAATTTGTTTATTGTGGCATTTGAAAATCGCCCAATTCCTTCAAAGTCAACAATTATTGTGAAAATAATTAGTAATTTATTTTTCCAATTTAATTTATTAATGGAAGGGATTTTTAGTTTATTAATTGTGGTTCTCTAAAGAAATACTGTTTCATTTTCAAGTTACAATGGCTAAAATAATATCCTATTGTAGTTAGAAATTGTCAACTTGGTCTGAAATGATCATGTTGACAAAAATTAATTTTAAGATTTACAGGTTACGTAATAACGATTGTATTTTTATATTTCTTTAACGCCCTCACTCCTTCCGTGTTGGGAGCATACTGAATTACCATTTACCACCACCAACTAGTTTAAATAGGAGGGCAATGAGCAGTCGGGATCTCTCGGGAATGAGCTAACGCCTTCTAAGGTGAAACAAAGTGATGATTGTTCAGAATTATTCTTCCTCTCTCTTTCATATATCCTTGTCGTACTTGTGTAATTCGTACCTTGGTTCCAAAAGAGATTTCGCATGCTGTATGAGCAGTTTGAAAAGACTAGCTGTTGAATAAAAATAGAAAATATTAGAGTTTAGAAAAACGGCAAAAACTGACGTACGGAACAATTTATTACAAGCGCGCCTTGATGATGAATCTAATGATAAGAAAACGTTCTTTGTACAACACGTGGTTCTAAGTAATTGTAAGCAATGTATGAGTTTTTCTTTATTAAAAACGTCAATATGACACCAGTTAAACACAGCAATGAAGTTGAAGCGATACAGATTGTAACTCTATATAACGAAGGATATAAACAAAAAGATATTGCACGACTTTTCAGAAGAGGTCGATCTACAGTATCGAATATTTTAAAAAGATATCAAGAGATAGGAAATTTCGTACGTAGATCCGGTCAAGGGCGCAAGAGGTGTACAACAGCAATTCTTATTTTTCTTCTGATTCTTGACCTCTTGCTTTGCAACATCCGACCAGACAATAGCAGTTGATGCTTGGTTTTTTATACTCAATTCTACACGAAATCCCTTCTACGGTGAAGGAGGGTATTCCGTATCGGCTTATAAATCGAACGCCATCTACTTCCATTTTTTGCCAAATTTGCTCAAATTATCTATTCCGACAGCTCCGTAGCAATGTCACCATGCTTCAAAACGAGGTAAAATAATTTAAAACAATAAAAAATTTACAGTACGAGTCTAGTTCTCCAGTCCTTTTTATAAGCGAATTTTGTTGTCCAGGTAAGTGTAATCAGCTCAAGCTTCAGTATTAAATGTAAATTAAATATTTTTGCGATATGGAACGATACATAACTATTTAGCAGAGCTATTTGAAATATTTTTATTTCAAATACCTATCTAAAATAGAAATACCTATTTTGTATCTTTATTTTAAATAGATGCGTAAAACCTATTTTATATTTATCATCTTAAATAAGTGCTTGACCTATTTTTTATTTTAAATAGGTTTTGGCCAATCCCTATGTCATTTATTCCGATCCAATGCGAGAGTGGTCGATTAGGATTTCAAAGGGTTCCAATTTATTTCTTGGTTTTGTATCAGTTTTTAAACGTCCCGCAATTTATCAAGTGTACATTTTGTGTTCGGCTTAGTACAATTTGCTTTTTCATTCATGCAGCACTAGATGATAGAGGCATTGACAGTTGACTGAGTTGACATCGATTTAAGAACTTTTACCGGTTTTAATTTTCAAGAGATACTCAGACTTTGTCAGAAGGTTAGATATATACAATGTCCGCCATAAAGTTGGAACCATATGGGAATTTTTTTTATTATTGTAGTTAAATAACAACTTTGGATAGCAATCACTTCTGCTTCTGAAATAACTTGAAATGCGCCAAGACAAAGTTGACAGGTAACATCTGTCAATTGTCAAGTTCGTAATTTTGGAAAAAATGTCCTAAAAACGGGTCAATTTGTTAAAATTTCGAAAAATGTTACTTGGAAATTATGATTCTAATCACATTTTATGCTTATGTGCCGATTTTGAGAGAGAAATTTTGATGTTCAATAAATTTCATATTTTCGTACTTTTTAATTCACCCCCGTATCTGGCTACTTCGAATTCATTTGAAACTCCTTAAAGTAGTATAAAGGCTACCATTCCATTGCATATTGTGATCATAATATTCGTACGTAAGCTGGTTTTGAAGATTATTGATATTTTCAACTAAAAAAGGGGTAGTCTATGGATTATTTTCCAAATTTCAAAAAAATCATAAGTTGTTTATCAACTTTTTCTTTATTAAACTTTTGTTGGATAGTACAAAAATGATTTAAGTTATAATCTGAATATCTTAACGCATAACGACTACTTCAAAATTACAAACAATAAATAGATCGCCTTAAAGGAAACTACATCTCCGTGTGCCTCCGTAATGAAATGCCGTTGAATGAAAGGTCGCGTTTGGTTTTTTAACAAGATGGAGCATCAATTCACAGTACTGTAATTTTTAAACATTTGGTTCAGAGGAAAATGGATCGGGAGGTTTTCTCAATTTCTTTAATCCCCCGATTAGACCATAATGGGCTATTTCCTTTGGGGATATTTAAAAGAAAAAGTATACCAAAGAAGCCCTTTTCCAAATGTGGATCATTTGGAAGATGTTATAAGGGAAGAGTGTGCAAATATACCTAGGCACTAAATGCTGTCAGGGAATTTAACCGTCGAACAGAAAAATTTATGGAAACTGAAGGGAGGCACACCTAGATGTAATTTCCTTTAAAGTGTTCTATTTATTGTTTGTAATTTTGAAGTAGTCGTTATGCGTTAAGATATTCAGATTATAATCCATTTTTGTACTATCCAACTAAAGTTTAATGAAGAAAAAGTTGGAAAACAATTTCTGATTTTTTTGAAATTTGGAAAATAATCCAGAGACTACCCCGCATTTCAAGTTATTTCAGAAGCAGAAGTGATTGATATCCAAAGTTGTTATTTAACTACAATAATGAAAAAAATTCCCATATGGTTCCAACTTTATGGCGGACATTGTATAATGTATCTCAGACGACGATACTACTTCGTTTTAAATCAAGTTTTAATTTAATGCAATATGAACTCTTTACTATTTTAATATCTACCTGAAATACCTATTTTCTATCTTCTATTTTAAATAGAGTTATCAAATCTATTTTCTATTTAACATTTTAAATATCTTTTGAATTTTGTATCTTTTATTTTAAATGAGTTTTCAAACCTAAACCTGCTATTTAGTAATAATTTAGATTAGGTTCTACCATTATTATTTGTGGAATATTCAATAGTTCGTTAAATCATACTTCTGTAGAGTCTGACATATCGTACTGGTACGATTCATCAAAATGTGCTAAAATTACAGAGCTATGAATTGTTATTCACGTAACAAATTCCGAAAGGGATATTTCACGGGATGAATAGGCAGTTTCCAGGGTGAGTCGTAGGCGAGTCCCGTAAAATCACTTTCGGGTAGCGTTACGTACAATATTTTTTCAGCAGTATAAAATATTAAAAAATCATAGAGATAGTTACTATAAATATTATTTATGTACCTACATTAAATGTACAAATGGCAGCTTGCACTGATTTCATGTGGAATAGTTATTTGTTTAACTAGGCAGCAAAGTAGTAGATTGACTGCCGAGGCTGAATTCATAGCCGAGCGTAGCAAGTTTTCAAAATGCGCAAAGGGTGACTTATACAACCTGTTGAGATCAAATGAAATGTATAAGCCAAAGTAAAATTGCGCTAAGAGTTTTAGCAGGAATCCTAACGGGTCATTGTTGCCTGAATGGGCACCTGAAAAAGCTCAAAATAATGGAGGAAGAAGAATGTAGTATTTGTGGCATGGAAGAAGAAACCTCCATCCACATACTTTCCAGCTGCACAGCACTCCAGAATCCTTTAGCACAGTACCTGGGAGATTACGGGATAGAAGAAAAACATTTACCTAAGTTGAAGCATTATCTAATATTTCTTTATATTAGACAATGGTTGAAGCCTATGTAAAAATTCTCCGGGAAATAGGACTAAAGGAGCTACTAGTTTCAGAGACTCCTCAAAAATTAAGTAGAAGAGAGGGCACAATAAATCTTTTAGGTCTCAGTAAATGTTACCCCAAAAATACATACATACATCCAGAGTTGAGGAAGAAGAAGAAAATTGGCATTCCAATTAGCGGCTAGAAACAATCTCCAACTGTTATTCTTGCAGCTCGGATTGTCGGTAAATGATAAAGCGCTTTAGTAAAGAAATCGTTTATACATATTTTGTTTTTTGGAGAAAATTGTATATAATCACCAATTAGATACCACACGAATATTCAACGTGAACGAAAAGATTTTCAATTTCCACTGGTAATAATGTGAATGCTTTCAACGTAAAATAAACTCATTTCAATGTCAAAATCAAGTTTGGATAGTGTCGATCTACAAATCTGTAGGGAGCGCCCTAATCGTTCCAGCTGGAATCCTTCTATGCACTTATCGCGCAGCACATAGATGATGAACGCGCTCCTTATGTCATCAGTCATTTGTGGTTGAGCGCGAGTTTTAAACTAATGGCATTTTTATCTAAATAGTTCTTCATTCCATTTTCATAGTTAGAAGTGCAAAAGCTGATTTTCGTAATTCGTTGTATTTAAACTACTTGATTGATCATTTTAATTATGAAAATTGGAAAATACTCGATAATTTTGTCAATATATGTATATAAAATTTGAAAAGTATTTTCGTGAATTTTAATATGTAGCTTAAAATGGAGTGTATCAGTTGCTGGATGTATGAACACCTTCAATAGGATTCTTTGTTCTAAAATTTGTTAAGCCTTTTGAACTGAAAAAAAAACTACAATTTACTATGAATTACGTGCTATGTATCAAAGGTCATTAACTCAATTTCAGACAACACTTTTATCGATTCCAGTAACTTTCATGCTATTCATTTATCTACACTACACGTTTTTCACTTCAGCATAAATGAAAATTAATCGATTTTTCGTTCGGAGTACTTTACAAAAGCACAGACAAGTTTTCAATATTCAGTGATTGATTGAAAACTGATTGATAAGTTTGCTTTTGTGCAACGAGAATATAAGCAGATACTTTTATAAAATAATTCCATAATATGAATTGGAAATTCTACAATTTCACGTAAGAAGAAGTCGTAAGCGAGAACTTGTTGTCAAAACCTGCGCCATATAATTGAAAAATTGACATTCGCGCTTGGATAGGAGTTTGTGATTTTGGAGAAGACGTGGAAATTTGCCTTATTGGGTTTAAACAGTTTTAGAAACCTTCACGTGGCATCTTATTTTAGTAAAACGAAGTCTGGAACTGCGACAGAAGTGAAAACAACATGGGAAATAGCGGGTGTTTCTAAATTCATGCAAAAAATTCGATTAGCTTTTTGTCAATTTCCATTCACGATTATTCTATTATAATAAATTCTTCACTTTTCTCTTATAGTTGTGGGAATATTTCAAAGAATAACCTCCTGAAGATTTCAAGTAATAAATTGGTCCCAGTTGGTGGCACTGCAATCGGGTTCATACTGAACTACTTTCCGATGTTGATGGAATTTTTTGTGTGTATGTAACAATAAGTTCCAGTAGTTGGCGTTGGGTAATCGCTAGATACCGGATTTTTTATAGGATTCCAATAAATTATTGATTAATATTTTTTTTTGTCGGGATGTTAAAAAAGTGGTTTCATGGATTTTCTATTATACTCAGTTTATTCACATAGGATAAAGGGTTGGCCAATAGTATAACGTGTTTATGTTATTTTGAACCCCTTATATGTTATATTCACCCTCTTGATTATTTTAGATGACTTGTTATATTTCGTTTAAAAAGGTTTCGATTAAGTTACAAAAATTTCAAAATTATCTTACAAATTGTTCAACTAAGCAATAAATATAAGTGCTATAAATACTAATTTCATCTAATCTTTGAGACACTTCAACAAAACTGGCAAACTTACTTAAAATTATATTTGGGTAATTTTAAATGGTTGAGTTCTATACAAGGCAATTGCTGCCAAAAAATAATGAAAAAGGTTAGTCGCAAAAGGAAGTGGTTTTTCCAATCCATTATTGGTTTTTTTTTGGTTTTTAATCCCTTCACCACCCAAGTTGTACAAGATAAGTTTAGCGGTCTTTTTAGTTTGGGGTATTTTGCATCTTACAGTAAACGAAATTCTAATGTCAGCCTGTCAACACATGTTTGTTTGGGTTTGTTTGTGTATTTGGTACTATATTGAATACTAATTTTTTTTCTGATTTGTGAGACTCTGATCTGCTTTTATTATTGCAAATACCATGGAGAAAAAACAAATATGTGTTGATAGCTTTCATTCGTTTTTCGTCAACTGTAAGATGTAAAATACCCCAAAATAAATAGATCTGGTAAAGGTACTCCAAACATGAGAAAACCAAAAATTGATCACTTCCTTATGCGACAAACCTTTTTCAGTATTTTTTTGTTTGTTATGGTGGCAGCATTTCGCTTCTATAGAACTCGTCCATTGCTGAGCAATTCGCATGTATGCGGATAGACCTTTCTTTTTTCATAACACAAAATCTACATTTTTCTTTTTTCACTATTTTGAGCCCTTTCAGGCGACAATGTCTCGTTGTTAAAACTCTTATGTTGGTATTAATAGTCACTCCTCAACCCCTGTACTGAGGGCGACTTGGATAAGGGTTCCATAAACGTGAACTCCATTGAGAAGACATGTTTTCAGGGTTTTTAATGCATTTGGGTTGGTTGTACTGGCTTTTCTTTTCGTTCTATGGTTTTAAGCGTGCGCAGAGTAATAACAGCCCTCCATTTTTGCCTATTTCTTAATTTCTTCCATTATTACCAGAAGGGTGTTTCAGTTCCTCTTTCTGCTAGATTATCTGTTATTCATTTTCGTATATTACAGTTTTTCGTTTTAGCTCTACCTACTAGATCTATTCCTATTAATATACCATGTTTTGTGGTTATACATTTTTTACTTTACAGATATGGGTTGCAGTGCTGCAAAAAACCTTACAGTAGAACCTTTAGATGGTAGTTTTACAAATGGTCATGCGATCACGAGAGCTTTACCATTAACACCAAAATCTCAACCTTATTTACCACCGCTAGAGGCGGAAGATCTTCAAGAAGAGCTACTGGAGAATGGCTCTGTTAATAATGTACTTCACGGAGGTGAGAATTTAAAACTTTAAAAGAAAGAGCACAAAGAAAAAGTAAATTCACAAAATTATGGAGAATAAATAATTCTTGGGCAGTTTGAAGTTACAATAAATAAAATGTCAGTTGCCAGCTGTCAGCTGTCATCATCACACATCAACATAACCTAACTTTATTTGATAGACAAAGATTTATTAGTGTGATAAAGTTTAATACAGTTCAAATAACTTTGAATGAAATTTTGACAGATTGTAGTCACCATAAAGGCTACTCGCAAATCTACAGCGTGTTCTAGAACGCCGTGTCTGATCAAATGTACCTACATTTTTTTGAATGAGGTATTGTTTATTTCTCTTCAAATTCGCTATAGGGTTGTAAAAAGTTATACAGTGTATTTAAAAAGTCCTGACCACTTCACGTTCAATCGACTGGATTCGATATCAAAGAAGCTGTATACAAGGCGAACCCAAACACACTGTATGAAGCTTCTAGATCCATCACAACATGTAAATTATACAATAGATAGTCGTATATTTTATTTCTATGAACTGAGTTATATGGAGTCGCGAGAATATGACTTTTATTCTGCTCAGTCAAATAACAAAAATATCAATTACAGCAAACGGAATATCCTTTGAAATTGCTTTCGAAGAAGAGGATAATGACGACAGCATCGTAAAAAAACATCCACCTAAGAGAGTTTTAGAAAGACTGGAAGAATCATCTACTTCACCTGTTACATTAGAAAAACTCCAAGAAAAACTAGACGAAGCAGAAGCTCGACGACAACAGGTAAGTCTATGAACTCTTCAATTTAGACATTCGAAAAGGCCTTGTACACATGAGGGTGTTAGACGCCGCGTTGAGCGCGCGTTGGCAAATTGTGAAACCGTACACATGAGGGCGTTGGACGCCGAGTCGAGTGCACGTTGGCTGACAGCGCAAGACACAGCATCCGGCAGTTGGACCAGCGTACCACAAACCACATACAACCAAAGCGTACTCAATGCGAACACATGGAGTTAGAGGAGTTTACCTGTTTTTGGTTATTGTACCGTAGATACAAGGCTCGGCAAAGAAGACATAGACGATGGTGGGTTCATCCCCTTGTAGATGACCGGTTAACCATGTATTCATTTGTGACGCTATACTTACCTAAACATTGTGTGTGTGTGTGTGTGTGTGTGTGTGTGTGTGTGTGTGTGTGTGTGTGTGTGTGTGTGTGTGTGTGTTACCAGCTTCTTTTTCTAAACTGAGAATACTTGAGAACTTTCAAAATGCTAATGTTTTTCCGTGTATACAGGGTGTCCCACGACGAGTGAAAACTATCTGTATATGGCAAAATACTTATAGTAAAATCATGAAAATTTCTACGTTTGGGTTTTCGGATACGATCTTTTCAACTAAAATATTTTCAAAGATGGCCGACTTCCGGTTCTACCGGAAGTCGACTGTAGCTTTGTTATTTTAAACAGAACACCCTGTATATTAATACATTTTTTAAATCTACGTAATATTTCAGTACACTTTTGCCTGAAAACTTTTTTCGAAAAATGCACACTTTTTGAGTTATTGATTTTTTTGTAGAAAATTTGACCTTTGAATACCCTTATAAATTATTTTTTTAAGAGGAGACCCTTGAAGATATGAAAATGGTTTCTGTTCGGTGGCCTTAAGCAAGGTCAAACGTAATCGAATCTATGTTGAAAAATTTTTCATTTTATACAGGATGTGTATAAAAAGTGTTCAAAGTTTAACTTCATAAATATCAAATTTCTTCATTTTTTTAAACAGAAGCACCCTGTTTTTTCTATTTTAATGCATTCAGGGGAAAAAAATAAGGCAAGTTCATGTATACTTTCCTATACCTAAACCTTACCGTTATCCAGATATTAAATGTTTTATATAAATTTTTAGAGATGCAGGTGTGGTCTAAATTTTGATACAAGCGCTAAGAAATAAAAAAGTCTTTTTCTTAATCTGTCTAAAAAAAATCAAATCAAATTGTTTTTATTAATCCTATTCCAACTGTTAGGCGTCGTAGATATTTGAGGTTTTAAATTGTTATTATATTTTTAACAAGTTTAAATTTTTCATGTATACTTTTAGTAGGCTTTGTAATAAATGCCTCTCATTTAACTGACATTAGTTAACATCTAGAGAAGATTGTGAGCTAAGAGTTCGAAATTCCTTCAATTCCCTTTCTGAGATGATGATTAGCCGTGCGACGAATGAAGGTATACTGAGAAGGGTTGAAAAATGCATTGAAGTTCAAGCGAGCAATTTTGAACATTTACTTGAAAACATCAGATTATTTTTCTTTGGCTTATAATTTTCCATAAAATTTTGTAGCATATCTTATTATTCTCACAAATGGTTTAACTCGATTAACTTTTGCTTAAAATGAACCGAAAAGCTTCAAATTGTTAAGTATTCTTTTAACAATGTGCGATTTCGATCGCAGTCAATCTGGATATCTTACTGCAAATAAAGCACATGTACTTGTTAAAACTTTGTCATATTTGTCATGTAAATTCACATAATAATTTTTATTTCTTAGTGCTTGTATCAAAATTTAGACCACACCTGCATCTCTAAAAATTTACATAAAACATTTAATATCTGGATAACGGTAAGGTTTAGGTATAGGAAAGTATACATGAACTTGCCTTATTTTTTTCCCATGAATGCATTAAAATAGAAAAAACAGGGTGGTTCTATTTAAAAAAATGGAGAAATTTTATATTTATGAAGTTAAACTTTGAACACTTTTCATACACACCCTGTATAAAATGAAAAATTTTTCAACATATATTCGATTACGTTTGACCTTGCTTAAGGCAACCGAACAGAAACCATTTTCATATCTTCAAGGGTCTCCTCGTAAAAAAATAATTTATAAGGGTCTTCAACGGTCAAATTTTCTACAAAAAAATCAATAACTCAAAAAGTGTGCATTTTTCGAGAAAAGTTTTAAGACAAAAGTATACTAAAATATTACATAGATTTCAAAAATGTATTAATATACAGGGTGTTTCATTTAAAATAACAAAGTTACAGTCGACTTCCGGTAGAACCGGAAATCGGCCATCTTTGAAAATATTTTAGTTGAAAAGATCGTATCCGAAAACCCAAACGTAGAAATTTTCATGATTTTACTATAAGTATTTTGCCATATACAGATAGTTTTCACTCGTCGTGGGACACCCTGTATATCTAGGCATATTTTTGTATTATTCGAATAAATATAACAATAATATTCATATTAACTTTTCATAAATAATAATTGACCGTGAACAACAAAGTACAGACCTGACAAGAACTGTCAGAGGGACAGTAGAAAAAGATGTAAGACACATTGACAATACGAAAGGTATATCTGCATGCCTATTTTAAATAAAGAAATTTCTCCCGATTGATAGGTCGCGCTTACGCTTAATCTGAACATCAACCAATCAAATTCTGGTAAGTAAATGATAAGGATTGACGTTTGTAATAAATTTGAACGGTTCATTATTGCGATATTTTGATTAGGATTAATCAAAGACCTGACTTTTTTTGCATTTCTTTCCACGTAATGTGTTTAGACATTAACAAACGATGACGCACACCAAAAAGGCTGTTGTATGAACCATATATTTAAAATTAATTATACCGAATAATTATTAATTAAATAATTTTTATTAATCGGAGTAGAAAAAGTATTGCATGAAACTTTCATGTAATGGCCCTTGATACACTAGCGTATTATATATCTTACAACATGGTCGTGGCTGTCATTACATGATCATTGCATAAAATACTATTACCTACTTAACAAATCATTATGTGTTTTTGTAGATTTTGGCTCAAAGGATACAGTCAGGAAAATTAAATAAACAGATGAAGAAATCATTAAATAAAGATAGTAGTACAGATGATGAAGAAGATTGCGACTTCTTAAAAGTTCCATTTGAAACTGGATCCAAAATTAATAATACTCATGAACTTTCATATTCATAGTAAAGTTCTTATGTTGGTAATAAGTAGAATTATCTTAATAAAGTGACTTGAAATAGAATTGTTTTTTTTAATGTTCCGATAGATTTCTGAGAACAGAAGGATGTTTTCTCGACATTTTGACTGACAAATTTTCTAGGTACAGTTGAAGTTTCCTTGAAAGTACCCAAATATTCATTATTATTACTCATAAATAACTAGAAAAATATAGATATATAAATTCAATTTTGCAGAGTATCCTCATATGTGCCACAGTTGAGGAACTGCTCTAGTGCTCTATTAAATATCACATGCAACATGACAATGGTAATACTTTAGTTAGAGTCGTTAGAGACTTTTAGCTTGTCTCAAATTTCTCACGTATCCGTAACGAGCTGCGCATGTGTAGACATACTTAAACGTATCCGTATCCCGACCAAAGTCAGTATTCCGTAGATTTTTTGAAAATTAACTAAGTGAGAGAAGTCAAATTCACTCAGACGTTGGATATATTAATCGGGGAGTTGCTCATAAGATTCTATTCTAGGGCCTTTGGTGTCTGATGACTCTGGTATAGCTGAATAATGTAGGATATGAGCTCTCAGCAACCAACTTGAAAAAGAAGCACTCATGGAAACATTATTTCTATTGGGAAGAATCACGGAGTGGGCGACATCTACAATTAATCGTTCGAAATACTCGGAGGGTGAACAACAAACTAACCCATATGTGTTTATATGGGTGAAGTGTGAGATTTTTATACAATTTTGAGTGATTTAGGTCGAAAGTGATATATTTTTACGTTATTTTATGAACAATAGATGTTTCAAATAAACATCAAATCTTAAAATGCAGCGGATTGGAAGAGATAATGAGGTAATATCACGCAAAATGTGCTCAGTTCCTCAATGTGCATCAGACAGTACTTCGGATATTTCTGTACATAAATTATTGTAACGTTTATTTTTAATTTATATTTACAACTAATTAATTTATATTTACAGATTTATGGTCCTTAATTTACTAATTTATATTAAACACTTAACTAACTAACTACACTAATTTATATGAACGTCACTGATTAACACTTTATTGATCGGTTTGTCTTTAGTATAAGCACTACAGTGTCCATCTATGCGACTACGTCTCAACTATCTGATTATTGTTGACTGTTCACTGTTAACTGTTTTTCTCGCCCTGTGCGGCGATGCTATTTATATCCGAAATGTAGGTCTCTGGAATGTTCTAGTCTTTCTGGTGGAGGCGCTAAATAGACTAGATTTCTCTAGGCGAATGGGAGGGGTAAGAGATAGGCGGTCTCTCGAAGTCTCTGGAATGTTTTCGTCGGCTAGTAGCGTGGAGGGGCATGAGAAGGGACGTAGGGCAGGTAATCTCGAAATGCTCGATTACGTCATAAGCGTCTCATACAGGAATTTCGCTGGGGCACTCGCGTAACATTGCCCCCTCCTTAAGAGACAGTTCCTCCTGGAACTAACTAAGAAACTGAGACGAGATGACTGTATCGGCAACTGGTTCCCTTGTTACATTTTCCAGTTGCATGGAAGTAACATGCGACCGTCTTCTCCGTTGACTGTGCCTCCTGAGAATGTCCGCAGACAAGCACCTGCACTTCGGTGTCTCGGAAGATTACTTCTACCATGTTACGGATTATTCGCCAATCTAAATGCCTACATTCAATCTTGGGCATGGCTAGCCTATGAACGTTTAGTTCAAGCACATGCTCTCTCAAGTTTAGTAAAGCTTCCCAGACATTCTCGTACGTTGGTCTTTCGTCGAAGGTGTTTCTCGTCACTAGGTGGAAATTGTGACGGGTGCCATCTTGTACCTTCAAAGCTTTACCTGGTACTGGTAACTGGTTTTCCAAACTTCTTGCGCCACTCTTCTTTATTAACAGAGATGGCAATTCACGCGCATCGGTTATGCTGGCAGGGATGTTTATTGCCAGTGAGTATTCCTCCGGCACGGTGAGCAGATCTTGTCGTTTCTCCGTGGTGACGCCGTATCTTGCTTTTCCGGTACCACCATAAGCACCCATGAACTCTACAAAAGCAGGATCGGCTACTTCTTGGAGTTGTCTTATTTCCTCATCGTGGTCACCCTCGAATGGCGCTAATCGATTACGGTGTACCACCTTTGGCTTTCCGTTTGGGATCTTGGTGATGCGATAAATGACGTCGTTGATTCTTTTATTTACAAGGTACGGACCGTCCCAAGCTTTCTGCAACTTTGGAGAAAAACCCTTTTGTCTTCTTGGGTTATGCAGCCAGACTTTGTCTCCTTCGTGGAAACCTCCTTCTGTAGCTTGCGTATCGTACCTTTTCTTCATCCTATCGCTAGCGATCTGGAGATTCGATCGAACCAACTCGTGTATGTCGTCCATTCGTTTTCTCAACTGGGTTACGTAATCTTCACCAGCTATGTCTTCTCCGGGTCGGCATCCAAATTCAAGGTCGCAGGGTAATCTCATTTCGCGTCCGAACAGAACTTTTGCTGGTGTTTGGCCGGTAGACTCATTGATGGCGGATCTGTAGGCCATCGCAAATAGCGAGAGATACTGGTCCCAATCTCGCTGATGGTTAGATACTACTTTGGACAAATATTTGCCAAGAGTTCTGTTCATTCGCTCAACCATTCCGTCCGACTGTGGATGTAGAGCAGTAGTTCTCGTTTTCTTCATGCCGAGCTTATCACAAACTTCCTGAAACAGCTGGCTTTCGAAGTTTCTGCCTTGGTCGCTGTGTATTTCCAGGGGCACTCCATATCGGCAAATGAACTCCTTAACAAGCACGTCGGCAACAGTTGCGGCTTCTTGGTTTGGAATGGCATACGCTTCCACCCACTTTGTGAAATAGTCCATCACCACCAAAATGTACCTGCTGCCATCTGCTGTCGGTGGAAACGGTCCGGCAATATCCAGGGCAATGCGTTCAAAAGGGCTTCCGACATTGTACTGCTTCATAGGAGCCTTTCTTCTCCCGTGCGGTCCATTGGCCGTGGCACAGGTAGTGCATTTCTTACACCAGTCTTTAACATCTTCGGAACTGTGCATCCAGTAAAACCGTTCTCGCACCCTCTGGAGGGTCTTCTTCACACCTAGATGTCCTCCTGATGGACTGTCGTGTAATTTCTGCAGTACTGCTACTACCCTTGATCTTGGAATCACCAACTGTCTTCTACTTTCCGAGCCATCATCGTTCTCGATTACTCGCTGTAGCAAACCGTTCTCCAGAACCAGCGAGTCCCACTGGGCCCAATACGATTTCATCGTTGGCGAGTATCTTGAAATCTCCTGCCAAGTAGGTCGACAGTTTTCCTCTTTCCAATGTCGGATTTTCTTCAAGTCGGGATCGTTCTGTTGTTCCTCTTCCAGTTTTTCTGGTGTCCATTCGTCGCTGGTCACCGTGGTTCTTCGAGTCGCAGCTTCCTTAGCTTCTGTTTTACTGCAGTGGGAGCATTCTGCAGGACATGGTCTTCTGGACAGGGTGTCCGCATTTCTGTGGCTTATTCCGGCTCTATGCTCAATAGTGAAATTATATTCTTGGAGCCGCTCTATCCATCTGGCGATTTGTCCTTCAGGGTTCTTAAATTGCATAAGCCACTTAAGTGCTGCATGATCGGTTCTAATCACAAATTTCTTCCCATACAGATACTGATAGAAGTGCTCCACGGACTTCACTACTGCCAGGAGCTCTCTTCTTGTGACGCAGTAGTTTTGTTCCGGTTTGGAAAGGACTTTGCTAAAATATCCCAGAACTTTCTCTTGTCCTTCTTGAACTTGTGATAGCACTCCTCCAATTCCAACATTGCTAGCATCAGTATCTAATATGAATTCTCCATTTGGTAGTGGATAGCCGAGTATGGGTGCAGTAGTCAAATGTTTCTTTAAGGTTTCGAACGAAGTTTGGCAATCTTCGTCCCAGCGAAACTCCCTTGCTTCCTCTGTAAGTCGTGTCAAAGGCTTAGCGATATCTGCAAACTTCTTTATAAATCGCCTGTAGTATGTACAGAGTCCAAGGAAGCTTCTAACTTGGTGCTTGTCGGTAGGTCTTGGCCACTTTCGTACAGCAGCAACTTTTTCTTCGTCTACAGCTACACCATCCTTGCTGACTACATGGCCTAGGTAATTGACTTTGTTTTGAAATAGTTGACATTTCTTGGGGTTGAGCATCAGTTGGGCAGCTTGCAGCCTTTTGAAGACATCTTCCAAATTCCTTCGATGTTCTTCGAATGTCCTTCCCAAGACAATGATGTCATCAAGGTACACTAAGCAGGTTTTCCAGGACAACCCTCGCAATACGTTTTCCATCAGTCTTTCGAACGTTGCGGGGGCATTGCACAGCCCAAATGGCATAACGGTGAAATGCCATAATCCAGATCCGGTGGTAAACGCTGTCTTTTCTTTATCGGCTGGATCCATTTCTACCTGCCAATATCCAGACTTCAAGTCCAAGGTAGAAAACAACTTGCTACCGACCAGCGTATCCAGAGTGTCGTCGATTCTTGGCAGCGGATAACTATCTTTCTTGGTAACATTGTTCAACTGCCGGTAGTCCACGCAGAACCTCGTGGTTCCATCCTTCTTCTTTACCAGAACTACCGGAGAGACCCAACGACTGGTAGAAGGTTCTATTACCTTTTCCTCTTCCATCTCGCGAACAATTCTCTCCGCTTCCTCTCTTTTCGCCTGTGGTAGCCGTCGTGCCGATTGTCTTATCGGTTTAGCGTCGCCGGTGTCAATTTTATGTTTGACAGCAGATGTTCTTCCTGTCTTCCCTCCTTTTGGTACAAAAAGAGAACGATATTGCAGCAAGAGTTCCCTGATTTTCTTCTTCTCTTGTCGGCTAAGGGATTGTCCAGCCACCGCTATCATTTGTTCAAATTTATTATTGGCGTCGTTAGAGGTTGTAGTTTGATGAATTACTGACGCCACTGGTACGCAAGTTCCAATTTTGGTCTCTTTTTTTATAGTTACGGGATGGTCATTAACATTTATAATGCGTACAGGTATCTCTTCGGCAGCCATGATTAACCCTTTTCCAACCAGGATTCCTCGACCGACCTCTTTATCGTGATTCCATGGTTCCATCATGACCGGTGTTCCTTCTTCGACGGTTCCTTGTAGCCTTGCCACAGTGAAAAATTCACTCCTTGCGGGTACAACCGTATTCTCCTGTACGGCTACATGAACACTCTTATCCTCGTGTGGGTGAAGGAATACTTCTTCAGAACCTACTCTAATCACTCGGTTCTTGAAATCTAGCTGAAAGCCATGTAGGTTCATAACGTCCATTCCGAGTATTATATCCTCTTCGATATCAGCGACAACCACAGTGTGGGTGAACTTCTCTGTGCCAATTCCCAATTGCACTGGTAGTTCTCCATGGACGTTGGCGCTTTCACCTGTAGCAGTCTTGAGTCGCAGTCTGATCGGTAACAGTCGTTTTCGGGAGTTGATAGTCTCGGGACGAATAATAGTCCTCGTTGCTCCAGTGTCCACCAATAGTGTATACTTCTTTCCATTAATTTCACCATCCACGTATACACTATCATTGCGACATTTCAGAGAGGCTATTAGGATGAGAGGGTCTTTGGAAGGTCTTCGGGTCGAAGCTGCCCTCTGATGGCCGACCCTTTCTAGTTTTCCTGCTGGTCGTCTTTGTTTGTAGCAGTTCTTGGTCGCTTGCACGAACTGCGTACATGTCCCATTTCTCCACAATTCCAGCATCTCACAGCTTTCGGCTTCCCATTTGAAATGCTTTTTATCATGTTGACAAGCTGGTCGAGCTTGTTCTCCACTTCTTCGTCTGCTACAACCCTCACCTTACCGTATACTCCGGAAGCCTGTGTAGCAGCTTCGTACTCCAGGGCTGCAGAGAGTACGTCGACCAGTGTCTTATGCCGAGCCAAGCGTAGAGTTCTCTGCATTTCGTTGTCAGGAACTCCGTCGATAAATGCCTGTACCCCTAAACATTCCATGACATTCTCCGGTGCCGATGGATAGGCAAACCGCACCAACCTCGCAATGTCCGCTTCGAATTCTTGCAGAGTTTCGTCGCGTTTTTGTTTGCGGTTTTTCAGCTGCGACTGGTACAGATGCTCCAGGTGTTCCAAGCCATATCTCATGTTTAGTCGCTTTTTGAGCTGCTCAAAATCATCGGTCTCTTCCACTGGAATGGTCTGAAGGATATCCATAGCGTCTCCTCTCAGGGCAAGAGTTAAATTTAATGCTTTTTCCTTCTCACTCCAGTTGTTCGCCTTTGATGCCGCCTCGAATTGTTTAAGATAGTTCGGCCATGACGTTTTTCCATCGAAAGTTGGCAGTTTCACTCGACTGTTGATATCGTTTTCTATTTTTGGCTTCAACTCAACTTTCTCTGGCAGTTCTCCGTTGTTATGGGCTTGTCTAGTTGTAATATCCGAGCTATTACTAGTCTTCTTTTCAATTTCTTTGATTTTTTGTCTCATTTCTTGCTCCATTTTTTCGATCTTTTCTTCCACGGCAGAAATATCAGTCTTCATGGATGTCATTTTATTTTCTATTTCCTCCGAAACTTTATTTTCCATGTCAGACATTTTGTTCTCTATATCCGCCGAAAGTTTACTTTCCATGGATGAAATTTCGTTTTTCATGTCCATCATTTTGTTTTCTATGTCCGCCGAAAGTTTACTTTCCATGGATGAAATTTCATTTTTTATATCCGTCGAAATTTTATTTTCCATGTCCGACATTTCGTTTTTTATATCTTTCGAAATTTCATTTTTCATGTCTGACATTTTGTTTTCCATTGAAGACAATTCTTTTTTTATGGAGGAGGTTATAGAGGCGGACGCTTCGTCGGTGAATTCAAACGTTTCCGGGTCCAATCCATTGTTAATCATTGCATTTTTCAACCGATCCACTAACACCGACTTGGTCCCGCTTGTGTCCAATTCGTAATCCTCCAACTCTCTTCGAAGTTCTGACACTTTTAATTCACAAAGTTTCTTTGCCATCTTCCTGTATATTTATTTTTAATCCCACTTCTGACACCAATGTAACGTTTATTTTTAATTTATATTTACAACTAATTAATTTATATTTACAGATTTATGGTCCTTAATTTACTAATTTATATTAAACACTTAACTAACTAACTACACTAATTTATATGAACGTCACTGATTAACACTTTATTGATCGGTTTGTCTTTAGTATAAGCACTACAGTGTCCATCTATGCGACTACGTCTCAACTATCTGATTATTGTTGACTGTTCACTGTTAACTGTTTTTCTCGCCCTGTGCGGCGATGCTATTTATATCCGAAATGTAGGTCTCTGGAATGTTCTAGTCTTTCTGGTGGAGGCGCTAAATAGACTAGATTTCTCTAGGCGAATGGGAGGGGTAAGAGATAGGCGGTCTCTCGAAGTCTCTGGAATGTTTTCGTCGGCTAGTAGCGTGGAGGGGCATGAGAAGGGACGTAGGGCAGGTAATCTCGAAATGCTCGATTACGTCATAAGCGTCTCATACAGGAATTTCGCTGGGGCACTCGCGTAACATTATCTTTGAATCCCACGGCAGTAAAGAAATGGCAAAAAATCTTGAAGGTAGGGAAGCCTATCTCAAAATACATGCTTGTTTGCAGCAAGCACTTTCTGAAAGAGGATTGTTTTTGTGGTAAGTTCAAAAATTTTTACTATCAGATTCTCTTCACTTCAATTTATATTTTTTAGTATTCAATATCCACAACACAGTGGGAGCATTTGAAAAATAGATCCTTTCCTAGCCAGAACCTTCCAGTGACTAATTATCAACATACAAAAAAATAAATATTATATAGGTATATAGTGACGGATAGTAGGTGAGAACTCAAAACAATTACTTCTGGTTTATTATTTTTGCTATACCATGTATTTTATTCTATATTTTTTCATTTAGTCAATTAGTATTATACATGTTTCTTTATTCGTATTCTGCATAAAGTAGATTAAACGATATTATGAAAAGCAAAATTTGTTTTTATTATTGCATAAAGTCTTCCACCTATTTATAATTATTGTGCAAAACCATACATACCTTTGCTTATATAATGAAACAATAACTTTTTTATATTATTTATTTATTTTTTATTGTGATACAATACATCTTGCATAATATGATCTGGATGCCTGAAAATAAAAACAAACAGCACATAAAAGAGAACAGGTAAGTCGAACAGATAAAGCTTTTTTCTCTCTAATCGAAATGGCCGATATGCCATTTTAAAACTAAATTATACAACATCTGCTTATTACTTGAATCATACACTGGTGCACCCATTTGTTCTTTTACTTGATGATATCTTGCCAAAAATGTTGCCAAAGCAGAATCCCCCACATCTGCAAGTATTAAAAAAGTACTGATGTTCAACATATTCAAATGCCTTAATTATTGATCGTTTTCATTGTCTAAAACTGTAGGCAAGAAGATCAAAGTTTTTTTTGTTCAGTTCAGCTGTTGTATTGTATTTTCTTTTTTTTAATTAATGGGTGACTAAATGACTGAAATGGTTCTGGCCTACTTATTCTCTCTGTCTTTTTTCCTTTCCCTAATTTTGAGCCAGAGATCAGTACAGCTTACTGATTCTAGCATCTCATATCTGAAACATGAAAAAGAGAGGAGGCAAACAGAGATGTGTGGTGGGGTTTTGAAATCATCTACCTACTTGGTAATTGGGAAAACTTATTTACCTGTTAATATAAATCAATGTAGCAATAATATCCTTGCAGTATCTCACTAATCCTGCTTTACAGGAACATTGACAAATCCAGGACTCACTGAAATTTATAATAGGGGATTGTAATATTGTTGGAGATCTCATACTGAAGGTAAGATTATACAGCAAATAAAATAAAATAAGGAACTAATTAAAATAAGTTAAGAAATAAGGACAAAAAAACATTGGTTATACAGATCAATTAAAATAAAATAAGAAGTAAGAGTAAGTTTGACAATGACTTTGTTTGTGTTTTGTGCAAGCTTAGTGAATTCCACTTTTTGTTTAATATTTTGCTCAATATTTCTATCATCCATCTCTATCACAAGAAAAATTCAATCAAAGTAAACAGTAAACAAATAAATATAATATTTTTAGGTTACATGTTAAAAGAATAATTGGAACCTCAGAACATTTAGAACAGAAATATCTGGGTCATGCGCTTTACCGGTTTTCAAACAAATTAAAATAAAATAAAACAAAAAGATAAAAGTTGGCCATCTTTTGTACTAATTCTTATTTACTATTTTACCTATTTCTTGTATAAACGCTTTCATAGAGATGCTTATGTTCATCTTTATTATTTTAATTTATTTTATTCCTTATTTTATTTGCTGTATAATCTCACCTTAAAGCTTCTAATAACTTTTTCATTGGAACCTCACCTTCATAATTGGCCAAACACGTTCACCAACAATCCAGAATATCCGAAATTGATATCTCTACTTTCACAGGCATTATTAATAGATATCTTATGACACAAATCCAGCAATACAACACAAAAATTTCGAAAACGAAGCTAATATCAAATGAGAGAATATTTTTTGTTGTTCACCCTCCGATCCGACATTTTGGATTTTTCAGCGCCATCTCGCGGTTCGTGATTTTTCCCTATTCAAATTTAACACATTCGTCTCCAGCAACGTACGTGGCGCGTTGTTGTAAGTTTTACCGTGTGCCACTAACGCGCCTGGCGCGGTCTCGACTTATATTTCCATATTTGCCCAAATTGAGGGTACCATGTTATGTAGAGTATTGAAAATATAATGGTTCATACAATAAGGTGTAATTCATTTAAGAAAATACTTGGTTTCGTCTACGGCAATACCAATCGCGCGTTAATGTAAATGTTACCCTATGCCAGTTTATTTACCCAATTTTTTTATCCCGATTTCCCTGAAACGAAAATAGGCAGTCAGTAGCGTATACAGATCGCGAAATTTGCTTCGGAACCAGGGCCTCGAATTACACAGGTACGACAAAAGAAATATAAAAATACAATCGTTATTACGTAACCTGTACATCTTAAAATTCATTTTTGTCAACACGATCATTTCAAACCAAGTTGACAATTTCTAATTACAATAGGATATTATTTTAGCCATTGTATCTTGAAAATAAAACAGCATTTCTTGAGAGAACCACAATTAATAAACTAAAAATCCCTTCCATTAATAAATTGAATTGAAAAAATAAAATAAGGTACCTACACCTATTCTAAACATAAAATATAAACTTCCTGAAAACATAAAAATCCATTCTAAAGGTAAACATATTTTTAATGAATTAAGTGCTCAAATAAACCACCTTGCTGTGCCAGACAATAACCAAATCTGTGATGAAGATTTGATCTTATATCCCTAAGATTATTTGGCGTATTGCTGGCACAAACGTGCTGTATTTTCACCCTCAATTCATTTAAATTATTAGCTCTTTCAAAAGTTTCAAATACATGTTGGTAAATGCTACTTTTTAAAAATCCCCAAAGAAAAAAATCATTTGGCGCTAGTTCAGGTGATTTTGGAGGCCATTTAATTGTACCATTAGTACTAATGATTTTTTCGGGGAAAGTAAAATTCAAAAAATCCATTACTATCCTTGAATTATGGACTGGACAACCATCTTGTTGGAACCAAATACTGTTGAGATCAACGATCGGGTATAACTGGTATAAGGAGAACTTCAGGAATTACTTGATTTTGTAATAAGTCTAAATATTTGGCGAAATTTAAGTTCCCCTCAATGAAAAAAGGACCTATAATGTGGTCACCTACAATTTATGGGACTATTACCAAAATCTCCGCGTATAAGAACACCATCAGTTGGACATTTACCTCTGTATTGTCCAAAGGGTCTAAACAACAAAACAAAAAGAAGACGTTGCAAATATTGTTGGGACACCAGCAAAATACGAAAGGATTCCATTTTTTACTGTCCTCAGTGTCCAAAGGAACCTGGCTTGTGTTTGGAGAATTGTTCCAAACTATTCCATGAGAACTTGCATAATTAAAATTTGTTGTTTAGTGTTACGTTCCGGTTAAATATAGTTTCAGTTTTTTTGTATTCAATTAATTTCTTCCATTCATGTTTCATGTATTTCAAGTTTCTGTTCTTTTAAAAATGATTGCTACGTTTTGCACAAGAAAAAATAACTAAGAAATATAACGCGCCCAGTGTGGTGATGGCACATGGAGCAAAATTTCAAAGCATGTGCCAGCGACACGCGTCAGGTGCGGTCATCTTTTATTTTCATTTTACCTGAAAAAATAATTCATAATTCGTTTATCTAGTCACAGTTAATCATTTAACAATAAAATATATTATAATATTTTGCAAAAATCGTACTGGCATGTAGATATTATTTGAAAATTACACCGGTGACGAATGTGTTTTAAGCGGGAACAGGGGAGGGAATATTTGTTAACTTCTTTTTCTTCAACAGGGGATAATTTACTTGACTTATAAAAAGCGAATATTTTATTGTTATTGAAGGAGATAAGCAGAAGTTTAATGATGTAGGTAATTTATGATATTATAAATTATTTAATTATTTATTCTTATTTAATTTATGTAAGAAGTCTTTTTCGTGCGGCTGCATAGACTCGAGGCGAAGGCTAGTTGTGCAAAAACGTGTTCATTGGATACAACATACAAAGCAACTGTGGGATACAAAAAAAAAATAAATCACAATTCGAGTTACCTTCACTGAATAACTTTAGTACCCGCTAAAAATATTTAAACTTCAATAATAATAATAATATTAAGTAAGTGTTTCCAAAGTTTATTGATTTTATTATTACTTTAAATTATAGTGCAAAATTTTCAAACTTTAAACTGATGGATAACTGTTTTAACACAGAATAATCAATAACTCAACTCAAAAGACGGAGCAAGCTGAACGGGAGTAGAATAACAGCACGTGGTAAATGACATCTAGCTGTAACATTATGAACGTGAAAGTACTGCGTGAAACCACAGACAGCAGACAGACAAGTTATGCTGTGATCGTGCGTTGCCACATGCTGCCACCCTGGCAAACCAGTAACCATAGAGAAATATACCATACCATACCAGTAACCGCAGTAACCCAAATAACCACTCGTGTTGAGCTAGTGATTTGCTGAGTTTGGGATTGTATTGACAACAAATACAACTCCGGTAAATTGTGAAACGCAAAATCAAAAACGAACTCCAAACACATCAGAGATAAGGAACAAACACATACATAAAATTGTCAATTGATAAAAGTCACAACGCAGTTTTATACATGGCGGAATCAACTGTGTCACCGGGAATACTTACCAATATATTTCTGGAAATAATGCAAAGCCCTCTGAATATTGCCCTCGTAGGTGTTATAGTGTTTTTAGTGTACAAAATATTCAAGAGTCGCAATAGTAGTGTTTCTGTTCCGGCCCCAGTTCCAGTATTACCTAAACTTAAGAAAAAAGACTTTACCCTTGAAGAATTGAAAAAATTTGATGGCACTCAAGAGGACGGTAGAGTTCTACTTGCTGTAAATGGGAATGTTTTTGATGTTACGAAGGGAAAGCGGTTTTACGGTCCAGGTAATTACTTTAAAATAAAAATACTGCTGATGTCATTAGGCATGAATAAGTAGAAACTGTAATGGTTAATAATTAATTGTTCATATTTCACATTGTTTTCACGAAACCTATGGTCCTTACAACATTTATGGCAGTAATGCACATTAGAATCTCAATTCTTTAAATATCAAACTGAACTAAACATAAAATACTTTGGATGTATGAAACTCGTAGTAAGAAATCAATATTAACACTTGAAACTGAAACATTAATATGTAATTACATGCTGCAGTTCATTACTAAAAATATCGCCTAATGTATAAAAGCTCAAGGATAATACAAAAACAAAGTACCAAGCCATCATTGTAATCCAGTAATAAGTGAAATGAATTTAATTTGCATGTAGCACCATTAATTCAATATTAGTAATATAGATATTTCTCTTATGAAACAATATTATTTAATCTACATTTATGTAGTAAACTTTTAATGTTGAATGCAATCAAAAAATGTGCTTTGTGGATAATGAATAACCTTTAGAAAACAGGTACTGAAAAATATTTCCTCTTTTCAACTATGGTATTAAGTCTTGTCCAATAAATTATCCGAAGAATTATTAACACCAGGATATAAGTATTCCATCAATTTTGAAACTAAGCTCTTCAATAAACTGTCTCATAGATGACTCCTTGGCAAGTCCATGTGATGATATTTTACAGTTGCCCTGATGAATCTGATGATAAACAAGTGTTCTTTGCACAACAAGTGGTTCTTAATAGTTACCATTCACGTAACTGCACTATTTCTCTCTCATTCTAACTGTTTATAGTATAGTTCTTGGGATGGTACAAGAACTATATTCTGGGAGGGTTATAAAGTTGATGTGTCCATCAATAATTCAAGTTTGTGCTCTACATTACTCAATATGATTCATAACCTATTTTTGTTCCCCACTCAAAATGTCCAAAAAATAATCTGCAGTCTACCTATCTAAAAATATTAACTTCAAGTACTTGCACATGGAGTAAAAGATTTCCCCTTAAAATACATGTAAACTTTAAAATTTCTTTGTAAATATTTACATGTCAGACACAACTGTTCTACAGTGGGATTTACTCTTATTTAAAAGATCTATAAAAGAGCTCAGTGTGAGATATCTCTATCTGCACCTGTAAGATGCGAGGTAAGATGGTACTCAGCACTCAATCAGATTTTGCTGAAAATCCTCATTTTTTAAAAACACACTTATAGAAAAAATGTAAATAACCAACTAACTCATTTCTTTTAAAAAAGTTCGGTAGCTTGAATTGGTAAGCTTGATCATTATTAAAAATCATTTATAAAAAGTTTGATTCAAAGATTCTGGAAAATTGCAATATGAAACTAATTACCTAAATAAAATATCTATTTTAGGTGGTCCATATGCACCTTTTGGAGGAAAAGATGCTTCTAGAGGTCTGGCAACTTTTGATGTTTCAGCTGCCGGTGAAGGATATGATGATCTGAGTGATTTGAGTACTATGGAGATGGATTCAATCAGGGAATGGGAGTCACAATTTAAAGGTATGTTGTAATTTATTTAATTCAGCATCAAGTCATTAAAAGTGAGGGAATCTTGATAAATGACACTTAATAAGATTCCATTTTATGATAAATAGTATATTATAATGTAATATATACAATTTCTTCCACTACCAAATTTAAGACAAACATTGAAAATAAAAAAATTTCTTATAAAAATTAAATAACAAACAGAAATCAAGTAGTCTGATGTAAATTGTCTGGTAAAAGTAATTTGCCCCTTTATAAAATTTTTATTGTTAGCCCATGGTAGATGGATATAGAAGATTGGGTAAGTGTAACAAAAAGCAAATTGCAGGCATTAATTTATTACAAAAGTGGATAGTGAGAATAATTTATTTGAAAAAATATATAAGGATTTCTAGCAACAAAAATAAAATAGGTACATCTAGTCCAACATTGTCAGAACATGAGAGCCAAAAAACACTTAATTAATATGTCTATATGTGTGAATAATAGATCAATGCTTAGTGGAATTTCTGTCAGCAAAAATTTTATACTATTTTACCTATCAACTTGAGAAACAATAATATTAAAACATTTGAACGCTCTGTAAAGGAATAGATGTACAAGACTGACAAAAAATTTCAATTATCTAGTCAACCTTAAACTTTGTATTTGTATTGTATTATGAATTTAATTTTGATCCTACCAGTTTAAATTATAATTTAAATATTTCCTGATGTCGATTTGCCCTAATATCTTTGGTTCATCATTTAGTTAAATACTTAGTTATATTTGGAGTTTTTATTTAATGGTGCTTTATAAATCTATTTTCAATTACCTATGTGAAAATATCACATACATGCGTATTTGGCGCCTCAGGGATCCTATGCTTATTCCTGGATTAAACATTATTAGTCCATACTAGCATTGCCTATTTCTTTCAATATTACATTAGATCTGATATGCAAAAAGAGTTATTCAGTATTTTGCTGCTTCATCTGCTATTTCTATTTCAGTATGTCTTAAAATCCTTATTAACTTAACGATATTGTTCTTGATTAGGTATTTTCGAGGATATTTTTTACAAGAACTTCAATGGCTGCATGATTATCTGACATAATGATAATCACTTGTCTCCTTTATCCTTTTATAATGTTGGACTGGGCACACAAGATACTTGGGATATCACTTCCTTCTATTGCTTTTGAGCTGTCTGTTCTTCCAGACGTGGTAATAGTATTTGGATCCCATTTCTTCTTGCTGTTTAATAGAATATAAATAAACAACACAAATTCAAAGGATAATATACATCTGCGCATCGGTCATTTCTAAAAATAAAACATAGTAAAAGAAACAATTACCTATAAAAAATATAAAATTTTGCAAAAAAACTTTTGCCAACCTTGTCTGCTCCGTGGATACCACAGAATTCTTCGAGAAATTCATAGGGAATTTTCGTATCTTGATTTTTACACACGCTAGTTGGGTACAGAGAGGTTTATTTTTGAAATATTAGAATGCCAAATATACTTTAATTCTTCAGGAATTTCTATGTCCAAAATGGACCATTTGTATCTTATGATAAATTTTAAAATGTCATGATGAATAGGTGTAAATTCAACCTTTGTACCGAATCGTTCAAGATTGTGTGCATAATCTACTGCTAAATTAAACATGAACTTGAACTTGGTATCTCACATTTTTGCATAGTTTATAATTTATGATTGTAGACTATCATTTGAATTGAGCATGTAGAATGAAAGGCAATGTTTTTGTATTGTTTAAATAAAAAACGAATAATGTTACTTTTATTGTGACATAAATTTATTACCAATGTAATTTAATGTTCAACATAACAAAATAAAATAAATAACATTTGAATTAGGTTATAGGTTTGTGCTTGGTTGTTTCATTAAAAAAAATGAAGATAGAGTCCATATTGTCATACGTCATTAATTGTTAATGTCCTTCTAACACATTACGTTGGAAAAAATGGAAAAATAAGCAGGTCTGTAATTAATCCTTATCAAAATATCACAATAATGAACCGTTTGAATGTATTACAAACGTTAACTCTAATCTTTGACTTTGAAATTTTAATAAGTTAATGTTCAGATTACGTCAGTTCAAGATACAGCTCTTGTCAGGTCTGTACTTTGTTGTTTACGGTCAATTATTATTTATGAAAAGTTAATATTAATCTTATTGTTATATTTATTCAAATAATCCAAAAATATGCCGAGCTTGGGAAGTGGGAGGGGGTGAGTTTACCATTTTTGAAGGTTTCGGCACTGGTCTATACCTATGTATTTATTTTCAAATGTATTCAATTATGTACTAATTTGTATTTCAATGGAAGTCAGTCCGAGAATAAGTAAATGATATGTATTTATCAACTTCTATAAACGAGATACCGATAAACTATAAAGTGTAAATTCTTGACTATTTAACACAAAAAAAAACAACACTAGACAGTGAATTTTAAATAATGGAGATTTCGTAAGATCGTGGTCAAATACGCAATTCGATTGTGTACAATGAAATTTTTAATAGTTCCTTCCCTTTTCTATACTATTTTTAGAATGCTGTTGAATATTTAATGATGATTTACATAAACAATTCACATTTTTATGCAATTGCTTCGGTCGCCTGAATAATTTTGAGTTTTAAAACCAACACAGTTGAGTTTTTTAAAAAAGATGGGCTACTAAGATTGTCTATCAGACAAATAAAAAAATATAGTATATTACGTAACGAGTACGGAAAGTGACATTTTTCACACGAGTGGGATGTATTGTCTACAAAACTTTGTTATCAAATTTTTATTAAGGTCCATTCTTAGTAGATCATATATCTGTCAAAATGTGAAATATTTCATATTATGACATTCCAACTATTGTATATTATTATATATTCAATAATAAAAATACGAGACGAAACTGAGCATTTACATTTAATAATAATAATATTAACAATTTTTATAAAAGAATATTGAACTGGACTGATGACTGACTGACATACTTATGTCAAAAAGTTAATAAAATGAAGACGTAACACGAATTAAAATGTATTTAGTGACCTTCACATTTAATGTGTAGTTGAACAACTTCTAAAATTAAATTTTATTCCACTGAATTAAAAACATATCAAACACCACAGCAATACTCAACAATGTTTACAACGAAATAATAGAATTAGATTATTTGAATTGAACATTGACATGGATTGCATAATACGTAAATAAGGAAACTGTTAAACCGTTGTTTTTCCAAATGATTGATTATATTGCCGGTCCCTATACAGTGGTATTCACAATAAAATTTTCAAAATATTCTAAGAAATAATGGAACCAGATAGTAAATAACACAGTAGGTACGCAGTAGAACAATACTTCTCAAGATAAACTAATCTTTATATAAAACACAATAAATTTTCATATGTTGAATGTATTTGCTTATGCAATAATTTTATAAAATCTCAATAAGTATAAGTAGTTTAAATTTACTTTTATCATATGATATATCACAGGAAATATCTCGAAGTTATTTCAATTTCCAAACGTTTTTCACCTTTTAGAAAATAGTTTTGACAACATTCCATAGTCTTCGATCATTAAACGGACTAGATGAATATCTGTGAAAGGATGTATTGTAAACATCACTTATACTTGTACAATGTATGTATGTGTTTTTTTGGGGTAACATTCACTGAGACCTGAAATGTCTATTGTGCCCCTTTACTTCTACTTAGTTTCTGAGGAGAGTCTCTGAAACTAGTAGCTCCTTTAGTCCTATTTCCCGGAGGAATTTCAGGATATCTGCAGGCTTCAACTTGTACAAGGTTGAGTACAACAGCTATAACATATTTAGTAAGAATCAATACACAAACCCGTCAAAAAATGTGAAACATTCAATATGAAAGATTTTTCAAGAAATTAGGCAATTGGAAAATTTCCTGAAACTTTCTTCTTTATTGTAAACTAAAATGTTAAATGTTTCGTTTCTACTTATCAAGTTTAGTCATTTTTTCTTATCATGTGCTCACAAAAAAATCCAATAATCAAAAATTTCACAAGAAATGTGCTTGTTAAAAAAGAAGGTGGTTTCTCCTTTAATATGTATCGATAATTATCTTTTGCATCTTTACATTATATCCGTTATTCTTATATTACTTTGCTGCTTTTATCAACAGTTTTTATCGTATCCGGCTTAATAGCTCTCGAGACGAATATTTTTCATTGCTAACAGAAATTATTTCAAATTGGAGGAGATTTTCCTCAGGAACTAAGTAGAAATAAGTGGCTACAATAGATATTTCAGGTCTCAGTAAATATCTCCCCAATAATAATAATAATAATTACCAGTTTATTTTTCTAACTGAAAATACTTGAGAACTTTCAAAACGCTGATGTATCTAGGCATATTTTTGTATTATTCAAATCAATATAACAATAAGATTCATATTCAATTTTCATAAATCATAACTGACCGTAAACAACAAAGTACAGACCTGAGAAGAACTGTCAGTGGGACAGTAGAAAAAGATTTAAGACACATTCCAATACGAAAGGTATGTCTACATCCTATTTTAAGCAAAAAAATTTCTCACATTTGATAGGTCACGCTTGCGCTTATCTAAACATCAAACAATCAAATTTTTGTGAGTCAATGATTAGGGTTGACGTTTGTAGTACATTTAAACAGTTCATCATTGTGATAATTTGATTAGGATTAATCACAGACCTGCCCTTTTTTCCATTTCTTTCGACGTAATAGGTCAGAAAGAAATTAACAATCGATGACGCACACCTAAAAGGCTATTGAATGAACCGTAATTTCAGTCAGTACACGAAGACACGAAAGTATACACTTGTTTCATTTATAGTAAATACAATTTATTTTGGAAAGTCATGCTACTCGTAAAAAAAATTATTACTTATTATGTAAGAAGATAACAACATCAGCATTTAATTGAAAGATAAGTGAGTAGGTGTTTTGAAAAAGTTTGAAATATCAGGTAATAAGGAATAATGAGAAACCTAGTAGTTTTTGACTGATTTTTCAGTCAAATAAGTCTTTGTATTTGTTGCTTGCATATTTATAAGAAAGATAGTATCAGTACTTCTGAGTCAGTATGAGTTGCTAAAAATTTTTGCTGACCTTGTACCAAAAAATGGCTCATCTGAAAATAATCTTTAATAATCCAGCTCCTATAAATTTTGCCCAAACATATCGTTTTTTAACCAAAGAAGCAGTATTTCAAGATCTCTGATTTTATTTCATCCTCTATCAGTCGTTTTCGAACAGTGTAATCATAAATATTAACCTCTGTCTTGCCAAAGTTCTTGGTTCGCTCTTTCAGGGTTCAATCAACTTTCCCTTATTAAAAAAGATTCATCCCTTGTTCTTGTCTTTTGTTTTCTTCCATATTTCTCTTCTCCGTGCCACTTTTTACTAATATACAGCTCACAAAGTCACATTACACTCATTGGCAATATCTATATGGGTCATTTAAAGTAATAATCTGGGAGTAATATATATCTTCAAATATTTCTAAAACACAATATTTACATATTTTGTTTCGCTTAACCAAAGTTAATATAGGTATTCTTTATTTTACAGAAAAATATGAATTTGTTGGAAGATTGTTGAAACCTGGAGAACAACCAACAAATTATTCAGATGAAGAGGATGAATCAGCAAGTGCTGGAGACAAAGTTGAAAAGGTAGAAAGGGAAGAAAAACCAGAAAAAGAGAAAAAAGAAGAATAAAATTAATTACAATGGAAAAATTTCACTATAAAAGGCTGACGAGGTTTTAAGGACCGTTTTATGTGTAAAATTATAAACTATTTCAAGAAAACAAAACACTTAAATATAATAATCTTATCCTTTTTGTTTAGCGATAATATATTTACCTTTAATTAATTGGCATTTGTTGAGCATGCTGTATTTTTATAACCTATTTATTGTTTTAAATGAGATTAAAGGTAATAACAAATTTAACAAAATGACTTTGTTCAGTAACGTTCATTTTGAATAAAACAAAGGTTCTAGATATATATATATTTTTAATACAACGAGCTTCAAAGTTTATTTAACAATACTGAGTCCAATTTATATCACTTACCTTGGAATATATCACTTATAACGTTAAATATTAAATTGCCACGTTTTTTTATTGTTAGCATATTTTAAATTAGTTATAATTATTTAACACAAATATATCTTTAACCAAGTTGATGTCGCTTAGAAAGAATTAAAATTATTAATTGTTTTACAAGTTTCAGTACTTGAAAGTCTATAATTTAAAAAAATTTGCATTTGTTAATATTAATAATATTATTTGGCTTGGAATATGGGTTTGAAGTAAGGCATGGAGTAGGAAGTAATTGGCAATTTTTTGTACAGGGTGGGTATCAATTATGTTGCATGCATATATGCAGTGATGTATGTATATTATTGTCGTATTGAATTTTTATGGAAAAATAAACTGTCTAAATAGTTTAAATCAATGTATATATTATAATTATACTGATACATGCAACGAGAAACAGATAGCTGTTTAATATATTCCCAGATGTCCTGAACACCCTAATTAATCACCTCAACAACAATGGATTCTACACAGATGACATAGTTATCTTGCAGACTGGCAAATTTGTGAACACTCTGTGCTATAGACCGCAGGATGGGCTTGAATTAATTGAAGCATGGTGTAAGGAACACTCACTGTCGATCAATCTGAGATTGTCCTTTTCGCCAGGAAAATAAGTTAGTCGGGTTCAAAACCTCCCGAAATCTTCAAAAGCAAACTAAACTTTTCGGAAGAGGTGAAATACCTCGGTATTACCCTCGACAGGAAACTAACATGGAACTCTCATCTACACAGCAGAGCAAAAAGAGCATATGTGGCTTATGAGCAGTGTTGGAAGACAGTGGTACGCACATGGGGTCTGTCACCACGTGTGATCACCTGGATCTACACTGCAATAATAAGACCTATGTTAACGTATGCGAATGGCTTGTTTAAACATCACTGGAGCCATGAGAACAACACCAACCGCAGCAATGGAACTAATTACTGGTCTGACCCCTCTGGACCTGTACGTCAAGAAGGTTGCGTTAATGGCCATGGTACGATTGCGCACGGCTGGTGTAAACCTCGAAGTAGGAGTGGGCCAATTGAGGTTAAGCCTATGGCAGGAAGCGCTTACTGTGCTACCTCTGCTGCAGGCAGTCAATGATGCAATTAAACCCAGGTTTTTGTTTAATAAACCCTACAAAATACAAATAAAATAGAACACAGAGCCAGATGCAATACGCATTTATACAGATGGTTCAATAATGAATGAAGGCTCTTGATGTGGAGTTTACTCGAGAGCACTAATTGGGTAATGGGAAATGATACCAGCGTGGTTCAAACAGAACTGGCTGGTATCTCAATTGCCACAAAAGAACTAACCAGAAAAGGAATTTCTGACAAAAACATAACAATCTGCACTGATAGTAGACAAGCCCTATTAGCCTCGGCATATAACAATTTTATCCTGAGGTGGGTTAAAGGGCACTACAGGAGTAAAGGAAATCGCATAGCCGATTCTTTAGCCAGGGAAGCCGCTGGACTAAAAATTCTTGGACCCTGTGACGACTTTGTCAATTGCGGAACTAGCCAAACGTTACACCCATGATCAATCCCTTGAGAGATGGGAGGGAATCAAAGTATGCAGTTTTGGCAGGGGCACCCTGGGCGACCCTGGAAAGATGGCGCCGAAGAAATATTTGGCGATGACCAGGAAAAACCTACGTATAACAGTGGGATTTCTGACTGGCCACTTTCAACTAAGGAAACACCTCCATACTATGAGGCTAGAGGACACACCTCTATGTAGCATGTGTGAACAGGAAGATGAAACTGTCAGGCATGTCTTATGTGAGTGTCCAGAGTTATCGTCAATAAGAGAGTGTGTGTTCGGTGAGTCTTGGCCTACAACTGCCGATATAAAGATGTCTCCTAGTGACCTGTCCACCTTCCTGAGAAGGACAGGATGGACGATGACCTAGGAGGACAACTCTTCGGGAGGATGTACAATGGGTCACATGTTGCTTAAGTGCTATGAGCCTACACTCACCCTCCCTACTCTACAGATATAAATTTATCTCAATAAATATAAAGTATTTAGCTGGACAGCTGGATTCACACAGATAAAAATAGAGTGATGCGACTAAGGTTTGACTTTTCAATAAAAAAGTTTAGAAACTTGACGGACACTAACAATATAATAATCGAAGTGAAAGTGTTTCCAACTTCTGAAAAGTCACTCTTCCATCAAACCTCCTTAGAGCCAGTCTATGAATTTTCAATGAAAGACAATAAAACTAAGGATTTTTAATACGCCTTGGAGAGCAGAAAATCTTAGGTTATAGTCATGGTGTAAGGATAGACAAGTTGTGTTCTTATGCATCCAATTTCACCGTCCAATGGCAAATCTTTCCCAAGATCGGCCACTTTCTAACCAATCAGATAAACGCTCGGATTTAAGATGGTTCAATTGAGTACCTGTATAATGTGATTTATATTGGAATGAAAAAATTGAAAATAAATCGAAACTGTTGTAAGTTGTGTAATTCAGCAGCCTATCATTATATTATTATATTTAAACGTGCACTCGTGTAAATATACGGTCAGCTGTAGCAACCAATATGTGCGAAAATGGGACTGCGCAAAAGCAGTTCTTCGGTCTATCCTTACACCATGGTAATAGTTATTTTAAAAATGATTATACCTAGCAGTACATTTTGATCAAACGTCATGGACCACTCACCTTCAAAAGACCGGCGGTAGATTCAGAACTGTGTGAGGAAAGAACTGGGGACTCACCCAAAAATGTCCCAATGGACACAATGATTGTTGACCAACTATAGCACATAGTAGTGTGGTGGACAAGTACAACTACTTGTAGAGGTTGTAAAGTAGCACTCAAAGTCTTGCTATATTCGCCTCTACTACACATTTTAGCACAAGGTGCAGCTAAATATGTAGCAAAGTCAACAACGCTAAACCCACGGGGATGACTAATGTAGGATCTAAAAGGAGGTGAGTTAACGGGGCAACCCATTGACGTAACATCCACGAGATATAGCTTCAATAATAATATCTACTAGGTAGAGAAGACTATAAGAAAAGCTAAGGAAACCTGGGATACTGATAGCTCCAAGGCAAAAATAGGTATAGAAGCCGGATTGGTAGAACTGAAATTTGTAGCTATTCCAATAAGCTTATCTAAGGACACAACTTTCCGAGTGAAAATGACAGCGATTCACCTGTGCGTTGGAGAACTTTAAAATGAAGCCATGCGCAGATTCTGTCAAGTAAAGGAGGAAATTGCAGAGCTCATTTTTTGCCAAGGTATTGAACTATTGTTAATTTTGTAATTTGAATGCAAATAAGCTGACAAGATAGTTTATTGATTCGTCTAAATAGATGTGCGTAGAAAAGTTCTGAACTCCGAGATGTTGGCTATGGCTACAAAAAAATATGTTGTCGGTTATTCCTTTAGTACGTTTAATAATCGAAGATTGGCCTAAACGTTGTATAACTAGAAGCACTTGATCAAGGCGATTTTTGGGTAATATAGGACACGGTTTTGTGGACTTTTTCTCCTCGTTTCTGAACACCTTATCGTTTTTTTCTTTTCTATTCCGACATTGGTAAATTACGAGCTTCCTTGCCATACTAAGTCCCGGTATTTTCACTTTCATATAAATTTCCAGACTTGAACTAATTGACTACACTTATGTGAAATATGTATTGTACTGCTCGCATTTGTTGTGGCCAATAACAGATCAAGGTATGTCTAAATACCTAATCGTAATGGACGAGTTCTATACAAGGGAATTGCTGCCAACATAACGAGCAAAAAAATACTGAAAAAGGTTAGTCGCATAAGGAAGTGTTTTTTCCAATCTAGGTTTAGTTTTTCTTATATGTTTTGAGTGCCTTTACCACCCATGTTGTACCCAAAAAGTTTGGAGGTATTTTTAGTTTGGGGTATTTTGCATCTTACAGTTGACGAAACACAAAGAACACAAACAAAGCCAAATAAACATGTATAGACAGCTGTCATTAGTTGTTGGTCAACTGTAAGATATAAAATTCCCCAAGCTAAATTGACCTACAAACTTCTCGGGTAAAACTCCAAACTTTTCGGGTACAACATGGGTGGTAAAGGGACTCAAAATATATAAGAAAAACTTAGCATAGATTGGAAAAACCACTTCCTTATGCGACTAACCTTTTTCAGTATTTTTTTGTTCGTTATGTTGGCAGCAATTCCCTTGTATAGAACTCGTCCATTGGACCCAGGACATGAGGACAGACAATTGAGAACATGCTACCAAATGTCACATCAATGTGAAAACATTGTAGTTATGTTATGTAAAACATCAATGACTAACTATTATTCAAAATAAGATTTTACTTGTTAACTTATAAACTTTGGTTCTCTGTCAGCGATAAATGACCCAAACTTAATAATTTCCTTCGTTTTGGGGGGCGAAGAAAGTCCACTGGTACTTGGAGTACCTACAATCGGTCCATATTTCAATAGTAACAAAACAATACAACACAACATCACAAAATAAGAAGTAAGGTAATAAATCCAAACACAATATGAAATAGCAAACAAACAAACAAAGTGGTAGTAAAGATTGGAATGTTTTTATGTAAATAAACACAAATGTCAGTTCTATCAAAAGAGCTGTGTGAAACGGGCGGCTATCTGACCACTGATTAGCCTGCAAAAATGCCAACTTAAACTCAAATCGCTCCTCTTAGTTTAAAAACAAGGTATAGTTTTCATCAAAAGTATGGGCTGCAATGTAAAGGCCGAAAAAAGATTTCGATCTTGTGTTTATTCCAGTAATCTATGATTTATTGTTTATGCTAAAATCTCTCAGATAATTGAATTAGCATTTGCACACTATCTGTAAGTACCATGCATTAACATTTTTTTAAATAGAATTGAACAAAAAAAACAATAACCAACTGTTGAAGTGTTTAATGCCTTGTTCCAGCAGTCCTTCCTTTTGTTTACAACTATAAATTTGGTATCAGATACTTACAATAATAACGAACTAACATTGCATACGCGTATACGTTCATTTCATTTCTTGAAGTTACTTTGTTTGATATGTTCGTTTAATAATGACCCGCATTATCATCAATTAAAATAATGTATCAAAATAAAATTTTAGAACAAAATTGATATTTAAAGAATCCCCGATATATTAAATTACTTTAGTTAATTTCGCTAGCTACTGCACGGTCACTATGGGTGAGTTGTATCAAACGCCTAAACTGGGTTTAATGTTGACTGATGTTTAGACTGATGTAATAGTTGATTATAAATACATCAATCAGACACAGTCTAAACATAAGTTATCATTAAACCGAGTTTAGGTGTTTGATACAACGCGCCCTAAATGTCTATATGTACCGGGTGACTGATTAAAACAATTAATAGTCCAGCTTGGAAAAAAAGTCTGTTCTAGAAACTCCTGGAAATCGTTTCACAACTAGAGGGCACAGTTCACAATAATATTGCAAAAACATTATTTTAAAAATGGATTAAAATATTTAAAATAAAATAATAAATTCGTTCAATAGACAGCTGGTTATAATTTGTTGTAAGTAAATTTAATTTTTACAGGTATCCGTATTGGAGTAACGTTGACGTAAAGAAATTGTCAAGACAACCTTTTTAGCAGAAAACGTATCGTTTCGTTCTGTTTTTAAGTGTATAACCTCAAAGTTTTTTTTTTACCTTTTTATATTTTTGTACAGCGTAAAATGGGGGCGATATTAAACAATTCATTGCTGCTAGACAAGGACGATGATGATTTGGACGACCTATTTTTGATGCTTATTAAACCAAACCAATATCAAAGAAGAAGACCTGTAAAATAGCACCAATAGCAAGGAATACTGACTTTGGTCGAGATACGGATACGTTTAAGTATACGGAGTAGGGTTCGTAACAATACGTTCAACGCATCGTATCGGCTGAGACGTAACAGATCTACACATGCGCAGTTCGTTACGTATACGTGAGAAATTTAAGACAAGCTAAAAGTCTCTATTAAAGATAATAAAATGCTTAAAATTAGGAACTAGAATGAACTCTGTGAAGACATGAAAAAGTTGAGAGAAATCGAAGACCAGGCAAAAAAACATACCAAACTATAAAGGATACAGTCGCTAGAGAACAAAGCTGAGTGATGCACCGCAATAAAGGAATCATAAGATATCCAAAAAGGACCACCAATCATTCAACTATAAATATATGAGCTAATATAATACATAATATTTTATTATGCATTGACTTACTTTCAAAATAATGATACTAAGTTTGTCAAAATCCATAAAGCAGAACAAAAGTTATAACAGTTATATTGAGTCAGTTTTCCCCATGGTCGGACTGACCCGGCTAACGTCAACGCTCAAGTACTTAAGATAAATCAAACCACCATCATAAGAATTTTATTTCCAATAATTCGATGAAATCTAGGAAATAGGGGGCCAATTACTGGTGGTGCCGATGAGACCAAAAGCCAGTCCGAGCCTGGTTTTGCGACTCACCCAAACCACGGTATACTACAGGGACGTATATAAGGGGGGGTTTTGGGGGTTCAAACCCCCCCCATAGAAAATACAATAATTTAATTTAATTTTGGATGTGGCAATAAAAATAGATTCCTCAACAATTGTGGATAACTTAGCTGAAAGAAGAAAGAGGTTCAATTTAGTTTTGTGAGATTAGTTTTCTGTTTCAATAAAAGCTTCAATTTTCAATCATCTATCATTTTTTTAAATAGGTGCTCCCAAGTTAATATACAGGTAACATCTCGGCTGGTATGGGAATGCGACGAAGAACTTAGAAGACTGGCGACTCGGAACAGTGTAACAGTGGAGTGGGTACCAGGTCACAAAGGAATCGCTGGCAATGAAAAAGCTGACAAACTTGCATGAGCAAGATCGACAACACTGATGAACGGACCCGAACCATCTGTGGGCATCCTCAGATGCTCCACTTGGTCATGGTTAAAAGGGTGGGTAAAAGAACAACACAAAAAACACTGGAAGAATACACCCAGGCAAACACATGGGAAGAAATTTATGAGAGAACCATCAGAAGAAGTAGCAAAAGAACTGCTCTTTGAGCAGGAACAAACTACGCACTATAACGGGGCTCCTTACGGAACACTTTTCCACAAAGGAGCACCTGAACAAAATAGGACTGTATAACGGAGACCTCACATACAGGAGATGCAAAAAGGACACCGAAATGGCTCTGCACATATTATGCAACTGTGAGACGCTGGACCACGGAAGGCAAAAACTATATGGAAGACCCCAAATGACTCCAGAAGACTTCTACAACCCACCAGTAAAGAACCTGTATGAGCTAATACAGGGAACGGATTGGCTGAATAGGCTGTAGTCAGAACATTAGGAGAATTCGCAATACGCACAAGAGGCTGAGGTGGTGCCGGCGAAGAGACGGCTCCTTTAAAAAAAAATATATATATATATATATACATGGTTACAACCCTTTCAACAGAAGGGAGCGAAACGAAAAACGATGTTTAAAAATAAATTTAGATGTAGCCAAGTCAAACAAAGAATTAAAAAAAAACTAACATTATTTCTTTTTCTTGAAAAATTGCTTTAATGCGTAGCACTCGATTTTTTTTGCCTTTGGCGGCGCCTTCAATAAAGCTTTCTCCTTCTATCAGATGAAAAAAATCCAAAACCCCCCCCATGAAAAAGCTATAGCTACGTGCCTGGTATACTATAACCATCGGAAGGGTCTCTTGCCATAGAAGTACGCGCAGTGACAGTATCGAAAATAGGATCACATTTCGACGTTGTCGTCGCCTAGATTGTTGTTTCTTTTATGACGTTAGGAAGTGTTAGAAAGCTGTCTATATGGAAACTGTTGCCAGCTCTAATTTTAGGATCACAACTTCAAGTGTCATTTAAATTCTGTCTGACATAGATCAAAGGAGCCGATGGAGAGAGACCCTTCAAATTGTTATAGTATTCCGTGCCCAAACCAGCAAGTTTGCAAGATAGAGTGGAGCAAATTTAAAACGATCTAATGATAACGAATATTTATATTTGTGGTTCTATAACTGTACATTTATTATTATGGAAAAACAATGGTTTTGTGGTAGTATTGAGAACTACCTCTTCTAAAGGCGAGGGAGAAAAAATTTCAGCAGTTTCTTCTATGCGATATTATTTTCTCTAAGTTGTAACCTATCTTAATCTGACAACGATTTTTTTTTGATTAAACAAAAATTTAATAATAATCAATGCATTCTAATGCCGCAAATTGACAGAAATATTTGTTTGTTTTTCAAAGATATGACAGGTACTAGAGTATAGCTTAAAGCTACGTCTTTTTTTAACTTTTCAAAATATTCAACGATGACATTTAAATCAATATTTTTTGTAACAGAATAAAATATCTTTAAATTTATCACTGAGGTGCCATCTTCATAGCCTTGTTGAAGTTTCTGTATAGTATAATCGACGGCTTCCTGTAATATAGGAAGTTCGAGAGTCTTATCATCTTCTGGGTGGCCTACCCTGCATAATATAGTAGAGATTTTATTTTCGAGATTCCAGCGACGATATATAGATATTGAAAAGTTGTCTATACATTTTCCTCTTTCTTCATCTAAACGAAAAAAAAAAGGAAATTTCACTAGTGGTCCATTTAATAAGTTTTTCAATGCTCACGCGGAAAATATTTGGAATAAGTAACTAAATTATATATTTTCCAACACTCCCCGATTAGGTATATTTTGGCATAAACGAAAACTAAACCCAGGGTTGTAACGTCCCAACATACAGATTGCGAAAATTACATCTGAACCTCGTCTCGGATTACACAAGTACGACAAGGATATATGAAAGAGAGAGAATGAATAATTGTGCGCGATCATCACTTAGAGGTGTATACTTATTTCCCGAGGCTGGCGGAATATTCATTGCCCCCCTATTTTAACCGCTATTGCCAGAAGCGCAGATTAATTTTCACAAATGATATTTTTCTCTCGTTTTCGTTGCCTTGTTTCCGATGTCATGCACAATAGGTAAAATAAAACGCTATCATCCTGCAACATTGTCCTTGACAATGAGAATTCACTAGTTGGTGGTATTCAGTATGCTTCCAACATGGAAGGAATGAGGTTGTTAAAGAAATAAAAAAATACAATCGTTATTTCGCAACCTGTACATCTTGAAATTCATTTTTGTCAACATGATCATTTCAGACCAAGTTGACAATTTCTAACTACAATAGGATATTATTTTAGCTATTGTAACTTGAAAATAGAACAGCATTTTTTGAGGGAACCATAATTAATAAACTAAAAATCCCTTCCATTAATAAATTAAATTGAAACAATAAAATAAGTAGGTAGGTACCTTTCCCTAAACATAAAATATAAACTTCCTGAAAAAATAAAAACCCATTCTAAAGGTAAACATAATTTTAATGAATTAAGTGCTCAAATAAACCACCTTGCTGTGCCAGACAATTACCAAATCTGTGATAAAGATTTGGTCTCATATCTCTAAGATTATTTGGCTTAAAACATACACAAACGTGCTGTATTTTCACCATCAATTCATTTAAATTATTAGCTCTTTCAAATGCATGTTGGTAAATGCTACTTTTTAAAAATCACCAAAGAAAAAAATCATTTGGAGCTAGTTCAGGTGATCTTGGAGGCCATTTAATTGTACCATTAGTACTAATGATTTTTTCGGTGAATGTAAAATTTAAAAAATCCATTACTATCCTTGAAATATGGACTGGATAACCATCTTGTTGGAACCAAATTCTGTTGAGATCAACATCGGGTATAAGGAGAACTGCAGGAATTACTTGATTTTGTGAAAAGTCTAAATATTTGGAGGAAAAGTTCCCCTCAATGAAAAAAGAACCTATAATGTGGTCACCTAGAATACCCGTCCAAACATTTAGCTTCTGCGGATACTGCGTTCGGATTGGAATGGTAAGATGTTTATTTTCCCAAGACTCATTCGTAAATAAAATATTTTTTTTAAAGTTCTCGTCAGCATTATGACGTTCCATCATCTTCTCACTGAAATCAATTCGTTTGATATTGTCCTGGGGAGATATTTCCTGCGTTGTCTGAACCTTGTAACAATGGTACCCGTTCCGTTTTAAAATATTCTGTACAGTTCTCTTATCCATGTCGACCTCTTCAGCAATTTGTCTTGAAGAAGATGGTTGTCCTGTTTCAACTGCTAAACAAACATTCAATTCTCTAGTCTGCCTTTCATCGTTAATTGGGCGTTCGATTGGATCTTCCGAAGCTTGGCATTTTCTACAGTATGAAACACATCCATATTTCTCGAAATTACTAATTATTTCCACAATTGTCAACGATTTTCAAATGCCACAATAAACAAATTAACGATTGCATTAGCCGATTGACCTCCAAAATACCATCTTACGATTTGCACTTTTTCGCAGGTTAAGTATGTTAATGAAGACATAATTGTAAATGTTTTATTTTCAAATACAATGGCATGCGCTTCCAACGTGATCAAAGTTTGTAGCGAAAAGCCCTAGGAATAGCAGTTTAAATGTGAATCCTCTCTGTAAAAGACAATGTTGTCGGAAGAAAGTGTTTTATTTTACCTATTGTGCATGACTTCGAAAAAAATTCAACGAAAACGAGAGAAAAACATCATTTGTACAAATTAATATGAGCTTCTGGCAACAGCGGTTAAAAAGGGGGGCAATGAAAATTTAGCAAGCATCGGGAAATGAGTATACACCCCTAAGGTGAAACAAAGTTATGACCGCGAACAATTATTCTTTCTCTCTCTTTCATATATCCTTGTCGTACTTGTGTGATCCGATGCGAGGATTCCGATGTAATTTTCGCAATCTGTATATTATTGGTATTATGCCCGATTGCACCACCTTGGCTTAACAAGTAAGCCAGGCTTAAAAAATTAAGCTCGCTGCACCGTCATCAAAGCGAAGCTAATATGCACGATTTTTCAAGCACAGCTTTGTCTATAGCTTATTTTTAAGCGGTAGTTATGCGACTGCGCGTTCATTGTATTCTGACGTTTCGTGACGTTTCCAATTTGCTTGGACATTTCTAATAGTATAACCTAATTTTTGAGTTGGTTTGGTGTTTACAAACAACAATGAATTTAGAAGAAAATCTTAATGAAAAACTTGAAATTTTAGATTTCCTTGAAAATGGTATCCCGAAGCACATTTATGTTCGAAATGACCCGTTTTACAATTTAATTCCTTGAATTCCTTTTTTTCAATTTTTTTTCCATGATTCTTCATTTTCCCTCCATGTTACCGCGTCTGTCTTTTTGTATTCTATAATTCCTTTATATTTTTTAACTAAGTTTAGGCAAAGCATTTTCTCTGCTGAAGTGAAATTTGCCGAAAGAATTCTTTTTTCACCTTCCATGGCAGAAATTATTTAGATTAATCAAATTTTAAGAAAATTAAGAAGTTGTCAGATAAACTACTGGTATTGTCAACCAAAATTATGAAAAGCTAGTGAAAAAAATTCATTCATTCAAGTAAAGACATACGATATTGTACGTAAGCGTGGCTTTACTAAGCGAAACATGGTGCAATGAGATATTGGAATTATTATTAAGCTGCACTTTGTTAGGCCTTACATTTAAGCTAAACTGGTGCAATCGGGCATTAGTTGGTTACGTTTTAAAAGAATGAGTGGTGCAGGCTGCAACACTATTTTCTATGCAGTTGTTCAAACGGAACATCGTAACAAGTAAATGATTCATTGGAGGAAGAAAAAGACGTAAAGTAGTTCCAGAAAATATGAAAATGGAGCAGTTGCCGTGTCGGGACCGTCATTTGATATTTCTGAATAAGGGTGTAAATCGTTTTCTTTAGATTTAAAATAATAAACTTGTGAGCAAACTTACAATCAAATAAATTATTGTATTTGTGGGCCCAGACGTGCCATTCTACTGTAGCATTTCTCGGTAAACCAGTTACAACTACATAATCAACTATTGCATTATTAGTACTTTCTTCCCATATTTTTCTAGATGGTGCAATATACGATATGTCAGACACATAGCAAATGCCCTGCAAAATAATGGATAATATAACAACACGACCAATTTAATTTAGTGGTTTATAGTATATTTTTATGAATGAGAGAATATTAAAATGATAAAGCATTCATAATCCATAGGCGTATCACATTTCTTTTAAAAGTTTCCATAGAGTGATTCGACTCATTTCAAGTTAATTAATATCATCTCGAATAGTGGCAAAACTTTGTTCATTATCAGAAATTATTTTCTAAAGAACGTATGATTTTCTATTTGAAATTTTGGCTTCACATACTATTTAAAAATTTATTGAGAAAATATTTCTTTTACTGTAAGAGATTCTTAAAGTTTCAAACCTTTATCTGTAAATAGATACTTAGAAACTGGAAACTTGGATTGGTGGATACATTTATTAAAATTTTAGGATCTGTTTAGATAAGTCTGTAATAATATTTAAAATGACCAAGTTTTGCATTAGAAATAAGGTTTTATCACACTCTTGTTTATGAAAATAAACTACAGTCCACAGTAGCTTTCATATTATATATTTCCAATAAATTATTCGAAAAATATGTTGATATAAACCAATAACTAATATAAAATTAAGAATTGTCAATAAAAAAGAAATCATCAATTGACTTTGTTATTTAATTCAACTATATTTACCTGTACAACGTTTCTTAAACTAAATGTAGGATTCACAGCCATCAACAGTCTTTTTATATGTCTTAAAACCAGTCGACATTCAGCTTTAATTCCTCCTTTCACCATTTCCATACTACCTGGCACTAAACCAATTTGTCCAGCTGAAAGATAATAATTTTTAAGTGACAAGTTATCAAAACATTGGGAATATTCACCTAAATGAATAATATTTTCCACTCTTATACTCTGGCTGTACGGTCCAATATTGGCTGGTGCCCAATGTGACCTACTCTGTACGTGCATGGTTTTTCTGCAAAAAAAAGTATAATAATAATAGTATTTATCTTCCATACGTTTCTTCATTCTTTTACGTCAATTTATTGGGAAATTAAACTACAATATTTGTTGTATTTTTAAAACAGTTTCAAGTGTAATGAACTTTTTTTATAAATTTCTGAATATCTTCTATTGGGAAAAGTAGAATTCGATAGATGGCGCTCCGAAATGTGAATGTCATCCTAGCAACGAGTAGAACAAATCAGCTGCCATATAAGCCCTTTGATATTTAAGTGGTTTTATTTTGCTTTTAGTTATTTTTAGTGTGTGTTTTGTGAAACTTTTGCTTTTCTTCGATTGTGCTTTAGTATTTTGTGTTGTTAAACTAAATTTTGACTCATAATATTTTTATTTTTGGAGTAATAGGTATGGTTGATATTTGTCAAAAAAAAAGTTTAGTTGTTAAAATCAGTTATTTTCACATCATGTGACGCCGTTCGCTTCTTTCAATTGATGCTCCCCTTTATATTCAAACTATCCTAGTTGAGTGCGATTAAACATGTGTAGGATCTTTTGTTGAACCTAGCCAATTCTCCTTTTCCAAGATTAAAAATATTAAAGCCCACTCTATCAATTTAATCCTGCACATTAGGTCAGATTTCGTGTTTTTATTTTATTTTTGATATAGTCATATCTACAAAAGTTACCGGGAAGGTATGTTTGTATTGAGTAATATTTTAAATCTCCAATACCGACTTATTTTCTCTTTTTTTTGTAACTATGGATTAGATATACACTGACTAATCAAAGTTTATTTGAATTTGTAAATGCTTAGCCTTCTTCTAGGTGCATAAATGAGAGACAGGCAGTTTTAAATGCTGGCCATATATTTTTGCATGGTACCTACAGAGGAAATAAGTGACACTTTCATAAAAGCGCAATGAAAACAAAAAATAGAATAACATAACCTCTTCCATAATATCTCTGATCATATAAGAATATATCCTCAGAAATGATGACAGTTGAGTTGAATAGAAAAACACAGTTTTAAGATTGTCACTGACACAAAATTAAACAAATAAAGTACGAATTTACGGTAATTACGTTGACTTGCATGTAATACAAAAACAATGCAAAACGAATTGTTTTACTCGTTGCGACAATTACAATTTTTTCCGCCAGAGGTCTCATTGAATTCTACTCCGCCCAATATTATGCATATTTTAAATTTTTGTTAAAGTTTGATATAAGAAGCATTATTGCATCCTTTACTTGATTATTTTCTAAAAGGATTAAACCAGGTAGTTTATTGCAATTAATAAGCATACCATTTACTGCGATACTTATTATACTGTAAATGCTAAACACTGGGTGGGGTAAACTGATACGGTAATTAATTCTGTATATTTTGCTTTTCATTCATTCCAATATCCAACTTCAAATTTTGCATTACCTCTTACCTTTCAATGTTATTGTCTCCAGTAATGTTCGATGGCTCTTTCCAGGAAATGGCTTCTAGCCTTACAGGATTACCAGCATTGAGTGGTACCTGTACACAGGCTCTAGTAGGAGGATTTGCAAAAATAAATGTATCTACATAAAGTTTATTCAAAGCTGCATACTCTGCCATATCCGCGATGAACATTGTAACTGAGCATACATCTTTGACAGTTTGATCGTACTTTGATAATTCCACTGGAAAAAAGTATATTGGGATATTATTAATTATTGTTAGCACTAGATGTCAAAACTAAAGAATAATGAACGGCTTACATACAGAAATATATATTGTTTTCATTGAAGTTCTTAAAAAAGTAACACATACATGCATACCTACACTTTAAGATACTCATTGCCTCTGACATGGATTCGAAAGCATTACACGAAGTTCCCTGAATGCCACCTATTAATATCCACCCATCTCTGCTTCTGACCGAAGATACTTCTTGTATTATTTGATCAGAGGAGTAATTATAATCATCTAACGAATCAGATTTTAATATAGATTCATCTTCTAAAAAAGAAAATAAGTGTATTACTTTGAAATATTTATCATTAAATGAATATTACCTGTGTCATTTTCAATTTGAAAAGTTACATCTTCTTGATCTGTTACATATCCATCGCTGTCCTTCAGTGGCAAGCCCTCCAGTCTACTTTGTAAATCTAAAGCTGGTAGTTTGAGTTGCAGTGATAGTTTCTTAAATATAAGATAACCTACAGGTGCTATAGGATTATCAGAATGCATCACAATTTCCGAGTCTTCACTACAAAATTCAATCATTTAGTGATGACAATCACTAAAAACAACTGAAATAATTGTTTAAATTACAAATATACTAAAACATTCATTGAAAAAAGTTAGAGAATCAATTTTAAAAGAAAGAATATCCACCTTTCAATACAGTGATGAGCAAAGTAAGACCAAGACTTTTATAGTATTGAACACTTACATTAATATTCTGCTCTTGAATAAAGGACAATCTAATGTCAAAGTCTCATACTCTCCACCTTCTCCGCAAACATTTAGTCCATATTTCTCATGCATTGCAAGTAAATGAGGTTGCAGTAAACTAAGAGATCTACCTAAATGCTTAACTTCTAAGCCTAATGTTGCTACTTTAATAATTATAGCATCTACTTCACATTTTATGATTTCATCGAGAAGCTCTACTTGATTTCTCTGCCAAAGATAAGACAAAGGCACTAGCCCCAGTCTGATACAGCTAAAAAAATTATTCAAAATATTCCAAATGCCTGTTAAAATAATGATTTTTGAAAATTTATATTACATCTTATATACCTACACATTTTCAACCCTTACTCTTTGATAATCAGATAAAATGGCCCCAACAGACACAGCTTCAAATTCAATGTCCTTTTTTATTTGTTCAAGTAGCAAATATAAGTCTTCTACCTCATCGCTCTCCGAAGGTTCATAAACTTTTCCTCTTTCATTAGAAATGCCTACAAATTAGTCTTATATAATAATTTCGGAATACACACAAGTAGACCCCTTGGGTACAAACATATTTAATCTGACAATGAAGAAAAAGGTGAGAAAAAATTTTACTAACACACTATTTATCATGTTTGCCAAGTACATATCTTAAGTGATATTGACCATATTCTCTTTTTTTACCATAGAAGTGCAACTAGGTACAAATCATAGCACAACTTACAAACCAAGCACAGTTAAGGCTTTTTGATTTTATCATGGGATTTATGTCAAAAGCTTTAGGAGCGAAAAACTATACTTTATAGTTTTTATTGAGGTCATTTCACCACATGATATCTAAACATTGAAATCAATTATACAAAATCACAGATATAAAATATATAAGTAACTCACCTAAAGTGTCTCTCTTATACAGAGGCAGTTCCATAGCTGCTGCAATCAAATCAATAGCCTCATGGCCTACGCTTTGATACATAAAACTATCTATTTCTGTTTTACTATGAGGTACTAAATTTGCTAGAGCAACTATTTGGTGGCCAGTGGCAATGCACTGCATCATATTAAACGTGCTGTCTTTACCACCACTAATTAAAGCTACTACCTTCATCTTAGAAAAATGGCTAAGCTACAAGGTTAAAATAAAATTTTACTTATTTTAAAAGGATCATAACTATTCTTATTGATATTGATAACCAGAAAAATTTAATTAGATAGGTTAAAGAGCTAATTTACTACAGCAATAACTTTCTTTAGTATAAGAATAGCTTTAAAAAGGATCCCATAGTTTGCTAAAATCCAAAAGAAGAGTTAGTACCTATTTGAAATAAACTATAGGAATTTATTATAATATTACTTAAACATGTTCATATAAAATATATTATAATTTTTTTCCAAACTTCCTGGCAAGTAGATTTGAGAAAATTTTATTTTTCTTATTAATTGTCAATTTTATTTGCAGAGAATACAACACTATAAGAAGCTAGCTCCAAAGGTACATCTGCAACAATCGTCTGAGCCCAGCTCAAAAGGAATAGAAGGATCTATTATAGGAGTGTATATGCCAAAAACAAAACACAAAGGTGTTGATTATCCAGCATGGGTATGGAGGAATAGATTTATTCTAGTTATTTTCAATATAAAACTCAATGATGAAAACAACTTCTAAATGTCCTCACCCTAACAAGCATTGAATTATACCATCTTAGCAGAGGTTTGTTTTCAATTTTCTCCCAAGTTAAATTCAAAAGCTTTTGGGGTAGCATAAGAAAAGGTTGCTTCTGCTTTTAAATACAAGAGTGGAGTTTTAGTTCACATTTTTTGGTGAATTGTTACCCAAGTTGTTTCCATTTGATAAATGTATATATTATCAATTAATACAGTAATATATGTATATCATCAATATGAAATTGTAAGTATACATGCAGTTATCAATGTTGTGAGGATAAATAATAAAGCAATTATATCCAAATAATGATTTCTATATATTTGTAATCAGCCCAGCAATAATAAATATTTTGTTGTAAACATACTTATCTAAGGTCAAGACCTAAAATTATTGTTAGGTTACATAAATGTGGAACTTACCTCTTTTCAAGTTTTTAAACAAATTGTAATGTCTATCACACATGAATAATTACAATATGAATTTATCTGTTAGAGGGCATACTTAGATAAAAAAAATCAAATTTGGTATTTGATTTGGGATAAAAAATAGAAGCACGGTCAACTTGACATTTACTATGTCAATGTCAAATTGACAGAATCACAGAATTCTAAGGGCATGTGCACCAGCTGACAAGTTGACATTCGCCCTGAGCAATTATTTGAATGGATTTTAAGATGTGTTATTTATTAGTTCTTTTGAATGGATGATGGATTCAATTATAACCAGCCAGATAGAGCTTTTAAAATACCTTTGCAATATAATGACAATATGAACAATGTCAAAGAAATCATCAAATGAAAATTTAGCCACTTGTACATGCTAGCATTGTCTAATATAAAGACAATAGATGAGTACGATAATTACGCACTTTTCTAAATTTTCAACCCGAAGCGTCTTTTCATTCAGAAAATCCTACACTTTTCTAAATTAAAAGACGCTTCGGGTTGAAAAGTTAGAAAAGTGCGTAATTATCGTACTCATCTTATGATGCTAGTACAAGGCCTCCTAGAGGTGGCCTTGGCTAGTATAATCACAGAATAAGCTGGGTAAATTATCCATAAAAATATAACACCAAAAAAGAAGAAGAACCACAGAATAACACGATTAAAATTTGAAAAAAAATGTCACACTGCTGAAAAAACTTGTCTCTCTATCGACATTGATAATAAATAATAATTTAGGATATTCAATAGATCCAAAAAGTGGGGCTGCTGAAACGAAACATAATATTCCAGTTTCAACCTTGTGCAATAAGCTGAGGGAAAACACTTATTGTCTGCATAGGTAGACAATCAGTATAGTGGATGGCCAAAAAATGGGGACTTCTTCTCACAACATATGATATGATATCTGATTAGGTACTATTTATAGCATGAGTAAATTTATTACTCTATGGGTACTAGTTAAGCTGCACTACCTGTGTTGAAAGACACAACAATTTCTCTTACTTAAGTCCAGGGAGACTGTTGAGATAGATTTGCTTTTTCTTAACTAGTATTTTATGTGAGAAATTTATTTTTGGTTGAATAAAATATTTTTAATTTGTTATCCACTTATTGACATCCCCTGGTATACTTTTTGATGGCACTTGAATCTATCCAAGTTTTTTTTATATAGTCTTCTACTAATTCACTATCTGTGTCTATAATAAATAACTGCATTATTCGCAATGGGCTGGAAGCTTTAATTTTTTCACCATATATACCTAGGTACCTATAATAACTGATAATAACCACAATAAATAAGCAAAAATAAATCTTTTTTATTGATCAAAACCGTAACATTAACCAAACGTAGGAATGTTTCAAGAAATGAAAAAAAAAAATGGATTAATTACCTACTTTATTTCAATAAAAAAACTGTCAAATAAACAAATATAAAAGTACTTATATTAATACATTTTTATGGCATTCACCCTCTCACTGAAGACTCACTGCAACTGCAGTAATTTTACATAGCTGCAATTGTTTTCCACAGCTTCCAATAATTTCAGCTTGTCTTTTATTAATTATGTTAAAATGGAATAATATGACTGATTCAAAGAATTTACTCACCTTCTGTATTTCAGAAACTATTTATCAATCATATACAGCTAAAGGAGCAAAAAAATTTAATAAAAAATTTATAAAAACCTATATTACAGTGATTAACAAAAGTAGTACAAAAAAAAACTATTTTTTCATTAAATAACTAGCAATTGTACCAAAAATTCAAGTATTTATAATATACAGATCATTAAACAATTATTCCAACACTTAGTTTGTTTTATAATTATAAGTGGTATCAGCAAATGAGGTTTACTTATAAATTATAAACTTTTGGGCCACTCTACAAATTTCCAGCTTTCTGCAGTGTAAATTCATATAAATATGTAGTTTCTGTGATACATACACAGACAGTTGCCTTGTAAAACCAAATCATCAATAGAAGTATCAAAATACAAAATTCCCTTGTCTCAATTATCAATATCCTTATCAGTATAACATATAAATGACAGATATCAAACTAAACTTTTATAATAAATATTTGAAATCAATATGAACAATAATTTGTTGTTCCCTAAGTAGTAAACAACTTTTTAAATTTTCAGTTATGAAAGTAAATCACTTGGTAACTTATGAACTTATTTTCTACAAAAAACTTTAAATTGGAAATGTTTATGTGTAAATTTAATTGGTGTTTTCAACATTTTCACTTGATGTAATCATATTCCAGAAGTACATTGTGTAGACAGCATAATGTTAACTACCACATTATTCTTCAGTGACAAATCTAGGTTGAAGAGCCTGTTCCAAATTTGATACAGCAGTATCCAATTGTGCAAATAATACTTTTATCGAATTAGATATATCATTATAATTTTGCAAAGCCACTAGAACTTTTTTTGTTACATCTCTACATTCTCCATACAATGTAAGGTTGATAATAGCAAGTTCTTCTAGCTTGGAAGACAATTCAACTACTTTTGAAATATTGATTGAATCTATATATGGTAGTAAAGATTCAAAAGTGCCAATGGTCTGAATTGTATGTTTAAGTTCTGGATATAACTCCAGCAGGTAATGCCGTTTTGCTTCAACTTCAAGTTCATCTGCTCCCCCAGAAGGATCCAAATAGTCATTTATAGTTACAAGATGCTGAAGCATAGACGTTATAGCCTCTCTACAGCTAAGAGCTGATGTTATCATTGTTTGGGTTTCTAGGAGTAAATTTGTAATGGTTTGGGTTTTATTTGAAATCAAAGATTGGTCTCCAGAAGGAAATACTTGTAGTTCTAAAGCTTCAATGCGCTTTTCTAATATTGTGATTGGGTCCATTCCTAAAAAATTTTAATTATCAATTACTTGTTAAACAAGTAAGCAAATATACATTTACCTGAATTTTTATATATTTTTTATGATAACAAATTTCACAAGTTATAAACATACATTGAACGTCAAAGTTTGACACTATGACACAGGAAACTGGAGATTCTTCTTTTTTATTTGACAAAAATCAAAACTTTTAGGGGTATTTGTAATTTTTGTTAGTTTGCAAACTTTAAAATTATGATATTTGGAAGAATGTCCCAAATCATTCACAAACCAAACTTTATAAAAATCTTGCAGACTGTTTCTGTCATCACTCTGTATATTTAAATCCTCGAGTAAACTAAAATTATTTGTTAAAACTCGTATTCACATCTATGGTATTCATTTATATTTCTCTATGGTATTCATTGCAAAATCGAGCATGTTCAAAACAAACGAATAACGAACGAATATGGCAAGACATAATAGAGGAGTTCAGTCTAAGGTCAGTGTGGCCCAGTGTGGCCAACAAAAAGGTGGTTTTTTCTCAAGGATTTAGATGAGAATCAAATGGACGAGCTCTATACAAGGGAATTGCTGCCAACATAACGAGCAAAAAAATACTGAAAAAGGTTAGTCGCATAAGGAAGTGTTTTTTCCAATCTATGTTTAGTTTTTCTTATATGTTTTGAGTGCCTTTACCACCCATGTTGTACCCAAAAAGTTTGGAGGTATTTTTAGTTTGGGGTATTTTGCATCTTACAGTTGACGAAACACAAAGAACACAAACAAAGCCAAATAAACATGTATAGACAGCTGTCATTAGTTGTTCGTCAACTATAAGATATAAAATTCCCCAAGCTGAATAGACCTACAAACTTCTCGGGTAAAACTCCAATTTTTTCGGGTACAACATGGGTGGTAAAGGGACTCAAAATATATAAAAAAAACTGAACATAGATTGGAAAAACCACTTCCTTATGCGACTAACCTTTTTCAGTATTTTTTTGTTCGTTATGCTGGCAACAATTCCCTTGTATAGAACTCGTCCATTCTCATCTAATATCCTTGGGTTTTTCTGACATGAATGACAGTTAAGATCTACTGCTTAAAACATAAGATTCACTGAAATTGTCAGGCATTTCTAGTAATTTTACTTCGGAATTTAAACCCACTACAGCTGCGCAGCTCTTACTGCGTATAATCTTTCCATAATTCCAAAATGAAATAAGTCATTATATAATCTCATTTGGGCACCGAATTTCCACGACTACAGGCAATAAAGAGTTATGCAATTGAGTAGACACCAGTGCATGTTTGGTTGCATAACTATGAGGAAACAATGTTACTATTGAATGACCTCTCTATCTTGTCGCAGTGTTCTATGATTTAAATTTCTATCATTATCGCTTATTTGATTTGAAATGGCTTGGACTGCTTGGAGTCTTCCAAGAGAAGTAGATGGAAGATTGTCCCACATAGCTGGAAGATGATCCCAGTCAGTAGAAAATATAATCAATCGTTGAAAAAATCTACAGCCGACGAAAAATATTCCCCACCGGCTCACAGGATATTTCTATCTACCGGATAGACCCTGCCAGAAGTTTGTCTCTACAGTACTAACAAAGTGCAGTAATGAGAATATACAAACGAAACAAATAAATTCAATCTTAACAATGTCAAATATCAACAAAATATAAACATCTACCTATATTGATTACAATATTTTAACAAAAATACGGTGGTCGACGTAGCATTAATCTGTTAAGACACATCCTGTACCTCATATTACCACTACTCTACCAACCCCTGCCAACTGCCACACTCAAGCTAGAGCATGCAAATATTAAACCCATGCATTTAAGAAAATAAACATGCAAATAATACTTGACCAGATAATATGGAGATATGGAGATAAGCCTACAAGCAAGTTTGAATATATCGATAAATTCTGTATGAATTTATCCCTAAAAAAATTTCTGGAACAAAAAATCGAATAGAATTAAGACATTCATTAAAAATTCGATGGAATCTATGAAACCTGCAAGCGGAGTTCTAGTGTGCTGAAAAAAATTTTTAGTCAACATCTGCCAAGTATAACCATTTTGCATGCAGCCAATTTGGCATCTACGATATTTTGATAGCTCATACTGGGCTTCTATTCCCCCTACGCCCATACCCATTCGACAAACGGAAAACACATAAGCGCACTCGCCCTATCGGGATGATTGCTCGTTTTGTTACCGACAGGCACCGAGGGTTACCGACAACCTAGGAGGAAGTACTTTGCCACGGTGTGGTAATAGGTGCTTCCATGGAGGAAATCAATAGCAAGAAAACTGATACATGTAAGGGTACTTAACAGGTGAAATAGAGAAGATTGCCAATGTTTGTTGATGGAACAGTGAACTTGTGAAAGAAGTGCAGAACAATATTTGAAAAATGAAAAACGACAAAGCTTACCTATTTCTTTCGAAAAAATAGCCAGCTAGTAAAAGAAGGGAAGGATAAAATTTAGGATAATGAGGAAGGACTTTTAACCTATACCCCAATACCACATAGTATACTGTGCCAATACCCTTCAATAAACGGAAAACGGAAAACACATAGGCGCACTCGCCCCATTGGGATGACTGCTCGTTTTGTAAGCGAGGCTTACCGACAACCTAGGAGCAAGTACTTTGCCACAATGTGGTAATAGGTGCTTCCGTGAAGCAAGTCAATAGCAAGCAAGCTGGTACATGTAAGCGAACTTAACAGGTGAAATAGAGAAAATTACCAATGTTTGTTGAAGAAAGAATGAACTTGTGAAAAAAAGGCAGAACATTATTTGAAAAAATGGGAAACGATATAGCTCACCTTACACCTATGTCTTTTGAAAAAATAGCCAGCTAGTGAAAGAATGTGGGATAATATTTAGAATAATGAGGAACGACTTTGAACCCATGCCCTTCAACAAACGGAAAACACTTAGGCGCACTCGCATCATCGGGATAACTGCTCGTTTTGTAAGCGAGGCTTACCGACAACCTATGAGCAAGTGCTTTGCCACAGTGTGGTAATAGGTACTTCCGTGAAGCAAGTCAATAGCAAGCAAGCTGGTACTCGTAAGTTGAAATAGAAAAGATTACCAATGTTTGTTGAAAGAAGAACGGACTTGTGAAAGAAAGGCAGGACTGCAATTTAGAAAAATGGGAAACGACATAGCTCACCTATATCTTTTGAAAACTGGTTAGCTCGTATACAAGAGTAAGACACAATATTTAGAATAATGAAGAACGTCATAGCTTACCTATGTCTTTTGCGAAATAGTAAATCCCATAAAAGAAATGGGGGACAATATTGAAAAAAATGGGAAAGGACAAAGCTTACCTATGTCTTTGGAATAAAATTACCAGCTCGTAGAAGGGAGGAACTAATTTCTTCAATTAGTTAAGTAAACCTCACCACTCGAAGATGGAAGATTGTCCCCCATAGCTGGAAGATCACCCCAGCCAGTGGAAAATATAATCAATCGGTGAAAAAATCTGCAGCCGACGGAAAATATTCCCCACCGGCTTACAGGATGTTTTCTACCGGATGCACCCTGCCAGAAGTTTGTCTTTACTAGCAAAGTGCAGTAATGAAAATATACAAACAGGAACAAATAAATACAATCTATACAATGTCAAATATCAACAAAATATTTACGTTTTGTCCAAAATTACGAAATGCTGTCAAATTATTAGCTCGTTTGGTTGTTAGACTATGGTTAGACTATTTCTTTTTATTGACAATGGTTAATCGAATAATCGAAAGTGGTGTAATTCCATAGGACACGGAACCCCATTCCAACCCACTGGTTGGCCTCAAGCAACTTATAAATGGGAATCAAACAATGGAAATCTTATCGCAAAAAGAAGCAATGTCATCAAACATTGTGCAAAGAGATAGTTCCGCTTTCCGCCATCAGATAGGGCATCGCGTATATTGAATTCCCAACATAGATTGAGTTGCCAATCTATCTATGGATGACATTGACAAGTGGCAATTTAACGTTCAAAATTTGTTGGGAAAAGAAATAATTCTACAAGTCATCAACTATGGAGGCTATGGATATTGTTATACCCGAAAAGGTAAGCAAATATTTAATAATTTTAAATCTTTTGTCATGGTGACATTGAGTTTTCAAAATATAATCTTATGGTGCTTTCTAATCTAATGGTTAAGAAATAACCTTAAAATATTCATGTTCTAACATTCTTATTTTTAGGACGAAGGAAGCCCTTCAGAAGCAAAACAAGTCTTGCAAGATATAGATACCGAAGATTTGTATACAAAATATAAAAAACTCCAACAGCAATTAGAGTTTCTAGAGGTACAAGAAGAATATATTAAAGATGAACAGAGAAATCTTAAGAAAGAGTATTTACATGCTCAAGAGGAAGTTAAACGTATTCAATCAGTACCATTAGTTATTGGACAGTTTTTAGAAGCAGTAGATCAAAACACAGGAATCGTTGGCTCAACTACAGGTAAATTATTGGTTTATCCAAAAGATTATTTTACCCATTAGAAAGTTCTGAATTAAAAACACACCTTTCAATTTTGAAACTATTTAATAAAAATGCTGAAGGTATACTTTGTATGAAGTCAGGTTTAGAAAACAAATGTACTTGAATTTTCTAAGTTGTAACAACGTATTTTATTTTTTCAGGGTCAAATTACTATGTACGTATTTTGTCTACAATTGACCGTGAGCTATTGAAACCGTCAGCTAGTGTAGCTCTTCATAAACATAGTAATGCACTGGTAGATGTTCTACCTCCAGAAGCAGATTCTTCAATTAGTATGCTTCAAGCAGATGAAAAGCCTGATGTCCAATATTGTGACATTGGAGGTATGGACATGCAAAAACAAGAAATAAGAGAAGCTGTGGAACTACCATTGACTCACTTTGAGCTTTATAAACAGATAGGTATTGATCCACCCAGAGGAGTTCTTATGTATGGACCACCTGGTTGTGGAAAGACCATGCTAGCTAAAGCTGTAGCACATCATACAACAGGTAACTAGCATTTAGAATAGTATATAATATTAGATATTAAATGTCCACTGTTCAATGAAAGGTTATAATCCAATATCTATGTTTTAGCTGCATTCATTCGTGTGGTTGGTTCAGAATTTGTTCAAAAATACTTGGGAGAAGGTCCTCGCATGGTAAGAGATGTGTTTCGTTTAGCCAAGGAAAACTCTCCAGCCATAATTTTCATTGATGAAATTGATGCAATTGCCACAAAACGTTTTGATGCACAAACAGGTGCAGATCGTGAAGTCCAGAGAATTTTACTTGAACTTCTTAATCAAATGGATGGGTTTGATCAAACAACAAATGTAAAGGTATGAAATATAATTTGTATTACACATAGTTTTTCTTGGATTTTAATACTAAACGTTACTTACAAATCGTAATGAAGCACTCCAATGAGAAATACAATCTTTGACAAAAGTTATGTGGCACTTTATTCCCCTTAACTTTAGCTATGGATATGAATAAAAACTTTTTGATAATGTTATTTAACTCCAAAGCTGACCACATTTATAAGTTTTCAACTTTTCCTATTCGCCACTCAATTGTTGAATAATACTCTGGTTTATTTTCTAAAAACTCACCTCTATTTTTGAATTCAATCTTTTTCTATGACATTCAATTCAATTGAACGAGAATATTTAATTGAAGAAACTTAATTGTTCATGTCAAACAATTGCATTTTGGAAGCAATAATGAAAACTCATTTATTGCTTACAATATTAATGGTGAAATTTGCGCAATTGGAAATATTTATACGGGGAGTAGAGGAAGATTCCAGATTTAAGTTATGATTATTTGAAGTAGTGGAGGTATTATTTTCGATGTTTTCATACCTCGAATTTGAAGATCAACATCCAATTGACCACAATTTTTTGTGCCGTATCCATCTTGTTTTTTATGAAATCGTCAAACTGGCAGTTAGTAGAACTTCTGGTGGAGTGCAGTTGAATTCGTTTTCAATTTCTGAATCCATTTTGACAAAAAGTCACCTTCGGTGGGTCCATTTTTCAACAGTCCTAAAAAAATTATACATATTAATATGCATCTTATTATTATTTTAAGGTAATTATGGCAACCAATCGAGCAGATACTTTAGACCCTGCTCTATTGAGACCAGGTCGACTGGACAGAAAGATAGAATTCCCTCTACCAGATAGAAGACAAAAGAGATTAATTTTCAGTACCATCACATCAAAAATGAACTTGTCTGAAGAGGTAAATATCACATTTTAATTGAAACTCGATAAATATATTTTTCTACATTCATGCAAAAAACAACACTTTTGTGAACCATTTAATGGAAAAAGTGGTACTTTATTGCACTAGTGCAATAAAATTTTTGTTGCACTCATCTGTCATTCTTGTGTCAGTTTTGTGATAATCAATGACAAACATAAACATTTAAATTGAATAAAAATCCATAGCAAGTATCTGATCCTGCTTTAATACAACAATAATATATGTATATCTTACTACTTAGTTTCAACGAGTTTCAATTATTGTAAAAATCTTTAATTATTTAAAATTTAAATGGTCAAGGCGAAAACCAGCTATGATTGAGTACTGACAAGGTGGAGGCCATAAAGATACAAAAAAAGAAGAATGGGTTGAGTTTGATTAGATTAGGTTAGGTTCTTAACATATTTATGTTCTAATTTTCCAGTTTTTGCATGAATTTAGAAAAAAGATTGTATGCAACTCTTGCAAAACGTGTTTTTTGCACTTGTTGCATTAATAACTATTAATATCATATTTAATCACTAATGCTCTAGTAGTTTTAAATGAGTAGAAAAGGTTCAAATAAGAGCTAGGATCTATGCTTTAATGCTAAACATGAAACTGATTCTTGATTACTTGAATATACTGTATGTTATAGAATTCAGATTTAAATAATTTTTTATTTTTTAGGTGGATTTGGAAGACTACGTTGCCAGACCGGACAGAATATCTGGTGCAGACATTAACGCAATTTGTCAAGAAGCTGGTATGCATGCCGTTAGAGAAAATCGTTACATCGTTCTGCCCAAAGATTTCGAGAAGGGATATAAAAATAACATCAAGAAAGATGAAAGCGAACATGAATTTTACAAATAGATTATTTATTTTTTTTATAATTCTCTTAATTTAATAAACTGATTTGAAAAGTAAACATGGGCAACACACATCTTACTTCCGTTTAGTTTGTTGTTCATGATATTGATCACAATTATTTAGTTTTTGGCATTAAAAATATTGTGTGGGAGTTGATATTATATTGTAATGTTTTTCTTATTTATTTAAGCAGTTTTCAGCGTGGGATAAATACTACTTTATTTAAGAAACGCACACTATGATAATATTATATTACGTAACGTGTGTGGTAAGAAGCATTTTACGCACGAATGGAAAAGTTACGCACGATGCCGCGTAAAAACTTTCCACAAAATACACAAACCAGTTATATGGATAATGAAAAAGTCTTCTGTAAGTTTCTTGACAGTTCGTACGCAAATCACTATTGCGGCCTATTAAGTTTGATGTTTTAACGGCTTATGTCATATTTTTGAATAAAATGGCGACGTCTACTGACAACTGCTAAGATATTGCTAGGGAAGCTGTGCGTTTTTTTTACCGTGCGTAATAGACGTCATTACATTAGAGCCGACTGTGTGTTATTGTCTGATTACAGGGGGGGTCGTAGGTAAACGTAATTTATATACAGACTAGACTACGTAAAAACCAAACAAAGTTGCGTTCACGTCATCATTGTGAACATTTGCTGCGTTGTCAGGTTGTTCCCGAAAAACTCGTATTTTGTAAATAGTATCACAAATAGTGCTTGTATTTAAAGTTTCTGTATTTGTTACTTGTTTATGAGCGCAACGTTTTTTCTTTGGTGACTCAAACTCTTCCCTTTTTTTTGTTTGACAAATTTTGCTCACTGTTCTTACACTGATTTTCAAAGCAGCAGCTAAAATGATAGAAATTTTCGTAAAGTAAAGTAAGGATATTTTATTCACGTATCACCTACCTCTTGTACAGCATTTAAGGGCAACAAAGGACCATTATTATTCCTTTTTTGTTTAAAATAATTTACTAATGAAGCCACAAGTTATTTGCATCGGCTATTCAGCTGTTTGAGCATTTTAACAATCACAGAAGAAAATGCTTTGTTGTTTTGAAAAAACAGTTTTGATTATTATAAATATGTCGCAAGAAAATTTTATAAAGCAAGTAACTATAACCTCAAAAATCGATTACACTACACGAGTAGAAAAGTCACAAACAACGCGGCAACATGACATTATTTCTGGCAGTGACTATTTTACCGTCAATAATTGAAGGCTTCTTTATGAAAATTTCAACAGAAATTTTTACATCGATGGACGTCTAAGCCCAATAAAGCTATATTGCTTATACATTATTTCGGTACAAAAGTTTTTCCATTGATTGGGTTATCTTTAGAACCGATTAATTAATGAATTTAGTTATATGCACTTTTCGATGGAAATGTAGCCACACATGCGATAGAAATACGATCTTGGTGACGTGTACGCAACTTTACTTGGTTTTTACCATACTAATTAATCTACACTAGGTATAATAATTATTGTTCAAATCATCTTTATCACTCAAATACTTATATTCAGTCACTGTATACTGCGAACTGTTCGACTCACTCGAAAACCCGCGTTTATACAACACTTCGCAACTCTAGAACCTTCTTGAATTCACCATCTTCTGCGAATGCGGAACTTCCAGAACATTTGAGACTAAATCATCGCATTCGCAAAAATTCATAGTTTACGACAGGACCGGCTTCTGAATCACTGAGTTCGTAACAATATGTACCGGGTGGCTCAGGTATGCAAAACGTTACAAGTAGGCAATTGAAGAGTGGCCGGACCACAGAATAATAAGTTTTTTGTGATCGGACACTAACTAACGTATACAAATGAATAGATACCTATTCCGTCGCAGAGATCTACTTACTCCAACCAAATAGCCCACTAATTGATAGTTCTCCACTCCACTCTACTTACGGGCCGATTCTTAACAGCCCGACCCTGTCTCTAACTTAGTTTTCATTTACTTTTGAAGGTCAGCAGAAGACTTCTGTTTTCGAGTGTATTGTATAAAATTTTACTTGCAACTCAAGACTTGCAAACAAATCTCCACTCTCTCCTACTTAACTTCCCGCAATAGCATACATCCATCATGTCGCTAAAACATCAACCAGTATTCACTCAAAAAAGTGTCCAGTATTCCAGTATTTACTAATAAAGTGACCGACTTTTTTCTGAGGAAGTGTCCAGTATAATCTTTAAAATTCAGAAATTTAGCAATTTTACTTGGAATCGAAGAAATCTGGTTTTTCCCGACAGTCTGGTATAATGTGCACTTTCCATTTTGATATCGCAAGAGATAGCGAGAATTGAATTTTGTCACATGGGGTCTTATAACTAGGTATGTTCTTTCGAATTATTTTCAAAACAACAAACCTTATCATCGTCACTTTTTAGTCCTTGCAAATATACGTGACATTCCACTTTTGGAATGGGAAATAGTATCAATTATGACTTCATGGCAACATCATCACAGTCCAGCAATTCTCATTATCATTACAACCTTCATCATTAAATAAATATCATCGAGGATTTCAAAAATTAATTTGTTTATTTCGATTTCGTCCATGTCATACACATCAGATTTTTTGGGTTTGTTTATATCTGTCATTTGTTCTTAAAAATGCTCGAAGTTTAGGATACTTGCAGTGGCAGGACAAAATGCCACGGGCCCCTGACCTGAGAGAACCCCTACCCAAGAGGCAACGAGCTCAAAAATATTTTTTCAAATTGTACCTAACTACCTATTTTATTTTAAAATTATATTCTTATTAGTTCTGCTTAAAATCCAAGGTAGTGAGACACAACTGATGACCACAATACTATTTCAAAATTGGTGATTTGTATCTTTGATTTTTCGTATTTGTTCTTTTATTGATTATGAAAATGGTGGCAAAGTAAAGTTGATTGTGAAAGTTAGATATTAAAATGCCTAGCTACAGAAAATATTTAAGTGGGAGCGAAAAACGAAAGATAAAAAGGGAGAATGAAAAAAATATATATAAAAAGCTACCTAATATTAGTCAGAACTTGTAAATTATGACTTGAATAATGAAATGTGAAGAAACTCACTAAAGAGTATACCAGAATGCAGCATCCAACACCAGTGACTTTCTAGAACAACCACAACATGGTACTAGCAAAAATCAAAGAGAATTATAATATTTTAGCATGAACAATATTGTATTTTCGCCATATGTCACTGATAGGGGTATTTTTAAGGTAAGGCCCCATCAAAAGAATTTGCCACGGGCCCCATTTAATAGTCACTGGACAGTATCTATGATAGAAGTGGACATCAGCATGTATTATTGACACCATATTATAAGCTTGATTGGGACTTTAATACAGCAGTACACCAAAAGCACGGGTTCTGACCTCTATGTTTGGTAGGTACCATTTCTTAGAGTATTAATAACCTTCCTAACCACAAGTGAGATTCAGCTCGATCCCCACCCCCCTGAAAACCTCACGTAGTTATTGGACACCTGATAAAAATAAATAATTTCAAATTCTTTCAATTCTTGATAAAAAACTCAGCTTGACGTTGTTGATAAAATAACAATTGCTTATAATGCTAAAGAAACCGGTCAGAGCTGTCCATAATTTCATGCGAAAAGTATAGAATGAAATGAACAAAAATCCATACAGGGAGAGGACAAAAATCTTCACGGGATGTAAAGTATATTTACCAGTAGGTATCCAACTTTTGGTTTGGTTAAACATATTGCTTATATAAGAAGAGAGAAAAATACCCAAATTTTTCTTACTCTGTCAATATATTAATAACCGATAATACTTAGAATAGTTGATAAAATAAAAAGAACAAAACCTGAATACAACCTTATCGGCTTTATTTTTCTTTGTAAAGTAAACATAAAAATAATGAATTTAACTTGGCAACTATGCCTAACGAATACATATTGTTGGACAAAGAACATAAACCAAAGATATTCAATAACTTGTTTTAACAATCAATACAGTTGGTTTTCTCATTAAAATGTCACTATAAATTTCAACGGAACTTATTGAGTATTGTTTATAAATTGAAATATTTAATTATAAATCCCTTTGGGTCGATTGATTTTTTTATAACAGAATTGATTAAAAAACGTACATCCAGTTTCTTATTGGCATTGAAACTAACTTTGTTTTTTTCAATTTCCTGATACTGCGGAATCAAAAAGGACTTTCTTGTAGCTTTTTAGTTAAAAAAGTAATATGACAAAATTCCACAAAGTGAGGGTCCACATATAAATTAGAATTTGAACTAAATACTAAACCTAGCTAGGGAAAAAAATTGCAGGATTATATGGCCACCTGTCGGTTGTCCATGAAACCTCACCTTAGTATGCTACTGACTGATTGTAGGTAAAAGTTCTTGTGATTAGAGCGACCAATGGTACAACCAAGAGAACAAAAAGTGATTAAAGGCTCCTAGAAATCACGATGAACTTCTCTGCATAATAATAGTCAAATTATCCTGGCAGATATAAAATACCTCTACAGGCCTGCTGTTTTTTACAGTTCGTTTGTTTTTATAATTATCCACTTAATATAAAACATTTTATTTTTTGTATAAGCTACATGCACATCTATCTTGCTAAAAATAAAAGTAATCTGACAGATTAAATACAATTGCTGTTATCTGCAATTATTTAAAATTGTTCACTAGATGTATAAAATCTAAGCCACTAAGATTATATCCAAGCCAAATTGTACCTTTTCTATCTAGTAATCTAAGTGCTGTGCCCTATAGGATTCTGAATCGCTGTGCAATTTGCAAGTTTGTGAATGAAGGTTTCTCCTTCCATACTACAAAATCTACATTCTCGTCTTCCACTATTTTGAGATGCCCATTCAGGCGTGAATGTCCTGTCAGGAACTCTTAGTGCAGTATTACTTTGACATATGTCCTGGTTGTGGTCACCTATCAGAATATTCAATTGTCTGAGTTCTACTAAATCTTTTTAGTGGTCAGATCCCTTATTTTCGGCTTAGCTTATCTCTTACAATATTACATTGGAAAACCGCAAAGGGTTCCGGGCCCCAAAAGAGTGTTTCAGTTTCAGAGCAATGCTGGGAATATGCCATCTGCTCCTGGTGGCTGCAAAGGTGACAAGGTATTCATAGATCATTTTAACCTTTCGTTACTACAAATGTGTGCAGCCATTGTAGTAATATCTTTCCTACACCCAGGAAAATGAGTTTCTAGTGAAAGTTGCTATCTTTCCTCATGTTCGGAATATTTACCGTCTAGATTTTTCAAAGCTCAAAATATCCGTGTTGACTTTTGCTATGGCTTTGTAAAGTCTTCCCACACGGATATCTTCACAGAAATTCCTAGAGCTTTTCTAATTTTCTTGTAGTAGGTGTTTCTGATCAAAGTGTATCTCTGCCAGTCTCTGGTGAGTTTTGATCTATTGAAAGGTCCCGGGTTCGAGCTCTTCATTCTGACAGCTGTTTATTCCACCAGAGCGCATCTTTGTAGCTCCGTGGTTCTTGAAGAGGGAGCTCGATTTAAATGCATAGATTATTGCCCTGTTCAAGTCAGGTGATTATTTTCAGTAATTTCACTGTTTAATTCGAGATTACTTTCACCTAATATGTTATTGTATTTGTGCTGTACACCAGTTACATTGTATGTTAAGCGATCATAGGTGGCAATAAAAATGTGTGCAAATTTACTGGATCGGAACGTAAAAATACAATAGAGTGTACTGAACAAAATATAATTTATTGATAATGATACAAAGATACATTATTAGCTACATACATAAATAATATACAGGTATTGCGAACTCCCGACCAGTCTGCACAAACTAATATGCTCCGACTGAGACAATGAGCACGGTGGTCTCTAAATATTGCGATATAAATAATAAGTTACACATAAATTATAATAATAAAATAACTACATAACATAAACGTGTTGATTGAGAAAAAAAAACACACAAATTAAATAATGATTTAAATAACAAAAAAATGTTAATTCTTTCATCGGTCACAAGGCACACGCAAAGGGGAAACAATGTAAGAAAAGCAGTAATAAAAATAATAAATAATTCGCGGAATGTATTAAGAAAATCCAAGACCGATGACTTGAAACTTAACCTAACTTGCACATTCACATATATTAACATTCGTATAAAACACACCTTTTTATAAATTTATTAATATATTTAAAAAAAATCACACAATATCAAAATCACTCCGCCTTAATGGCGAGATAATTATTTGTAACATAAATAAGACAATGCATTAAATAAAGTCTGAGTTGGAGCCTTCATCGAAACTTGGACGCTATTTTTACAATAAATTTAATATCCTCATATCATCCACTGAAAGCTTAGAAGTACTTTTTTATTGAAATCCAAGAGCATTTCTCCTTTTAAAAATAACAAAATACTCAAAAGCATAAAAAACTACAACAAAAATTAGTGAACCAGAGAGATTTTTTTTGTTTTTTAAATAATGAATTAATATTTTACTAAATTAAAAATAATTTTGTTTGAATCCCATGATGTATATTTTTTCTCAAATTGTTGATACAGTGTATAAAAAAATTGAATTGAGCTGTCACATATACCAATAAGTGACATAGTCGAAACATTTAAACAAAAAATTTATTTAGCATTTGAATATTCTATAATGTTCAATTGATTTTCTCCAAGTACCCTTAATAGTTTTCAATTTCAATAAATCCCAAATTTTTTGTATCTTATATCCTCTGTTCAAAAAAGCTGAACGTCCATGTTCCGAATTTTATCCATTGTAAAAGAAATAAAAATAGCACTACAACATTAAATCGCCTAAAGCGAGGATTTGCGTAGTATCTATAAATCTGTTGAAAACTGGCAACCTCTGATCTTCGACACCAGGGGAATGTAGTTCGGGTTCGCTGCTGAAAAACGATCCCATAGATGAGGTAGGACTTTGACTCAAACTGCAAGGTGGACTTGGACTATCCAATGATAATGAGGGACTAAGAGCAGCTGGTCGCGTTGAACGAGAATTAATAGAAGTTGATCTGTTCATCATTTGAGGCTTCGTAACTTCGTCTTGGTTGTGTACAAAATGGCATCGTGGTCCGTATGGACAGAAACCCACTGTGTGATACGTACGACATAACTCCGTTTTGTATTTGGGGTGCCTAGCGAGGTTGCGCAACTCATTAATCCCATGAGCGAACTGACATTTATCGCCATATTTACAAACCCCAAACTCTTCAAAAGGACGACACAATTCAGTTTTATAACGGGAGGTGTTGACTGTTGTGGCAGTTACCGCCGCCGCAGGAGCCGAAACTGGTGGCGCAGGAGCGGATTGAGTTCGTTCCAATCGTCGGTGTTGCGTAAGATTATCTAGGAGCATGGCTGCTATTTGATTGGAACTTGCTTGGCCAATGGGAGTTGACGCCATCCTGGATAGTGTGAGACGCATCTGTGTAGTTGCGATCGGTAGATGAGGGCCATTAGTTGATTCTGGTGTTATGCCGTTCTGAAACAAAACATAAACTGGTTACAAAAGTGCTATGTGAAAGGGAAAATACCTATTCTATTAAGCGATTTATTTATCCAGTTTTTTAATGACTGATACAGATACATGCAATAGAAAATGGAACATACGGATTTAATGTATTATCCGATCTAAATAGTCAACCAACAAAATTTTTTTATAAATTTACTTCAATAAATATCAACTATTTAGCTGAACAGCTGGATTCAGAACCACTCTAAGAAACCCCGCCTCTTCTTCTTCCAGTTATGTGCGTCTGTCTGTACATGCTATTTAGTATTCTAGTGTCACTGTCTTTTGACGCTAGCAATAACCGTAGCTACATATGGAAACAATAAGCTTACGTTTTATTCCAAATTAAAAAATTAGTTAATTGTGAAATTATCTTTAACCAATGATTCGAGTTAAAATAATGTGTTTAGATTTCTTTTTAATCTGTTGAAGCTTGATATTGGTCGACTAGTTCAAAAGCAGTTCTGATACAATGCTTAAAATTCCCATGTTCCATTTTTCATGGCATGTATCTCTATAGTTCATCCTGTCTTGGTTTTGCAAGGGTCAAGATTCATTATTCTGCCCCAAATACATTTTCCTTTTCGTAATAAATTTCTGTCTGATTGGTTGCCACATATTTATTTCCATAAGTAATAAGAATTATTGCTAGGTAGTTATAAAAAAAAATCACTACCTACGAAGGTCAAAAGATTCTCCTTATTAACGTCAGTTAACTTCACGTCAATTCATTAATTGACCAAATCGTTTATTACCGTGTTTAAGCGTCAAAATGATCAATTTCCTGTTTTTATACCGAGTGTAATTTTAATTCTGTTTTGGACTTTGACATTGAAGAAATCATGCACACCACAACCGAGGTTAGATGATTGTTAACTTATAATGACACTTACAATCAAAATTAGTTATATTGGTATTACTATGATCACAGAATACCCAGTAGTTATTGCATGCTATTGTTGTGTATGTGAATGATGATCTAAATTAAGTGAGAGCTCCTACGAGGGTACACACTTATAAAGTGCGCATATCTCATAATTTGCAAATCCGAGGGAGCGCGCATGTACACTTTATAAGTGTGTAGGAGCTCTCAGCTCTCACTGTTAGTGAATAGACACAAATATTTCCGAACCATACCATGCGTTTTACAAAAAGGTGGATATGTTAACAATAACTATAATTTATTTATAGATTGCGAGTTATTGTAATCCTAATTCAACCTTGGTGCACCATGGAATGGAAAATATTCTGTTTTTACAATTAAAAATATTGTAGGAACGTATATAGTTTATTCTTTTTATCTTATCATTATTGTGGTTTGATTTTCAAAAAAATAATATACCACGATGAACATACAGAAGATACGATACCACATATAGTTTATTTCAAAGTAAATTGTCTTCACTTTTGAAAATCTTGAAAGAATTTTACGTGAAATGAAACCCAACAGTCGATTGACAAGGCAAGGGCGGGCCTGGTTATAGTTTTTTATAACTTGACAGTATTTAACAATATTTCATTTAAAAGGAAAAAGAAGTTTAGAGAAATGGAATTCACATATTAAATAAAAAGCAAAGGTAGTATTTGATCCTTTTTAAAATAACGTATCGAATGTGATAAAGTGAAAATAGGTTTTAGAATAACAGGGAAATATCCACTTTCTATTATGTGAGAGATAAAGTACTACTTTCCAAAAATTAATTATTATCCTTATTGCAAGTCCTACCGGTCTTGTTTTATTTTTATCATAGGTACATGAGAAACGAAGTTAGAAAATATTAATTCTTGCCGTAATTTTAATTATATACAAATTACTTATTTATTCAATATTTCTAGATAGAAAAACAACTGGCGATATTACCCACAAGTACCGATTAGAAAAATATTAACGTAGTTGTATATATTAACATCTTCATTATAATTCTGTTATAGCTTTTATAATGATTGGCTTAAAGGGAATATGTTTTTATATACCGGGTGTCTCATTATATTCTGACTGTTTTTAAGAGCTTATATCTTCGAAACGGTTCTAGATAATAAGATGCGGTTTTGACAGTTAGTTTTAAAATTACCATATGTTTTTTACTGTTCACTTTTAGTTACTAGCCAATTAAGTTTTTGTTTATGACATTTTCAACTTCATACCTGAATCATTACAGTATACCAGTTAAAGTTATATAACTTCGCTTTCTGTGCACCGATTTTGAACTTTAAGGTACCGTTATAAAGTAAAAATATGTGTCTTTTAAGAAATTGCTAAATATACAGGGTGTATCATTTAAAAAGTTATATCTACTGTATTCTGAAAATACGCCACTTTTCTAGCGGGTAAGCCGGAGGTAGGCCATTTATATAAATGTGTCACAATAAAACTTACGGTAATTTTAAATCTAACTGTGAAAACATCCTATTATCTAGAACCGTTTCAAAGATATAAGCTCTTGAAAACAGTCAGAATATAATGAGACACCCTGTATTTAAAATAACTACGTTATTTTCTGCTGGTTATAAATACTTCTCTTTAGATAAGTAATCTTAGTTGCACATTATGTATATAATATATAAATGTGATAGGCAAATATGCTTACTCATCTTCAGGCGTATCATTTTATCACTACCCAGTAAAACTGTCAGAACATAAATTATCTCTACAGCAACCGTCTATCTTGAGAGGTGTCAAAATGTGTATCTTCGGAGAAAAAAAATCAACTAATTAACAACCGATAAAATTATAAATAAACTATCAGTGAAAAAAAAGGTCTATAAGGACACTGCGACTAGAATTTGTCTTGGTTCATTTTGATCAAACCATTTATAGAGCCGTTCCATATCAGAAGAAGCCACTTGAAGTTAGCCAAATGACTTGCGCAGAAACCAAAATCGGTATTAATTATTCATGTCGCGTTGTAACGACTATCTCATGCATTTGGCGTTAGAAACGATATTTCACATCGACAGTATTTATAATAATTACATTTGAGGTTATGTTTGATGCCATTTACTGTCGAATATTTCAGATTTTTCAATATTTTAATGCGTTTAGTTAGTTTATCCGTGAGTGTTGTGTGTTTTATTTGATCTAAAACAATGCCTCCTAGAAAACTTGTTAAATGAAAAATTATCCACGGTCAAGGACACCTACAAGCGGTGAAAACTCTTCCACTGGAAATGAAAGGAAATTGTGCAACAAGAAGAAAATCTTGGAGTGGTAGTTCAAGTTTGCTGTTTTTAAAAATTCGAATTATTTGATTAAACACTGGCAACAGTGTCGTGATATTATAGTATTACATAATAAATAAGATGAAATCAGTCAATGGGAACTCGTCATACTTTCCCTATTGTAAATTATAAAAGAAACGTAAAAGAACCGAAAGAATTGGAGTTATTGTAAACCTCTAGAAATTGAAAGTAGACACTAATAATGATGTTAGATAAAAATAGTAATTGAATGCGGTTGAAAAAAAAACAGGAGTTACTGTTACTGAAGGTAATTATACAATAAAAAGTTGTTTTAGCAATTGTGAGAGAAAAACCAGTTGTTTCAGTTTTAGTGGTAATTTCATAACAATTTCAAAAAGTCCACAAAAAAAAATAAGAACAAGAAAACGGTTTAAGTAAATATAAAAAAAAATCGCAGTTGTAAATTGAAACGTTCTAGATCTCTAGGTTTATTGTTGGTCCGCTAGATGTCAACTATCAGTATAATTTTTATTGATCATAGCCGTCAATTACATTAAGTATGAAATAACAACAGCAGTAAACGGAAATTCAAGAGTTTATTTTGTTAAAAACTGAACTGCATTTTTGAGAATCGTACAAAAAATCTGATTTCCAAGTTCTAGCAGTGTTAAATATAGAGAAAGAATACTTTTACTGTCGCTAAAAATATAGGCCACAACGTATTACTGGTTAAAAATCTGATAATTCCTATGGATCGCTAAAAAAATTCGATCCATCATATTATTGTGGTTTATTCTAGCACCCTTAGTTGTTAATTTAAATGAAGAAGATAACGATACTGTATAGACTTTGGTTAAATAGTTAGTCGTAAATGATATAGAATTTGTTAATTTTTTAATGTATTGATGTAAATTTCACTACAGCTGGTCGAAATCATACTGACGGAAGCCAGGCGATTTGGCGGGCTTAGGAGGTCGTTCGAAATTATTTTAAATTGTTCAGGACTTCAAAATATGTTTATCAGTTATTATTGATTTCAAAACATTGGAAAGTTCCCAATAGGAACCACGTTTTTTTGAATCTCCAATGTGTTTGGGGTCAATAAGTCTCTCATATTTAATTTATTTAATTAAGTGTAAAGAGGGGTCAATTTTAAATAGATCTCTTGATCTAATGGCATGTCATAATGACTCGATGCACCTTAAAAAAATTGCACAGCTTTTCCATCCGCCATGGCTTTTCACGGTACACAGATCAGCTCCAAAATCGGCCAAAAGTGAAGCGGAAAATTCTACAAAATGGCAATAGCTTTTGGTAATATACCAAAGCTGCGAAGTCCAACAGGTTATTTCGCATTTCCACATATTGTTTGACAAGTTCTACCATATTCAGTAGTGGATAAAAATTATTTAATTATAAAGCCGATGTATATCTACTCAACCTCGGTAAAAATATCTACTTTCTACATTACACTAGCTATTGGCAGTGACAAACAGTGTAAATCATTTTCTGTGAAAGCTAGTATGCAGTGGGAGTTCATTTCTCTTTCTCTTTTCCATAATCATTGATCGAACGATCAAAACAACATTCGTTTTCAATTTTTACATCTCTTTTCCGTAATGTTACTGCAATGTTTTCGATGCAATACTTTCTCCAGACTAGTGGCGCTTACATTTAACTCCTCAATACGACAATAATTCTTTCTTGATTAAATTTTTTAAATAAATATAGTCGGTGTGTTGTTAAATCCTTTGTGAATACTTTTGTTGTTGTTTTTATTTACATACCTCCTTTCGGAGTTATTCAAACACGCATGTGCAGACGGGTTATTTTGTTACAGCTGGTGTATGCCTCTTGCAGATTATTAACAAACACACTTTCATTACCCAAATATTATTTACTTCCAATAATAAGATTTATTTTCTTTGCAATAATGATGAATAAATAAGAACTTGTATGTTAGATATTGTAGAAATTTGTCTGAAATATTCGGCATTATTATTTGCCATGCCAAAACTTATTAAAAAATGACAAGGCTATAATGTCCAAAAGTCAAGGTGTTTTGAAGACCTTTCAACCTACATAGTACATTAGATAAAATACGTACAAGGCAACATTTTTTCATTTTTTAAATCGACAAACATTTGCGCAATTTTAAGATGATTAATTTTATATTGTACAATAGTTCGTGTAGGTTTTCTAGAATTTGTTGTTTGAGGAAGATACCGTTTCTAAGTCCAATAAAATTTATATCTTGTGTGATTTTCTTCATAATATTGGAAAATATTCTGTTCTCACTTAGTTGTATAATATACGATAATCATATGGTCCTTGAGGGAATATTTGATTCCAATACTCTATGTACTTGTTAAAACAAGTCACGTTTTCAGATTTTCTTTTACTCCTAATGAATCGTTTAATATCTTATCTTCGTTAATGGTTGTAACCAAATGAATCATTTTATTCCCCAACCACGTATGAAATCATGGAAAAATGAATACATACTTAAACATTAGTTACAACCAAATCTCAATTTTGAATCAATTAGCCTAAATGAGTTTTTAATGTTGTTTTCCGACTTTACATCAATTTCATATAAGAACAATACTGGAACGAGTATTATTAAATTGAAAAAAAAGTACTGGAGAAAAAATTAAATCAAATTCAAAATAAGTTCAGACGTTATAGGAATGTTGACCACAAAACTTTCAATAACTTTTAAACCAACAAGCCCAGGTAATCCAGTCAATAAAGTATGCAAATCGTTAAGAAAGTTGTTGATTGCTCGATAATACAAGTTTGGTTTTGTGGTAATTAGCCCGTAGTTAGCAAACAATAAATAAACAATTATTGAACAAATTGAATTACTAGTAAAGTATTTAACCGATTTTCACCATAATTGATTGGTAAGGGGGGTTTTTGGCAGCTAATTCTAGAATTGGTCAAAAATGGATTGTAACATTTAAATCAATTATTTTTCAATGAGTAGGAACAAACTACGCACCATAATGGGGCTACTTACGGGACACTTTCCCACAAAGTATCACCTGAACAAAATAGTGCTGTATAACGGAGACCTTAAATGCAAAAGATGCAAAAAGGACACCGAAACAGCTCAGCATATATGCAACTGTGAGACGCTGGACCACAGGAGGCAGAAACTGTATGGTAGACCCCAAATGACTCCAGAAGGCTTCTACAAAGTTCTAGTCAGAACACTAGGAGGATCCACAATAAGCACAAGACGCTGAGGTGGTGCCGGGGAAGGGACGGCATCATTCTCCATTAATTTATAATAATTTTGTTACACCTTGTGTATTTCAACATGATAGAACATTTCTAGTATTTTCGGAAAAATTATTAGCAGCTTATATTATCTTTAAGTATATTTTAGTTTAATTTTAATTTCCATTTAATATTGTACCTTATCATTTCTTGAGTGACAGTATTTTATAATCTATATACTAATATTCCAGTTTAATACGAATGATTTCCGTCATTAATATACAGGGTGTAATAAAAAGTTAGGTCATAAATAGAACCTCCTATTCTGTGGCTTAAAATATTCCGATGGCTGTTCGACATATTATAATGAAAATTGATTCAAGTAGCATTTTTACGATTAGAGCGTCTATGGAAATTTAAAATTTATCGAATAACGTGGCTTATAGAAATGTTTTTATTTAGATATCTTTGGCCTCTTTTTCAACGCTGCAAAAACGTTGTTGTAAGTTATAAATATCCATTTAATAAACAGTTGTCGTTGCCATGGATGCAATTGAACATTGGCATCTACATTAATTTTCATTAATAATGTTTCACTACTTATTTTATATTCCTTGTTCATTTTAAATGTTAATAATTATTTGAATAGTTTAATTGCTTACAAATAGTTTTTGAAAACTGTTAAACTAGACGGAAAATCAATTATTTGTGTTAATAAATATGTTAATAAGTTTCTGCGTATTACCTTGGGATTTACACAAATTGACTCAGTTGTAATAATGGCTAATGAATAAAAACAATATCTTGCTACAAAAAAATAAAATTTTGTTGATAATTTAAATTAGTTAAAGAAATAAGTATTTTTTTAAATAGTGTAGTTTGGACTGTCTTATCATTGAAAAGTTGAAACTAAAAATAAAAATAGCGAGTTTTGACGATTTAGATAAACATTTTTATGACCTCGCTGTTAAAGTAGTACATAGATGAATCACTGATCTATGACCCTATTCAAATGAACTATTCATAATTAACGAACTTAAAAAGTCGTATAACCATTAACCAAACAATAGGTTATAATAAAACAATATTAAGGCATGGATGAGAAAATAACTTTTAAATAATACTTGGAATACCTATTTATACTGCCTCCCCTTTATTTTCCACTCTTTCATTCTGAGAAAAATTAAAACCAAAACAGCTTTCAACGTCAGACATTAAAAGAAATCCGTTCCGAAAGTTGGAACAATATTCTGTAGAGTGGCTTGAAGTTGTGGTATACTTAAGGATCGATAAACTAAGTACATAGTTAGATGTATGGGCTCACGGCAAACTTAGGGTATCACAATGAGTGTACCTATATGGATAGGTATATTTAGGCATTAGCAAATGTTAGAGATATTAATAAGGAAAATATCAAGTTCAGCAATGATTGTGAACGACTGTCCAATGAATTTGATGTAGAGATCATCCAGCACCTTAACAACAATAGAGAATAAAAAAACTAAAAGATATGGAAGTGTAAGTGAACGTTTTTTGTTACATTTGAACTCTAAATTACCCATTTTGCAATGAATACAGTATGTATGTACAGTTAGGGAAGCGTTTTAATAACGGTAATAATAGATACAAGACTTTGACAAAAAATATACAACGTGTCTATAATTTGAGTAAACATGCTTTTGCTTCCGGAACTAGATATCTAATTACGTAACATTACTTTTACTTTTTAAAGATTGATGCGAGAGCCTGGTACCGTATTTGTTTCATCAATTTTTTACATTCACTTTTATTTAAGAGGCGCAGTTCTCTTATTCCAATATTTTTATTAACCGTTGCCTTCTTATGTCGATCGATTATGTCAATGAACTCTCTACGTCGTGTTGCATAAAAGTAAATTTAATCGTTTAACTTGACTATCAGTTAAGCTGGACACTGCATACCGTTATAATCTCTCAGTTTGAATTTTTAATTAGTTCTATTTGGAAACAGAGTCATATTACTTATACTGCATTACACGAGTTGAGAAAATAACTGTTTGGGCGAGTATTTCAAACAGAAAAAGTGTAGTATAGATGGAAAATTAAGTAAATATCAAAAAACTTGCTCAAGTACGAATCAAATTGAAATTTGCAAAAGTAAATTGTTTATTCATTCATACGTTCGGGTTGGGCACAACAGCCCAGGCACTTGAACTGAATGTTTGTACAATTGCTCATGTTATCTACCTGCCTCTATTCCAGAAGCTTTGTTTCTTCTATAAAGGCCACCAGTTCATCTGGAGGGATCTGGTTGTGCTATTTTCACTCCAAGTACTTCCGTCTGAGTCCTTATAAGTTCTCACAGAAGAAGAGAATGTCAGTAGGTGTTTCATAGTAGAGTTCACGTTTTCTGCACATAGGTTCACTAACTTTGCCCATCCTGTGCAAATTCTTCCTCAGGGTACATTGTCCAGTCACCAGGTCGGTAACTGTCTTCAAATTTATTTTACCATTCAGTTTCAACAGTCTGGGCGAGAGTTCCTTGTCTAACTTATTCAGTAGACACATAGTATGGAGGTGTCTTTGTGTCAGCCTCCAATTGAGTTATGTTCCTTAACTAGCCAGCGCTCCTTTAGAGCCTTCTTTAGCTAGCTGGTCTTCCATTTAATTCCCTGCAATCCTCTCATGTGCCGGAACCCATTTTTCGGTGACATAATGGGAACATACTGAATACCACCAACTACTGAATTCTCTCTCGCCTCGCCTTATCTCGGGAAATAAGTATACACCCTCGCTGGCCACCCACAATTATTCTTTCTCTCTCTTTCAAGCTATTTTTCTCATATTTTCCTTGTCATATTGTGTAAATTGTATGGTTTGAAAAGCTTTTTCGCAATCTGTAGATCAATAGCTTCTGAAGGAACTACCTACTAAGACTTGTACTATTCTTTAGTTCTGATTCCCTCGAAGTTGGGTTTCATGTTTAAAGAGACCAGAAATATCTAGTAGGAAATTTAGGTATACAGGGTATACTTATTAGGGTATATAGAGATAAATTCTGGTAGTATTGTTCTAAATTATTTGGCAGTACATGTTCAAAGGTATTTAGCTTTGTAAAGTAATAAAGTATAAGCAGTTTCAGTCTTTGCATTTAATATGTTCTTGGTAGACAAAAAAATCAACCTAATTCCCATGGGAATTACTTATCTTTATGCAGCTCTGTAAATATTGAAATCTATTTGTTTTATATTGAAACTATTAGGTTTAAGATTTATTACCAGTTTATTGTCAGAAATGTCAATCAATACTAACGGAACATTTACATTCAACATCTGTATACCCTCTGGAAGTAAAATATTTCACGCTACATTAAATTAATAAAGGAGCCATTAAATATTAGATCCCTTTCCGTTAGTCCCGCTCGGACGGTCATGAATATTGCGCCTACTCACACATACATACATACACACTACACAACTGACTGTTACAAGGTTATTCCAACAAGTTGCTGTTGCTCGACGTTGCCAGACTTAAACAAGTTTTTACTGTGTTTTTTTTCTTCGAATAATGATTCGCAGGAATTATATGAACGAGATATATATATATTATTATTAGTCCAGATCTTTCTCGTGAAATAAATTGAATGTACATTCAAGTAATCGCACTAGAAAGGCGGATATCCACGTAAATTTTGAGAGAATCGACAAATAATAAAAACATTATTGAACAATAATATTTCTTCTTTCTAAATGTATTATTAGATACCTATAAAAGAATAATAAAACGGCCAAACACACTAACTATGTAAAAACCCATATCGCCCTCTTGGTTTGGTATTGTTAATATTTTTATACGTTTCATCCCTTTCACAGCGGGTGGTCCATCCCTTAATATACCTAACGCAGGTAATCTAACCCATGCAAAATCTAATGCCCATTCAATATTCCATATTAATATTTATTTATACTATAAAATAAAAAAATAACACACATAGCTATACACTGGTTTTCAGATTCTAGACAATTATAATCGTTATAAAATTTTTTTGTTATGAAAAATAATCGATAAGAGCGCGATAAACGAAAAAATAAAATAATTGGATTGTGCTAATAACAAGCTGAAACAAAACAACATTGTTTATAACGCACTGACCTAATAGGTCAAATAATGATAATCAAGTGAAATTATTCCAAAATTTGGGTTGTTATCAATTGAAATACTATTAAAGGAGGAAATTTAAAAGGAAATTATAGTTAGTATAATTCGAGGTACGATTCCAAAATAAATTTCATAGAGATTTTGTCTGATTTTTAGTGAATACACTTGAGATTATAAATAATATTGTGATGTTAAAGATCGCAATTCTACCATTCTCCAATTTCCCGATTTTAATCACATGGAGTATTCCAAACATTGTAGCAGTTCTTCCAATATTTGGGGTAAAGAGTTCTTCAATAGTTGACAAAAATATAATAACAATTAATAGGTCTTCGAATGTTTAGTTACGGATGGAAGCTTTTAAAAATTTGCTTTCGCGATTATAACTTTTATTTCCGATAAGTTCTTTATTATTTGATTCGGCCAACTCTCATATTTATGAACATGTTTTATAACAAATTGATAAGAACGTTATTGATTTGGCAACATAAAGATTTAATATCAAAATTAAATAAAAAAAATTTCTGGAGAAACGTATTGATATTTAATTAAAATAAATACGAGTAAGATTAACTATTTTGATAAGAATTTAAACGGAAATTAGATACACTAAAGTTAGTATAAACTAAAAGTTTCCGACTTTGTACAATCAATGTAGTATAGGAACATATGTACAGGGTTTCTCATTATATTTTGACCCCCATTTATTTTCATTAATTACGGAAATACAAAAAAAGTTTCAAATAAAAGTTGTAATAATTCATCGGTACCGACCAAAAATATAACAACAGACTGAATTTTGCATACAGGGAGTGCCCAATAAAATGCATCTTCAATATTTCAAATAGGACATCATGTATTTTTTTATAGTTTTGAGTAACCCTGCATTTTCTGATTACAAATATATAACTGTGTAGCATTAGTTTTGTTTTATAATGACGGATGGTTATTTTTTTAAATATGGATGAAGTCAATACTTTCAAACAAATAAAAGTGCATCTTTAGTGAACGTATTTGATTTCAGAAAGTACCTAAGTATGTACCTGAAAGTGGTGTTCACATGGAACATTTAATGAGATAGTTATTTTTTGTTTTTTCGTTGATAATCAACGTCGCTTAGTCGATTTGTATGTTTTTGAACTAATGACTATAATAACTAAAATACTTAAGCATCTTTTAAAAATACCACATGTCTTATTGTTATTATTCAGCCAAAACATCAACTTTCTACAAATACACTGAACATCCGATCTTTGTTGTAGTAGGTATAATAACAAAGCTAGGACCTAGGTACCTAAATTTATAATCTTCCAAGGTCAAAAGAATCTTTTACTCCCCAACAGCTTTGATATTATCTAAGCAGGTAGCCTCGATTTATTATTTGATTTGACCGGACAGGGCCGGTCAATCGTTAAACCTGGTTGTATAATTTTGTCATTCATTGCTTTAAGAAATACCACTATTTTGGACATGCTGGTATAATAAAATTTTGCTAAGAAAAATTAGATTCTAGAAAATAAAATGTCAATTTACATTTTTGTCAATTTGAAGTTAGATAGGTATTGTTATTGTTTGATTTCAAAAACTGATCAAAAAAAATATATCTCGTTATTAGTATTTTAAAACCAGATAATCTGTTAGTAAAAAATTCTATTTCCAAGCAATCTTCTTCTCACAAATACGCAAGGAAAGTATAAAAAAAAATTATTGTAGGTACAGTCGTGAAACTAATAAATTATTTCAAGTAGATTTTCAAGTATATGTAAGGTTATACATTTCTTTCGGAATAGAACCGACACTATTTGGTTCTTCGATTCAACTACATTGATTCCCTATTTTCTCATGATTATAAACACATTTATGTAAAAATAACACACATATTTTTCCATTAATTCACATTCACAGTGTCGTGATTATAGTTGCTTAAATCCATTCAATTTTGAGATCCAATTCTTTTGTTATATTATTAGGTATAAACAGTTATTCGAGAGTTTATTACTTATCATTTATCAACTTTTTTTTGCAGGGTATGGTTAAGTATATTGCTAAGTCCGGTCCTGACCACACATTATAAAAGCAGGTAAAAGTTTTACTTAAATTGTATAGGAAGGAAAACGACAGGTATGTCAATTAAGAGAGATTTATAATGAAAAAATATCAACCTTATAGTGGAAAAATCAATTTATAGGCCAGCAAATGTCAAAAAATGTTGTTGGATTTTGAAACCAGGTGTATACGTGTGTCTATTTAAGCTGGAACCATATGGGAAACTCTTTTCAATTAATTGATAATTATTTATAATATCAACAGCTTACACCACAAGTATTGTTATACATAAACATCTTAGTGTGAGGTTTTTTAAAATAGAAATATTCGATGAAGCTGACCTGTCAGCAATGCTGAAAGGCTGAGTAGGTATACAACTCTTGGTAAAATACTAAACCCTCGACTAAACCCTTTCAAATATAGACCATGATGCCCAAAATAAACTTCTTGGTTAGCTCTTTGTTGGTTTTCCACTAAACGATCAAATTTCCGGTAGCTTTTGAAAAAGATATAGAATTATTTTTCCAGATCACGTTTAAAAGTGGTAAACTTTCCAAAAAATAGTCGACCATTAATAAATGCCTTCAGGGAATTTTTGTAAGCCAAATTTTATTTATATACAAAGAAATTGCCAATTAATACCAACTTTATGGACATTTTGAGTAAAATAAAAATCAGGAATAATAAGAAATTGATAACATCTGGCGAGGGTCAGATTTTACAACTAAAAAATAAAATATGTATCTTTTAACTGCTTGGTTGCTTATTAAAAACATGTGGTCAGACCACGGGTCAGACTTCCTCAAAAAGGACCGAAACCAAAACTTTTTAGTAACTCAAGCTGTGGGTCAGTTTCAGTTTTGTTTTTCAGATTCCAGAAAACTCGAACAAAAATAAACTAAGCAAACTAGTGCAAAAGCGACATAAAACTTATTAATAAAAAATGAAAATCAACAGAAATACGAGGAATTGAAAAATATCGTAGACATACATACAAAAATTATGGATATTGTAACAACGCACCCAGTTCTTTAGTAATTGTATGTCCAGCTTGTTGCATGACTTGTGGTTCATCTACTGCTTGGAAATGCAAACGAAATCGTTTGAAATTGTAACCTTGAAATGGTTATTATTTATCAAGATGAAAAAGAGGAAACATTTAATAAACATCTGTTGCAGCATAATCTTACTATCTATTAAAAATAAGTATAATAATTGTGATTTAGATAAGCTGGTAAATATTGTTTTAATTGTTACTATTTATAAAATTGAGTAACTATGCTTATTTATAAATGTAAGTGTGGAGAATAGCATCACTACTTTATTAGCGTTTTGTAAGAAATAAAAAACAAATTAAGGAAATATCTAAAAAGCAGCAAGATATATTTCAGTGTCGAGGAATATTTTTTAGATACAAGCAAGTAAAATTACCTGATGGACCAAACAAACAGGTAACCCAGCAGGTTTTGTGTGTACTTACTTTGTATTCAAGGACTGATCCGGCCCACAAAACCGGCTCTAGCTTTGGTAGGTATTAAACCCTACACGAAAACTTATTTTGAAATTGGTCAGGGAAGGAACTACCTACCTATTTATATTTGTATATTTAAAACAAGATTTTAGAAAACAGATCTTAGTATGTAAGCTTTTTTTAAGAAGGTAGATATTTCAAATTATATATTTATGATTTAAAATCATACAAATTTTTTATTTTCTTAGTTCCGGTAACCATAAATTAAAATTTTTAAAATAACCTCAAATTATTATTTATTTATAAAGTTCTTAAAGGTCAAATTACAAGGAAATACTATTAATTGAGGTAGATATTTTGCTATTAATAAACTTTCAAAAATTCTCAAATCATGTGATAATATTTTTATCTTATTTTTAATGGAATCAGATAAGTACATACAATTTTATTAACGTGGAAATAATCACGTAAAATTTTAAAACAAAATGTTCAACATACAAATAAAATCAGTTTTCAATACTTGTTAACTAGGATTAAAAATTGCGCGGTTATAATAATATTTTATGTAAACAAAGCTATAAATAATTTACACATTCAACCAGCTTTTTCAATTGAATTCTTTTAAGTACAGTTTTAATTGAGTAAACCTATAGTACCATAAAACTTTTTTCGATTGTCTAGAAATAAGCAATCAAGTGTTATTTCTCTGTGTGACAATTTTTACTGAATATAAAGTGTGTATAAAGCTTTATTAAGCAATAGTTAAGTTAGGTTATATATTCTCCTATTTCAATTACAAGATTCTCATGGGACATTGAGTTTCAACGACATTTGAGAAAAAAATAATTATAATTTTATGAGATGTGGGAGACATGAAAAAACCATTTTTAAAGTTGAAAATATATAGTTAATCCTTCTTTTTTGCTTTAAAAGTAATATAAGTAAAATGTAAATTTCAAATGTATTGCAACTTCCTTATTGTTTGCCAGAGAATTTACTGCATATTTATATTCGTTATATGCAAATAGCACGATATATTCAACAAATTTAATGACTCACGGTTTTCATGTTATTGGAGGAAGTATATAGGTAAGTTCTTTATAAGATAGGTTTAAGGTATAACTAATTTATTTTGAAAGTTATCACAATTGGTTTTTTAATTCCTTATCTGAAATACCCACACACTTTTTAGGTAGGTACAAATAAGTACAAATTTTTGATTGTGAAATTTGATTATAATCTACACGTGTAGAGGCTAGTATTATAACTTCTATTCAAGAAATATACAAAGTAATTCTTAACATTTACAAACAATCGTTATTTAATTACTAGGGGTTATTGTACTCCTATGTCAAAAGCAACAATTAGTTTAAATCAAGAGTTACTGTAAAAGTACTATTTCACTTATTATGATAATGTTCAAGTAGGTACCCAGCAAAACAATGGAATAGTTTCTATACCTACTTAAAATATTCAAATTTAATATGAACCAAAAAACCCATTTTGTAGAAATCAAAGTAGGTAACTGAGTACCTTCTGTGAAAATGTTACATTTTTCCATGATTGACATAAGTAATAATTCTGGCCAAAAGTGTAAAGAAAGGATTGTAAATATAAGTAAATTAATAATTTTTTTCTACATTCATGCAAAAAACAACTCTTTTGTGAACCACATTTAATGGAAAAAGTGGTACTTTATTGCACTAGTGCAATAAAATATTTTATTGCACTCATCTGTCATTCTTGTGTCAGTTTTATGATGATTAATGACAAACATAAACATTTAAATTGAATAAAAATCCATAGCAAGTATCTGATCCTGCTTTAATACAACAATAAAATATGTATATCTTACTACTTAGTCTCAACGAGTTACAATTATTGCAAAAATCTTTAATTATTTAAAATTTAAATGGTCAAGGCGAAAACCAGCTATGATTGAGTACTGACAAGGTGGAGGCCATAAAGATACAGAAAAAGAAGAACGGGTTGACTGATTAGGTGAGGTTAGGCTCTCAACATATTTATATTCTTATTTTCCAGTTTTTGCATGAATTTAGAAAAAATATTGTATGCAACTCTTGCAAAACGTGTTTTTTGCACTTGACGTGTTGTCCAACTCGGCCTAAAGACCTCGTTGGACAATTTCACGTCGCGTGCAAAAAACACTCACTTTTTGCACTTGTTGCATAAATAACTATTAATTATATTTTTACATAAATTATTTTATATCTAGTTAAAATTTATCAGAATCATTCAACCTTCCTCTTTATAAAAAAAAATTATAACCTTGTACTTAACAATCCTACAATTAAAAAAATTATAGTTAATTCTATTGTAAGTATTTGTATTTTTTGTCACCTTGTCCTTTCTATACACTTTTATTAGGCACGTTGTTTCTATGTGGATCTGCGATAGATAAAACTCGTTGAACCCATTAGTAATCTATTGAAAAAGAAAGTTGTTTTCCAAGTTGCTTATTTACCTAAGCCTAAGAAGACATACCTATTGGGGATATTCAATCATTTGGAAAATTGAGAGTATTCTATTCAAAGTACAATGTTAGTTTACATTGAAAGGACTTTGAAAATAATTAGTAGTTAACTGTTATTATAAAAAAAATAATACAATACGCATAATTATTGAAGTTACAATTCATTAAGAAAAACTACGAAAAAATTTTAGAAAAAAGAACCACCTATTCAAATTATGTATTTTTGACTTGAAAAAATTTTTGTTTTTCTATCCTAGTTAGAATATTGACGATATGATTTTGTAATAAGTGCCTACCTATTAAGAAGTTGAAAAACTGTAAAACCTTATAACATCACCAGAAACCTATGTACATACTTGTATAATAATAATTTTCAAATGTTTTCAGCATTACCTATACTACAAATTTCCGCATTTTCGTGTTAATATTAGGTACTTATTTGGAACTCAATTTTTCTACAATATTTATCAAATATACCTAATAAGTATATTGTTATTAAATATTAACAATGCACAACTCTCATAATAGAAAACATTGCCAGTTTGGTATTTAGATAATCTGTTTTGAAAAAAAATCACGATCCTCAATAATTGTTATGAATATATGGAAGCGGAAGCAACAGGTTCCCAGTTAATGCTGGTCAGGAAATTTAACTAGGGGGAAAATTGGTATAGGAGAGAATATTGAAAAAGATCTTTTTATTTGGGTACGGAGTAATTAGTTGAAGATATGATATTTATAAAAACAAATACTTCAACTGAAAAAATAATTACCAATTATTGAAAATTTCAATGATAATAAATGCGATAGTTGTAATATAAGGAGGGTTTTCAAAAAGAAAATACATTTACAGATTAAATTATACAAAAATACAACTTCCCAATATTCCAAATTTTATCTATTCATTGATTAATTAGCCTTTTTTTAATTTCAAAATTCGTGTTGTGTTTTTAAAGCTTCTGTTAATTTGTTTTTAAATTGATCAACATAAACAAATACCCGGCACTTTTTTCTACACTACAAAATAAAAGAACACTATTTACCTTTATCAGACTTTCCCCGAATTCGTACATGGCGTTCTGTGACATTATAGCAGTAGACATGATTATCCTTAATTTAGCACTCACAATTTACAAAAATACAAAATATATAAGTTCACACCACACACCGATTCTGCAATTAGGGAAGACTCGCTTTTTCAGTAAGTGTATTTTTTGTTGATTACGAAAAAGTGCGCTATTCCACGAACGCAGTAATCACCTACTTTCAACCTTCGCGCAATATCTCTAACTGAGGTTCGAATATGTACGGAGACCATTCGTGCTAAGTGGTTTGCTCCCACTTTTCCAACCGAAGGGGCATTGGTGGGAAAGAAATATTAAACTTCGGATAATGGTGTTGCCGAATTGCTCATTTTGTTCATAGATATAAGACTTGAATTATTCAAGTGAGTTTTGGGTGAAAGGAGGCTGGGTAATTTCCACGAAAACATACACAACACTAGAATTTTATTTGAAAACACAGTAGAAGAACAAAATACAGCCTCCGGTTGTGTTGGTTTTTAAAAAGCTGCATTTTGCATGGAGGAAATAAATCGCAAATCGCAATATGAAATAAAATAAAGGTTGCATAAAATGCTTGAATAAAAAAAATTCTGAGAGAAATATTAAGATAATTTCAATTGGATGGGCTATTACCTATACAGAGCAGTGAAATATACAAAACATTGTGGATTATCAAATTTCAGGATTTATTGTTTGAAATTGTTTTTTGATATTTTCAATGATTTGGAATCGCTTAGGACTCATCTGTAAATTATCTGTTATTGAATGAGATTTTTGAAAAATGGGGTTCTCATTAGACCTTAATATCATATCTATTTTAAAATTTTTTTTGGGGGAATTTACATTGTTTTGAGTTATCACCGGATCACATTATTTGAAATGAAATAAATTCCTTAAAATTTCCATTTACACCTCACTATTATAATGTTAGTGCCATGCTCACTTTGGAGTGCTTTGGATAACTGTAACTCTGTGTTCATTTAGACTGTCACTTGTCATAGCTCAATTTAGGTTTCTTGGTAATTTCAAATTAATATTTCACTTCAATTTCCGTTACACAAACACGTGATTCTAGTTTGAAACTATGATAGATGCAAATACACAATAAATACCTATATAGTTAACGACAGTACCCCAAATAGGGGACTTTTTTTTAAATTTCATGTGATTTTAATTTAAAAAAGGTTGAATTGTTTTATCAATGTGTTGTCGATTTTTTGTTGGATTTGGTTTTTTGTAGATATATACCTGACGAGTAAGTAATTCTTTACAATTTCTTAACTTATTAAATTATAACGACTATTACTCACTTGCAAGTAATGCGCTTTGCAATTTTTTAAAATTGAAAATTTTTACACAGAATTTAAAAAACTGTCTTTCTTGACTTTGGAATAATTTCATCTCGCCACCTTGCAAAATAAAATTACGGGAGGGATTTTGAGTTAATTGCCCCAAGCCACGCCACTGGTGAGAAAGAATAAGTTTTTATTGAACGTTTTTGGAAAAATAAACCAGCGAAAACAGTGGTATTTTTATCTTTTGACCTTCGATTTGTTTGATTTATTCTTTAATATATAGCTACGTGAGATTCTTGATTATTACATTATTCATTATTTAAATAAGGAGATATGAGTAAACTGTTTACTGACAATTAATTTTTTATAGATTTATTTCGCTTGAAAATATAATTTTAAATCCAAAGTGCTACGTCTAATACTTTTCACATAATATATTGTTCATATAGGTATAATTAATAATAATTGAATAATCTTAATTTTACAAATAATAATATTTAAAACGAGGGGTGAACCACTGATAAAAAATCTCTAGGTACACTATTATTTGTAATTTCCATTAATAGTATGGGCTCTTGCTTAATTGAATTTAAATTTGGAACAAAGCCACTTCTGACAACCAGGCCGCAAGTTAACATCCAGACTAGTAGAACAATGCCAAAGGAACTAAATGAACTAGCAGACCACATTAAAGTAAGATTAGTGTGGGTGCCTGGACATAACGGTATTTCTGGAAATGACCAAGCTGATGAACTCTCGAGAAGAGGTTCAGCAATAGCATAAGAAGAAGGTAGTCCGAGGGCAAATACAAAAATGGATACAAAGCCAACATGACTTCATTGGAGAAACACTCCAAAGCAGGTATACACAGTAAAACCTTCATAGGTGACACATGTGTAAAGCGGACTGAAGAACTACTGAATATCAGTAGGAATAAGCTAAGAATTATTACAGGCTATCTAACGGGTCATCCCCGTTAAAAGATCACCTGCATAAAAATGGGGTTATATAACGGGGACCTCAGCTGCATACTTTGTGGCATGGAGACCGAGACCGTAACCCATATATCTTATCTGACTGTGAGGCACTGGATTCGAGAAGATAAACAATCTTCGGAGAAGCCAATGTGCCACCTGAAGTCTATGACACACATCAAATGAACTTAAATCGTCTACTCGAAGGTACGGGGATAATTGGATGGGTGGACTAAATTGAACTAAATATGGAAGAAGAGTACAATAAGCCAATAGGCTTCAGTGCTCCCGGCATCAGAACGGCTTCCAAAACACAAAAAAAGTGTTTTGGTGTGCTTTCCAAACTCAGACTAGCTTTCTATAAAACTCACTTCATGTCAACGAATCTTTCTTAAGTATGCTGGATCAATTCGGAACTTCCTAATTCAGAAACTGTCTTCCTCAGGAAATGTGTATCTAAGGAACTGTATGTTCTAAAAACTGCTTGTTTGAGAAACTGTGCAGTAATGAAGATTTAAGCATTATAATATATGAAGAAACTATAGAATTTGTTGTAAAAATATCTGGTTCAAATCGAATATTGTTATAAAACATACTTTATCAAGTTTTTCCATCTGCATTTAAAATAATTAGCAAACACTTTTGTATTTGCTGTTTTGAAATAACGCAAATGTTTACTTATATCTTCAGGTTACAGCCTTGAAAATACTACTAACGTTAGAAGAGTGTATAGTGCTATTCTCCACCTACAAAAATCCAACAATAACAATTCCAAGAACTAGACTTCAACAGTTCAACACAACTTGTTTTGAACGTCTGTTGACGTTGGGTACTTATAATTTCAACATCTGACAACAGCGCATACTACGAACTGAGCCCAAAGTTGTTTCTCCTTTAAGATCAAATATAAAATTGTTTAAATTGACAACATCCGCCATTTTTCGGCTGATTTTCGACCATAGTCTCGCTCTAACCCAGTGGCGTATCTATATCTAAAAGGGGTTTCAAGATAACAATATTTTATAATACATTTGTGGTTCAAACGTAACAGATAGATATGGTTGAATTTTTTAAAATCGTAACTTGATAGAAATTTGTTACAGCAATCCGATCAATTGTGTTCAATCTAACTTAAATTACTAGTTGGTAATAAGTACCTATCTTAAACCAAAATTCTTATTTTTACTAGTAGCTCCTCCTAACGGATACGTATAATTTGGTTTCCATATTTGAAGGATAAGAAAAAATGAATAATTTGGTTCCCAATATTTAAGGTTTACATAATTTTTATGTGTAATTTAACCTGTACCTCATTAAATCCATTTTTACTCTTTATATAATCTCCTTTTCGTGTTTGTTCAACAGGAGTTAACTACCTGGAATCAAACCTAGATACTCGACTTCTTGTCTCCATCCAGCCTCGATCCCATCTAGTATAATGTTAAGTTTTCTTTTCTTAGATGGTTTTGGTGGGGTTTATGTCAAGTTCCAACACCAGTTATTTGTATAATTCAGACCCTTTTGTACGATGCAACAAAGGGTGCTTCCGAATTTCCCTCAGACTATTACAACAATACCATCGGCATATCCTTGGCAGGATATAATCCGAGGTCAGTCAAACCGCACGGATATCCACGTACAAATGAAGAAAATGTCTTCATCGTGCTTGTCTCAGCTACTCTAGTGGTGATCAGATTCAACATCCATGAGGATATATTGTCTACACCTTTTCCATTTAATGCTCTTTTGACATCCTCATGGGAAGTATTGTCAAAAGCACCTTCTGACACCCTGACGTAAGGTTGAGTTTGAGTATTATTTAGAGTTTAGTTTAGAGTAAAAGTTGGATATTGGTGCCTATTATTGTTGAAGTTTATATTATCCCCCATTTTCTCGTCCAAGTATTGATCTGGTTAACAGTTGCTTGCTGCTCAGTCTTAGTTTACTCTCCACTTTATTGATTATTATTTATGTTTATCTTAATGTATAATTGCTACGAGTAAAAACTTCCATACCATTCATTTAACATGTATTTGTTTCAATAGCATTATAGTATATTCTTCAACGAGGGCAGAGTGATGGCTATTATTCACGTGGAGTGAGTTTTGGATTCATCCTAGTGAATAATAGCCATTCTACACAAGTAAAAGACTATACTTTCTGTAAATGTAATGAGTAAATATATACGTAACTCATATTTTTAAGCGAACCGCTATCATATTAAATCTTCACTATCACTACTGATTACATATAATTATTTTGACGTTTCAAACGACGCGCTGTCAGAAGCGATTTGCGTCATTATATATTTAACGTTTTAAAAAAGACGATTTGATTTATTCATTTTAGCGTGAATTTTGATAATAATAGAATGTGATTGGCTAACGAGAGTGAATTCTTTTTCATTATTCACTGGTCTGAAGAATTTATATCATTATGCAGCTAAATATGAAAAAATAATTTGTGGGTTATTATTTAGTCGTGGAGAAAAATTATTATTAAACCACTGACAACATACAAAATAAATTTAGTTACTAAAATACAAAGTTGTTAGGACGCCACTGTTATATATTAGGTTCTTTATTTCAATTAACGGTTTCAAGCTGTAAAGCTCTTCTTTTTCTTGTTGTTCTAATAGAAGAACGAAGAAACAAGAAACCTCTTGTTGGTTGTGGACTGTACAGACACGAAGAAATAGAAAAGAGAGAGGAGAATAGTGTACGTCACTATGATGACTGTTAATATTTATGCCAAATTTAAAGAAAGTGAATCTGAAGTTGTGTAATATTCATTTTGTTCGTATAGGCTCGGCTGATTTATACTTTATAATAAATTTTTTAATAGATTAAAATTATTTTATTACGTTCATGATGGTTTTTTAAAAGCTGGTCTATATTTTAGGTAATATTTTACTATAGCAATAAAATATTATTAGAGCCGTCACACACATTATAATGAAAATTAATTAAATAAAATTTTCGAAGTAAAAATATAAAATACGTTTTATATGATACATAAACAAATTGGCTTTGCTTATCCTTTAATGTGCAGACAATCGACATTCGGTCATTCGGCATTTAAGCGCGATTTAAATTTCTAATATCTCAATCTTCTGAATTTTCTTTATATATTTTAAACTCGACTTGCTTAATGTCGTGGAGCTACAACTATAATAGAAGAGGACCAATTGTCAAGTAAATGTAGTAAATCATTAAAATTATATTAGGATTGTCTATAGAGTAATAAGTAAAAGAGAGGTTTTAAAACATATGGAAAAAACTGACACAATGTTTGTGCGCAGCCAGTTGAGTATGGCGCATCACAGCGATTAACTGAACTAACAAACGCCGCCTCGACGTGTAGTCACGTGTAGTCACTTCTGGTGATATCTATTTTTTTTCAATTCTTATTGGCCTTTTTCTATTTAAATTGAATATCTTTAACATTATTATCATAGGATTTATTATAACTCATCATACTATGATGATGATTAACTTACCTATGATGATCATAGGTAAGTTAAAAAAGTAAAATAATGGAAACAATATTTTTTTGCAGACAATAAGGAAGATGTGCTAAAAGTTCTAGTTATGTGAAAAAGTGGTATTTCGAACATTGGTGTGTGTTTCAAGATGTCTCCAGGTAGATTGGTGTATAAGTATAGATTATTTGTTTGTCTGTTCTTATTTTATTTTTATTGACTGTTTTTGTGTTATTTTCGATATTTTATTGTATGAAAAATGTTGTTTTAATAGTAATTCCTCACTAGCAGAATTTTTTTCTCCTACTACTACTAATACAATATTACGCCGTATGCTGAAAATTTCCAAATTCAAAAAGCGCGCGTCTTGAATGCTAGTTCATATCAGTAGCTAAAGTAGGCGCTAGTGGTAACTTTGTGCCACAAAACGCTACACGTTCAACATCTCTCTTTTGTTTATTACTTTATGGGATCGCCCCAGTCTGTCGATTCTTTGTCCACTATACCACCGAGCAATATTATGCTATCTTAGGTCCCATGTCTCCTGTATATAACCTGTATATTAGTCTCTCCAAAGTTTTAATTCTACGAAAAATTATTACAAGAAAGAGACCCACATTTAACTTTTTGACTTGAAATTACTATCAAGGACATATGTGACATGTGTTGTTTAATATAAAACAACTCAACTATATTTATTTGTTAGTGGAATAGTAAATATATTATGTTAGGTGTCTATTGATTGAATTTTATTGCAATGTAGGTTATTTATGAATAGATCATCTTATGAAACATGTTGGTTTGATAAAAAATACCAGATGAATTAACTTGTTTGGGTCGTGTAGTTAGTTAGTGCTCTAAATTTGAAAAGGCAATTAAAGTTCCCTAAAAAAGCTCATGAAAATGATTAAAAACATAATTCTTTCAAGTAGTAAACAAAACCATTAATTTACGCTCTGTATTAGTCAGTGTCGTATGTAATAGACATTTTTAACTATAGAAATTTTGCATTATTGTTGGATAATATTTTTAGGATTATTTTTGACGTTTTTTAAAACCAATGAAATGCTTCTTTATTTGTAACAAGGATAAGTTTCAACCAATTATGTCATTATTATAGTGAGAATAATCACTGCGGCGTTTATTTACCTAGCAAGTGTCCGATATTTGTCAAAATAATTACCTAATTGTGTCAACGCGATATGAAAAATGGATGAAAATTATTGGCTTAATACCTTTTCTGATGCAGAAATAACAAAAAAGATTTTAGAAACTACTTCGAAAAATACTCTAATAAGTAATCAGTCTATATGGAGACAATTCAAGACCTTCACCAAAGAATTTGTGAATCAAAAAATAATCTAGTCAAATGTAACTCGCGAGTTTCATAAATTAGAAAATAATTTGACAGATTTTTTGAAAACTTGTTGCCAGGCAATATTTCCAAATGGCAACAAGTTTGATTTGATTTATTCTCACTCTCTTGTTATATTATTACTGATAATAATAAGTAATTTTTTTCCTATCTTTAATGTGATAATAATCATACTTATGATAGTGATGTTTTCACTGTTTTTTCCTTCGCGAAGCTACTTACTCAAAATTTAAATAGTTTTTATCCAAGTATTACATGGAAAAGAAATGCAAAAAATATTGACTAAAGTATTGAACAAGTTTACCTGGAAATTGATTCACAAAAATCTTACCAAAACCTTTCTAGGTAAAAAGGTTTAATGAGAGAAAATTGTTCATATCAATTTGGTCGTTAAGAAGATTATCTAGTAGGTACCTGGGAGATTACTGGATAGAAGAGGAACATTTATCTAAGTTGAAGCCTGCTGATATCCTCAAATTCTTCCGGGAGGGAAATAGGACTAAAGGAGCTACTAGTTTCTGAGACTCTCTTCAGAATCTAAGTGAGGGGACTCAATTGATCTTTTAGGTCTCAGTGAATGTTACCCCAAAAGCACACATACAAGCATACATACAATACTGTTCCCTGTGGTACTCCCATTTTCACAATGACATTGCCAAGTTTTACTCGTTGGCTTGTGTTGGTCGAATAATTAGATACTATAGATCTAGTGCAAGGCACCGATTGTCATAAGTAGGAACTTAATTTATATAATAATTTGTGTTTGGATAAAAAAACCTGGAGGATCGCCTAAGAATTAAGCTCTTTAATATAACCTCATCCAAAAAAATTTTTAAATTGTTCGTAAACTTTTTGTTAAATTTCGCTTGTTATTTTAAAATAACAACAAATCTGGCTTGAATATGATATAAAATTTTATAAAAACGTCTAATAGTAAATATTGTGAAATACTCTTAATTACGGGTTATAACATAAACGTTTCGTTAAAAAATTCCGTATATTTAACTGCTATTAACACTAAAAATAAAAGTTGTTTAAATGTGTTTGTTTGTTGATAAACATTTGGAAATTGGAAATAAATTGTTAAAAAGTTAAATAATATTTTAAGAAAGGGAATTTACGCATTTATTTGTTAATAATAGGTTAAAAATTTAAGTAAGTATGAGTAGAAATTTTCAAATATTGGTCATGGTCCGAGAAACATTGCTTTTTTTTCAGTTATATATAGGTACTAACGTTTCGATTTAAATACTTTCATAATCCAGTATAATAACAATAGATATGATTTTCTCCCGTCAGTAGCTCACGGTGGTTGGTGTTCTAAATTTCGATAAAAAATAGGATGCATACGTACCTTTCGTAGCGGCAATGTGTCTTTTTTTAATATCCCACTGACAGTTCTCGTCAGGTCTGTACTTTGTACTTTCAATTATCATTTATGAAAATTGAATATTAAACTTATAGCTATATTTATTCAAATAATTAAAAACGGAAAACGGAAAAACATCAGCATTTTGAAAGTTCTCAAGTATTTTCAGTTAGAAAAAGTATTTATGGTATTTATTAATTTCAATGCCTTTTAGAATTTGGCTAAATACGATTCTGATGATTTTATTCATCAAATTTAAGGATATAGTCAAAGGTACTCTTATCGTGCGGGTTCAAAGGTCACTAACCATATGTATCAAATCAGAAAACACAGAGGTTACCAAAATGTATTGATCAGACTGGTTGATGAATTTCCACTTCTTCTTTCATTCTCGAAATAATCCATCCTAAGTAACATTTTTTGCTTGAGGATACAAAAAAAACGGAAAACTGCTACTTATAATTCATATTGTCACTTTGAATTGTCAAAGTGACAAAACTGACATATTTAAATAAAAACTCTGCCGGTAAAAGACTTTTTCCCTTCAAAATTGCATAAGTCTGACTATAGTTATATGTCAAAATAGCAAATGGAATAAACGACATACCGAAACCTGTGTATAAGTTACAAACTACGACGCAAACCAAGAAGTCTATTGAATGTACTATATATACCTGAGACTTGGGTACAAATTTTAAATTTTAAGAGCTATATTGTTTAAAATGTTGTTTGTCTAACTTCTAAATTCAACCGGGTAAATGAACTACTTCAAAACTTCTTATCAGTATTTTAAGATTAGTGATAAAATGTTTAAATTCGAGTTTGATAAAAATTGTTTTTTTGTGATAACCTACATTGAAGCTTAAAAATTGTATGTGTAGAATTATTAAATTTTACGACAGAATTTTTCCATTGTACATTATATTGAAATTAGTTTAACTGACATTAATAAATTCTATAAATAGCTTTTTTGCAAATCCGTTTTATTGTTTATAACTTGCATACTAAAATTCATATTTTCTATAGAACAATAGACTGATTTTACTGACTCGTACAGGGGGTGTATTTTCGTTCTTAGTTGAAATATTTCGTGTTCGAAAGATTTCGAATGAAACAATTCGATTGATATTGCCCTAACGTATTTTCGAGACGTCATCGAATTAAAATTCGTATGCGGAATTGAAATTCGAATGATCATACGTGACAACGTCGCAATATATACGGTACCAGCTGTAGAGTTCTAATAACCCTGCAATATTCCTGCCTTGTGTTTAAAGTTTGAAGTTTTGAAGTGAAAGTTTCAATAATAAGCAAAATATACATTTCACTGCAAATCAAAAGGAACATCTTGTTGCCTTCCTCTTAGATCACCCAGAGCTAAAAAGTGGAAAATTTACTAAAGAATTCAAAACGGCACAAACATTGTGGGAAGAAGTAAGCTTTATCTTCATTTCAAAACATGTTCCATCAAATAGGAAGTAACAGAAGTAGCAGTTATTCTTCCACACAACTTTGAACTTCCCAGCATTATTGTTGAATTCCTAACATTTTTTTTTCCTGGTTGTCATTGGGATATATGTTTTATTCATTGTATACTTTTTTTATTCAATAAAATATGTAAACTTGATGATTATTGCTTTATTTTTCGCAATTCAGGCATTATTCGATAAATTTTTTGACATTTCATTAAATTTTACTTGACTTTTCATTTTTATTATTGTAATATCAATCTAATGTTGAGTAATTTTAAATGAAATATCAAAAAATGGATCGTGAATGTCATTTTGCAATAAAAGTAATATTACAGTAATTTTGAATATACCGCAAAAAACTGTAAAATTACAGGAATCTTCTTTTTCGGCTGTTAGCGAAGTTCACAACTTGATTTGTGCCAGAGGTAGTGACGGGACTCTCAAGGTAGCGCCACCCGTATGAATAGAGGGCGCCACGGGTCAGTTTCCCATTATGTTGCCAAGCACTTGAAATATTATGAGTACCTAGTAAATGTCGAGTGAAGCTTATCAAATATTCTTCTTTTTATAGGAACCGAGAAAATCAGGAAAACCAAAAATTAGTAATTTTTTGAAAATTCATACCTTCGGCATTTTTCAATTGCAATAGCTGAAACTTGGTACAAAGGAAGTTTTCCTTATTCGCATTCGCGAAGAGCAGAGGCCAAGAGACGGCTACTTTGATTGAAATTGCAATATCAATTTTTCATACGATACATTTCAGCGTTTCTGGATGCGTCGTCGATTGTCCGATATTAAATTTTAAGACGGTTTTTAAAAGTAGTTATAGGCGTAGAGCAACGAAACGTATATTTTCGATTTGTATTAAGACAATGTGATGTCGGCCAAAAATGCCCAAGAATACCGCTAAAAGTGACCGAGGGCGAGCGACGGAAAATAACGGAGTAGATGGGAAGAGGGGATTAAGTAGAGGCATACTATATAGATATACCCAGCACGCTAGCGCTCGGTGTAATCGTTATTTTAAGCGGTGCTTTTGTCCAACTTCGCGTAATTTTGTTACAAATCTAGAATATAAGTTTTGCTGCTCTACCTTGACAGTTGACACAATCGACAACGCATCCAGACACTTTGAAAGTTATCGTATGAAAAAATTAAAATTGCAATTGCGATAAAACTAAGATTGTTTTGTCAGTGAATAGAACATATTAAAACAATGTTATGACCAGTTCATATTAATTTGGAAAATCAAGTCTGTTGAGATATTTCGAACGTGTTGTTTTTTGTAAGGCTAGTTCCACATCTCTTCGGAGAATTTTGTAATACTATTCTCTATAATACTGGGCGTTGCAATCAGGGTTGTACAATTTGGCATGATGGATTTCTTCAATTGAATCATTGTCTATATCTGAGTGAAATTTCAGCTAAATAATATGATAATACATATATATAGGTATCATCAGATTATTATAACTGTGTTGTTTGTTGAATTTTCATAATTATTTTTTTGTTTCACTAATCTCGATAAGGAGAAAGATATTTTGCATTATATACCTACTATAATTCTTTTATGACGTACCTACGTAGGTTTTTCTATATAAATCAAAAGTAATAAAAACTGATAATAATTTATTTCAAAACAAATAACGAAAAGTTTGTAATTTTTTCAAGAAAAATATCACAAACGACTTGATATATTGAGACGTTTGCCTATTTAATATGAGATAAATAAATATTTCAAACTAACCTAAACGAAACGTCGAGAAATATCCTATACACGGCTTATCCAGAAAATATAGTTTACAGTGTGGAACGGAACGGTTACTGACATGCAGACAGACACCAAATTGCTATGATTTTTTTACGAAAATAAACTGACCTGTTTTCGTATTTTTTTTCTATTTCATCACTAAAGAGAAGCGCAGGAGTGATTTTGCCTACTTTCTGTATATTCTTCACACTAGTGAATAATGAAAAAGAATTCACTCTCGTAAGCCAATCACATTCTATTATTATCATAATTCACACTTACATTAATTAAAATGAAAATCAAATCGTCTCTTTTAAAACGTCAAATATCAAATAATGCAAATTGATTCTGACAGCGCGTCGTTTGAAACGTCAAAATAATGATAGAATCGAAATTTTACGTATTATTATATATTATAAAAAACGGACAACAGTATATTTAGTTATAACTCCCAATTATTATTTATAAATGTAAGGGTTTCGATTAAAACTGTATGTTACGTATCCCTTTTTGAAAATAAACATGCTCTATAGCCTACTGTTAGAAATAGTTAACTCTGGCGCGGACGATTGGGGTTCGATCCTCACTGGAAGCTTTCTTTTTTTAGTCGTGGAGAAAGAATAGTCTTTTACTTGAGTAGAATGGCTAATGTTCACTTGGATGATACCAAAACTCACTCGCTGCACTCGCTCATTTGGAAACTTCATCCACGTGAATAATAGACATCATTCTGCACTCGTTGAAGAATATACTATTCTTTTAAATTGTTAATTTTTGTAATAAATCTTAATATTACCGAAACAGTTAGGTAGTGGACATTGTACATGAATTATGTCTAGAATTTTCTGAAGAATCGAAAAAATAAATAATATACGGGGGGCTGCATTTAATATGTTGGTATTGGCCACTATGGATTCCAAGACACACTGGAATAGAAAGAAATGAAAAAACAGATGAACTAGCCAAGAGAGGGTCTGAAGTACATTTTTGGGTGCCTGAGCCCTTTTGCGGAATCAGCCCCAATGTAATATTGGAAGAAATAGGTAAAGCCGAGAGAAAGAGAAGATCTGATCATAGGAAAGATCTGGCAGGGCTTAGACAATCAAAGATTCTTCTGGGTGACTATACAACCTATTGAGATCAAATGGATAAATAAATTAAAGTAAAACAGCGCTGAGACTTTTAACAGGGATCCTAACAGGACATTGTCGCCTGAATGGGCACATAAAAAAAGCTCAAACTACTGGAGGAAGAAGAATATAAATTTTGTGGTTTGGAAGTAGAAACCTCCATCCACATACTTTCCAACTGCACAGCACTTTAAAATTCTAGATCACAGTACCTGCGGGAGATTACTGGATAGAAGAGGAACGTTTACTTAAGTTGAAGCCTGCAGATATCCTAAAATTCTTATGGGAAATAGGACTAAAGGAGCTGCTAGTCTCTGGGACTCTTCCTAGAAACTAAGTAGTAGTAAGGGGACATAATAGATCTTTTAGGTCTCAGTGAATGTGACCTCCATAATACATACATAACATACAGTGGCCACTGTCAGAAATACAAATCGACGTATCCAAGCGTTTTTTCCCAACACGCCCTCATTTGATATTCCATTTGACTGTTATTCCACACTGTATATATGAAATATAAGTATCACCATTCAGAACATGAGCTTCGTAATGATGACCATAATTTAAAACTGCAAACTGGTTATGTTTTTGTGTTGATTTTTTGTTTACCTACATTGAAATATGAACCAACGAATAATATTGCCTTGGATGTGTGTTGACTTTGAAAAAACTTTTTCATATCCCTAGAGACTTTGTTATTTAAAATGGTTGACCCAGACAAGTGTAAATATCTTACTCATTAACCATATGTGCTGCAGTTACTTAATAAACAGACAACTCATACATATAAACGTTAATTGTTTTTATGTATACCGGGTGAACATAAACGTCTTTTGATAGCTTAATCCATTCAGTGAGGGTGAGTTAGTTGACAAGTTGGTATACTCTTCACTCAGTATCACTGCCTACTAAAATGTGAGGTAATGTAATATGACATAAAGCTCGGCAAATTACCCGTGCGAATGGTACGTCTAACGTCTGCATCCTATTTTGAGCGATAAATTATTTCCAAATAATGCAAATCGATTCTGACAGCGCGTCGTTTGAAACGTCAAAATGATAGAATCATAATTTTACGTAATATCTAGAGAAAAAATGGACAATAGTAGTTATATTTAGTTATAACTCCCAATTATCATTTATAAATTTAAGGGTTTCGATTAAAACTGTATGTTACGTATCCCTTTTCGAGAATAAACATGCTCTATAGCCTAGTGGTAGAAATAGTTGACTCTGGCGCGGACGATTGGGGTTCGATCCTCACTGGAAAATTTTTTTTTAGTCGTGGAGAAAGTGTAGTCTTGTACTTGTGTAGAATGGCTAATATTTACTTGGATGATTCCAAAACTTCATCCGCGTGAATAATAGCCATCATTCTTCACTCGTTGAAGAATATACTATTCATCAATCAGTGATAAGCGGCTGTAATTTTTGGAATATCATTTTCTTTTCACTTTCAATGTGACGAGTCATTCTGAGTCACATCATTAATAAACACTAAAATAATATTTTCATAATAGAGTAACATATCTCCAATAATTTAAACATCGTTAGAAGATAAATTACAATACTTTGTAATTATTATACGACATCATGTACATTAAAAACAAAAATTTGTTTTCCAATTCAAAGAATAATAAGGTTATATTAAATTATATCCGAAAAATTAACCTAAGACCTTTGCTATTGCAATGGTTTCAAAGTATTTTGATAAATATCAGTGTTTGCTTAAATATTTTGTAAAACCGGGATATAGTTTATTTATACAGGGTGGAAGGACAAAAACGAAAGAGAGATCAAAGCGGTTAACTTTTTGTCGGTAATTTTGACAGCTGAACTTTTTTTGCAATGGTTTTTGCCTCGAAAAAAAATATTTGTTTTCAGTTTTTCCATTGTTTTGAAACGTATGTGATTGTTCTTCATTGTAGGCATTAGTCACAGTTTACACAACCAGACATTTTAACGAATATCTTTCTATTGGATATTTCTACAGTAGTTGGATGGTATTATTGCACTTGCGTTATTATGTACACATTTAATAGTTTTTTATGCATCTAGGTGGGTACGTGTTAAAGCCAAAAGGACCTTAAATAATGTTGACATCTGAACAGAGTCATCTGTCACATATCGTTGAAAAGATTTTATTGTTAATGGTCCAGTATATGAAACATTCTTTCAACACATACAGAGTGTAGCCAAAAGAAGTATTAGGTACCAATCTTTAAAAAATACGTATTTATTGAGAAATATTAATATATTTTCATATTTGAAATGTTATCCGCAATTATAACAATACAATTGAAGGGTAATTATCCGCATATGCCTGAAATACTCGGAACACGTTAATTTAGATCCCAGGCTTCAGACTATCTTTGAAAAAGTTTTCTAAATTATTGCAAGAACTAATCAAAAAGCTAGGAATAGTGACAGAATAGGAAACGTGATAAAGTAAAGATACGTTGGGAGGCCAATTAGTTCCAATAATAACAGAAGACTTACTTTCCTTGTCAAATTATTATTATAGTTCATTTCAGAAAGGTACAGAGTAATAGAACTTCAGTAAGTACCTATGCAAAGGGAGCACAGAGTGACCCAACGAATATTTAAGCCACTTTCATGGTTTGGCATTGATTTCATTGTAAAATTCTTTTTTTTATCAAGTGCTGCAGGTAGTACCACCCGGGCTGGGAACAATATATGGGCTTAGCCAATTGTTATCCATTCAAAAACACTGAAAAAAAAATAGTGTGCCAAAGACGTGCCGATGGGAAAAAGTGAAGATATTCATTTTAACAGAATAAAAATTGGGTATTATGTAGATAGTATTAGGTACACTTGAAATTTGATTAACGGGTAGACGGTCTGATCGATCAAGTAGTCAATATACCACATTTTCTCTTCTTTAATGACATGCAGGACTGATTTTCGCCAGCTCTCTGGTGTCACCTCCTTAATGGCTTGATCGAACAGTAACTTCACGTCTTCCATTTTGAATGTCGTGTTGTGTCTTGCTACAAATCCCTTCACTTGTGCCCTTATAAGTTCTATAGGATTTAGTCCGCAATGATATGAAGGTGAAAGATATTTTATCATTTCACCAAAGCCGAAATAAAGAGAAGATCCGACCATTGAAAATATCTAGTAGGGCTTAGACAATCAAAGATTCTTCTGGGTGACTACAACCTGTTGAGATCAAATGAATGCATAAGTCAAAGTAAAACTGCGCTAAGAGTTTTAACAGGGATCTTAACGGGATATTGTCGCCTGAATGGGCACCTGAAAAAACTCAAAATAGTGGAGGAAGAAGAATGTAGATATTGTGGCATGAAAGAAGAAACCTCCATCCACATACTTTACAACTGCACAGCACCCCAGAATCCTATAGCACAGTACCTGGGAGATTACTGAATAGAAGTGGAAAATTTACCTAAGTTGAGGCCTGCAGATGTCCTGAAATTCCTCCGGGAAATAGGACTGAAGGAGACTCTTCTCAGAAACTAAGTAGATGCAAGGGGACACAATAGATCTTCCTTGTCTCAGTGAATGTTACCCCAAAAAATACATACATACATCATTTCACCAAAATAGTCTTCAAAAACATCCGAATCCATGTCCTCGTGGTAATCTTCCGTAATCTCCTCGATATTGACACTGCAGACCAGAAAACATACTTTTCGTAATTCTCTTACGCAATTACTTGAAATTTTAATATTACAAACAATACTATTTCAAGACCTACGCCTAAAGCCGACACCGAAATTGAGCCGAGCTAGACGGAATTCCCAATTTTATAACTATTCCTTTTTGAAATAGACTATAGTTGTTATTTAAAACAGCTTTCGTTAAAGTTCAATTACAATTTCAGTGCCTAGAACACATCCCTCCTATTTTCCATCGATTTATAGGTCAATTTTTCAATCATATTTGTTTTCACATTGAAGAACTTATGATGATAGGTACAAATAAAATATACAATAAGTATTTTCGAAAACGCAACTAAGAGTCTTGCCAGTTCGATCCTGTTTGTTTGTCGTTCCTATAAACACACTTCTTCTATGGTGATAAACAAATACTTTGTGTATATTTAGCTGTTCAGATAGTAACACTTTATTATTGTATCGATACATAGAGAAGATTTCAAAAAGATTTCCTGTTCCGTAGATAAGTCTTATCTGAACTGAAGTATATATTTAATAATTGTTTGTGAATTTCTAATATTGATTTAAAGGTTCATTTCTAGAGATAGATGATCACGTAGCTGTTGAGAATTTTCAGTTATATTATAAGTAAGTTTACAATGAGATAAGATATGGCGTGTATTAATAATAATAGGTTTGTTCATAGAACAGTCACAAACGGCTGGAAACTGGACGACTCATGCGTAGTGAATAGAAACTGTTTACAAAAAGACTCTGTGCATAATATATGCTCACTTTACCCCTACTCCACGGTCAACTGGCAACAAATTTGGTTGCGATGTACTGAAAATGTACCTAAGATATTTAAGGAGAAACTCACATATTCAAAATACAGAATAAATTGTTGATTAACAATTTATCTAATTATTTGTAATTTGAATCGATCCTAACTTCTCCATACACAATATAACAATTACATAATTACACAATTTAATATATATATATATATATATACATATATATATATACAGGGTGAAACACTACTAACGAGACGAGGTTTATAGCAAAACGGTAAAAGTTTTGAAATGTTTGTCACTTCAATAGTTTGTACATTCATATAGGCTACATTTTAAAATTATTTTGATATATAGAGGATGTTCCAATAAAGTGTGTCGTATCAAAGTTATATTTTTTTTATGGAACACTCTATATTTTATTGCTATTGATACACTTACTCTTTTTCTATCGATAACTTTTTGGGTAAGTAGGTAATAAAGCAAAAATACATTTTTAATAAAACAAATACATAAATACTACGAAACGAACAACAAACTATTAAAAACAAAAATTGAAAAATTACTATAATAGATGCTCAAAATGCTTGCCATCTTGTGCAATGCAATGCAACACATGATTCTGGCTTCCAATTTACTTACATTATCGTATGGAGTAGTAGGATATTTTAATCATAACCCTTTTCGAAGAAATCTATCTTGGTCAGTTCTGGAGACCTAGCTGGCCATTTATAAGGATCGCCTATACCAATCCATTCATTTCTTATTTTTTATTGGGGTAATTCCTAACCGCACGTGAAAAGTGAGCAAAAACTCCTTCTAATTGTAACCACATTTTCTTTCGGATGTTAAGTGGTAGATATTCGAGAAGGATCTAGGTCTTTTTTCGAAAAACTTAAAACCCTCCAGAGGCGCTTTCGGGTGCATCATGTAGATGTAGAGTACTCCGGAGCTGCTCCGTAGCACTTCGGTTCTACTCTTGCATGTTCGGGCTCTTGAAGTATGGCGCTCTTGGACCATGGATAGAGCGTTCAGAAGCACGAAAATCAAGAGTATTCTTTAAATTACCGGTGCATAGTGCTCTCGGAGCGTGATGCACTACACCCGAAAGCGGCTCAGGTGTCCGTCAAAAACATACGGGTTGATAAAATCCCATAATCCCCCCAAACGTTTACACTCCAGCGGTGTTGGGGCTATTATAGTGGGTAATTTTTAATTTTTGCTATCAATGATGTGTTGTTCGTTTCGTAGTATTTATGTAAAAATGTGTTTTTGTTTTATTACTTACTCAAATACTTTTTGGTAAAAAAAGAGTTAGTGTACCTCAGCCGCTACAAGTGTGCATATTTATTAGCAAACTCACAGTTTTTATTTACAACAACTATGTCAAGATACTTAGGAAGTATGAAATTTAGAGAGCTTTGCAGATGTTTCAAAATCACAATTTGAGAAAATTGTAAATTGTAAAGAGAACATTTTTTTTGAATATGATGAATTATTGAAATACAAGGTGCTCTATTTGAAATAATATTACACATTGAATGATCTAATAATGAAACTGAAAATCCTGAACACCCTGTAAAGAGATGCTCAGAACTCAATCGTGGAATACATTCAACTAATGTCCGACTATTGACATATAAGAGAAAACTAGCTCTAGAACTCGTTATATGAATCAATTATTTTTTTTTAAATGTTCACATTTTAAAAAAAGTCAGCATAACTCGGAACCCTCTGTATTTAGGTATAGGGAAATCGTTTGCTTATAGATTTTGTTTGACGTCATTAAGACATTTATTTAAAAAAATTCAAATAAAAATTATTGTTAGATATATTTACCATATTAAATAACTTGTAATTCAATCTCGAATGCTATCCTTGAAAATGAAAATGAAGATATTCCAAAAGCTTGGAAAATAGTGTAAAGAGTACAATATTGCCACTTCCCCAATATTCCTGTCCATATACATTATTATGTTCATGTACATTATCAGTGGAAGACAAATGTTAACAATAATTATTAACTACTTGGGGCCATTTGCACCGGTTATACTTAGCGAAAGATAAGTGAAGCTTAACTTTAAGGTGACCTTAATATAACAATTTGGTTTGCACGGGTTATCAACTGAGGTTTAAGGTGTACCTTAAGGTGTACTTAGTTAAGCCTAAGAAGTGTGCCGCTTAAAGTTCTCCTTAATGTCATCTAAACTTCAATCTGACAGTAAGTTTACTATTTGACATGCGTGTTGTTGTTGTGGTATTTTCCTTTTTTTTAGCTGTGGCTTGTCTTCATTATTTATTGAAAAAATAATAATGAATAATTTATTTGATCATGACGATGACGATTAAGACGATCTTAACTTGATCTTTCATGGAAACCCCAGAAGGATTTATCATAGAAATTAATATTTCAACAGCTGGGATGATTTGACATTCTTTTCGCGATTTGGGGTGACAAAACCTATGCCTAAACATTTTGAACCTAATTGAGGTAGAAATAGAACACGACTCTTTTGTTCGATGGTATTCCAGAGATTGGCTATTAAATAATGAAGTTATTTTAATCCGCGCGTTTTCCTTCTCACGCCAGGTAATAAATTGCATCGGTCCTTTTATTTTCAATAATTGTTTTATGACTAAATATTAGGTTTAAAAGAGCTGTCTTCTCTCGTCCAGTGAAATTTGGAGTCCTCTTTTTTCTAATATTATTATCATTACAATTATTAATATTCATTTTTATTAAACCATCAGTCACAAAAAGAATCAACAATCAAACTCGATAACACAAATATCTCTTGAATGTCTGTAGCTTTCTCAGTGTTGCCATAGCTTCTCGCCACTTATCTAAGATTTCATTAAGTAGCAGATTAGCAAACCATCTAAAGTTTAAGGTTCACCTTAACTTTAAGTTGACCTTAGATGAGATGAACATTTAAGGTGGACCGGTGCAAACGACCCTTAGAGTTATTTGAGAATGAAATTTAATTAAATGCTAAAGCAATGATTGTCGTTAATATTAAACTTGACCTTGAAATTATTTGATTTCTCAGTCATTCGAATTAATCACAATTTAGCCTCGAATTACCAATTCTGTTGTCTTCACTTTGATGAAAATATCTTGCGTATTTTTCACACGATTTCATTATCGAATGATTCACCCATTTCTTCTAAATATTGTTCCTTATTCGACACGGAGTGGAAATGAATAATTTGGTGACGATGGAACAAAACAAAACAGTCAGTAGATAACATATTATAAATAACTCAGTTTATTTTTATATGATGCTATAGTTTCCGTTGATATTCATTTTTCCGTTGAGGTATAAAATAGTTATTTATACAACAAGTGCAAACAGTGAGTGTTTTTTGCACGCGACGTGGAATTGTCCAACGAGGCCGAGTTAGACAACACGTCGAATGCAAAAAACACGTTTTGCAAGAGTTGCATACAATATTTTTTCTAAATTCATGCAAAAACTGGAAAATTAGAATATAATATGTCAAGAACCAAACCTAACCTAATCAAACTCAAACCGTTCTTCTTTTTTGTATCTTTATGGCCTCCACCTTGTCAGTACTCAATCATAGCTGGTTTTCGCCTTGAGCATTCAAATTTTAAATAATTGAAGATTTTTGCAATAATTGTAACTCGTTGAGACTAAGTAGTAAGATATACATATATTATTGTTGTATTAAAGCAGGATCAGAGTCAGACACTTGCTCTGGATTTTTATTTTATTTAAATGTTCATGTTTGTCATAAATCATCACAAAACTGACACAAGAACAAATATTTTGTTGCACTAGTGCAATAAAGAATCACGTTTTCCACGTTTCACAAAAATGTTGTTCTTTACATGAATGTAGAAAAATATAATTTATGCCATTTTCCAGGAGTAAATGTTGCTAAAAGACATACGACTCATGTTAAAGATTTTAAATGAGAATTTTTTCAAAAAGTGGAAGGAAAGTCAGACATGAGCTTCTGTTCAGTGCCCCCCCCCCTATTTTACTCGTTGTTGCCAATTTTTGTCGGCAATAATTGAATCCAATAATTGTTGAATCGATTTTATTTATCGCAGGCTTTAATTTGTCAAAATTTTTTCTTTATATATATTACGAGTATTTTATTTTTATTTGTGTTGATCTTAGTTATTTTTCAAGTCAATAATATTACCTAACCTAACTTAACCTAACCCCGTGTTGAATGTCACATGCAAGAGTTATTTATTTCTTACAATGTACCAAACATTCTAAACTGGCAACGCTGCTTTTATATCAGATTGGTAGCTGGAACTAAACACTCTCCCAACGCTGACTGCGAACCATTATTCCATTATTTTCCTAATAGCACTTCTGTATTATATCGTATGTCTCGAATAGATTTTTGGCGATCTGTATGTGCTTGGAATAGATTATTTTGATTTCTTGATGAAATAATAATCTGTCGTCACGTTATCAAGAGATAAAGTACAGAAACATTTCATGAAAATTTTCCAAAATTGCTTCAAATATTTTGAATGAGATAATTCTACAATAAAGGTAATGTACGTCTTATCTTAAACAAACCAAAACCAGTTAATTTAGATAAAGGCGATGTAAAATGCTCAAAATTACACATGAAATATTTTGCGAATAAAACATATCACTGCAATGTACAAATCTGAGCATATTATTACCATTTTATAGAGCGCTTTCAGACGGCTTTGTGGCCGGCTACTAAAGTCTGAAAATAATCGCGAGGCTAAAAATACATTAATCACCACGTAGGTATTCCTTATACATATGTGTCTCGTGTAAATGCTATTAACGTATTTCTATTTTTTAACCGCGCGATTCTTTTCAGACACTAGTAACCAGCTACACAGTCGGCCACAAAGCCGTCTGAAAGCTCTCGACTTATTGAGGGATCTAGACAGCACTTTAAAAAGTGACGTAAATTTTAACATCAATATATTTGCGAATTTCATAGCAATTCCGAATTCTAGGACACAATGCCTAATGCTACAAACTTCTGAATAGAAGATGGTCAGTTTCTCAAGTAGCCAATAGTTTCGGAGACTTTCTTCAGGAGCTGATAAGGAGGAAGAGGACAGAATCGATCTTTTAGGTCTCATACATACATAGGGTAAGATGTGCCTAATAACAAAATGCCACTTTTGGTGTGAAAACACTTTCAGACGAGACACTTTGTGGCTGGCTACTAGTGTCTGAAAAGAATCGCGCGACTAAAAATACATTAATTCAAATAGACGCATTCACACGAGACACAGATAAGGAATACGTGGTGTTTAATGTATTTTTAGCCGACCACAAAATGTCTGGTTTGAAAGCGCTCATAGTGTGTGTCAATAAAAATAGAAGATATCCAATGAAACTTATTCCAAACTAAACTCAGTGTTGATCCAGGGAAAAATACTAAATCAAAATAATTCGACTTCGGTTTGGATATAACCAATCTCACTTATAATTAATTGCTAATTACCAAACAATATAAGCGGATCTGTAAAGTATGTAATAATGTTATAATGGTTAACACTTGAATAGATTGTTATGTAATGCTTCGTCAACAAAATTATTTGTCTAATATTTTAAAATCTTCAATATTCCACCTATAATTATGTTGCAAATATTGTTGAGTCGCTAATAAAATAAATAGTTGAAGAGTTGTAATCATGAAAAATACTATTTGTCGAATGTATCTCGTTATACTTTACAGGAAGTGAAAAATACTATTGGTGATTTGAACTATTAGTCAAAAATTTACAAGTATGTACTTTCGGTAAGATTGTATCATTATTAAGATTTTAAAATAGAAATATGGTAGGCTTAATATAAAGATCCAGTGGTATTAAACATAATAAGAGTAAGTCAAATAATAGTATATTCTTCAACGAGTGCAGAATGATGGCTATTATTCACGCGGATGAAGTTTCCGAAATGAGCGAACGCAGCGAGTGAGTTTTGGAATCATCCAAGTGAATATTAGCCATTCTACACAAGTAAAAGACTATACCAAAAATTACAGCAGCTTATCACTGATTGATGAATAGTATATTCTTCAACGAGTGAAGAATGATAGCTATTATTCACGCAGATAAAGTTTCCCTGGAATCATCCAAGTGAATATTAGCCATTCTACACAACTAAAAAAAAGAACTAAGAAAAACGACTAAAAAAAGAAAGCTTCCAGTGAGGATCGAACCCCAATCGTCCGCGCCAGGGTTAACTATATCTACCAGTAGGCTATAGAGCATGTTTATTTTCAAAAAGGGATACGTAACATACAGTTTTAATCGAAACCCTTACATTTATAAATGATAATTGGGAGTTTTAACTACATATAACTACTGTTGTCCATTTTTTCTCTAAATAATACGTAAAATTATGATTCTATCAATATTTTGACGTTGCAAACGACGGGCTGTCAGAATCGATTTACATTATTTGGTATTTGACGTTTTAAAAGAGACGATTTGATTCATTCATTTTAATTCACGTGAATTCTGATCATAATAGAATGTGATTGGCTAACGAGAGTGAATTCTTTTACATTATTCACTGGGGTGAAGAATATATATCATTATGTAGCTAAATATGTAAAAATAATTTACCTAATTCCGCTATGAAATGTGACACTTTACGTTACTCTTTGACGTTAGGTAACGTCACATATTTCATAACCTTCAAAAAACGGTTATGTACACTGTAAAGTAGTAAAAACAGTTATGTAAAGACTTTACATAATGTTTCTGACTGTTTCCATAGTAACATTTGATTCTACCTTAATATTTTCATTCTAATTGAAAATTTTATTAAATATTATAAAAGCGCGGAATTAGATAAAACTTTGTACGTAAACACGTTATGAAGAGAGCGACATTGTTCAACTCGCGTAATTTGCAAAACTCGCTGGCGCTCGTTTTGGCAAATATTACGCTCGTCAAACAATATCGCACTTTTCATAACTAGTTACGTAAATAACTATTGTGCGTTATTATTTAGTTGTGGAGAAATATTATTTCGTATCTTCATAAAGAAGACTGTTAAATGTGTAAATTCATTTAACAGAACGTTTTACGCGATGGAACTATTATTTTTATGAAAAAATCACATAAAAAATGTGAATTAATTCATGTTACTTCATCGAAATTTTCATTTCATTCCATATAATAATCAGTTTCTTAATAAAATCATGGAAAAATCTCGACAACTTATTTCAAAATAAAAATCATATAATAGTTCTTTTAAAAATGTTGGCTTCCCTACTATAAGTAGTTCAAATCTGATGTTTGGCGGTGTTTTCAAAACTATTTGTGCCTCATTGGCAACATTCTATTCTACGATTTACTGATAACCCATGGAACTAAACTATACAAACAACACAACTAACTAATAGATCAACGGTCACTTTTCCAAGGCTAACTCGAACATATCGCGGTACAACGTGATTATTATAGGAAGCGAGTAGTGTTTAAGAGTTTGAAGGTTGATTGTTGGCATCACTGTACCCGGAACCTATTTCCATTTTAATGATCATTCAGTAAATTGGGACTCGCTAAAAATAATAAAATTTTTTGAAGTTTAATGATTTAAATATGTGTTCAATCAAAATGTAACACATTTTGAACTTATTATTGGGTGGGCTTATTTTAGCATGTTTGTTTCATATTAGTGTCAAATGTTACAATTGTTCCCACAGGAGGGGTCAGTTGTAACAGACTACGGGGCAATTGTTTGAAGTTTAAAGGAAGCTTTATAAAAGAAAGAAAAAATGTGTGTAGAAAAGTAGAAAAAATGTGTGTAGAAAAGTAGAAAAAATGTGTGTAGAAAAGTAGAAAAAATGTGTGAAGAAAAGTAGAAAAAATTAGCGCTATTAATAAAACAATACAACTAAACTAACAACTAATTTTTACAAGTTAAACAATGAAAATACAATTAATTCATTGATTATTTGAATAAATTTTATGGTACGTACATAAAAAAATGAAGAAGTATAGTCCATGCCAAAATTTTCAGTATTATTGTGAAAGGTGTCTGTTAGGCGGCGACAGGTGACGGTTAAACGACGTCGTAACTTTTATCCCCCAACAAAAATTGCTCAAAAACAATAAGAGAAACGAATTTATTTTTTTATTTAAAATTTATTATTTGAAAAATTTAAAATTTTTGGCATCTAGTATTTATTATTAATTTGGGTAGTTTCAACGTTGAAAGTTGTTTACAGTTTCGTGATTAGTTTCAGAATATAATTTTCAGCACCATAAAAATTCAAATATTCACTAATAAATTCAGTCCCATTATTGCCTGGCCTTGGAGTTGTCAAAGCCGTGAAAATTTACTACCGCGTTCAAAGCAGTTAACAAAAAACATATTTATAATTAGTACAGGAGCTGAGTCAGTAACATGAAGTGAAATTTTATATTCTTTTATTGAAAAATAATAAAAAAGAGCACATGTTTTAATGCTGAAAAGGGTTACTAATTAAAGAATAAAAAGCAAATAAATTAGCATATTAAACTGAGGTAGTTAAATGTACATACAGTCATGAAAAATATGAAGAAATATAAATAATAATAAATAATACGTGTATCTACGAAAGAAATCAAGATATCAAGGTGAAATAAAAACTGAAAGATGAAGAAAAGGATGATTTTTGTAATAAACTGAGCTTAAACTCTACAAATTTACGAACTGATCCATAGGCTGTTCAGAAATTGGACTACAAATACATGTTTATTTTTCACCAATTATAAATAAACTATTAACATTTTTGGAAAACTTTTTTGGAGTTTGTTTTAATACTAAAAAATTTATCTACATATAAAAACAATTTAAATACGAAAGTTCTTGGACAACGAACTTTAACAAAGTTTTAGGTGGGCGAGTTTTTTTGCCGGTGAGTGTATATCTATTACTTAACGAGCTCTGTAACTCATTAGTGAGAAATTAGAATTCCGTTCCTACGGCTTTATTGAAAACTGTAAATATATTTTATTATTAATTTTATGGATAACATTTGAATAAGTCAAAAATTTACGTATTTATCAAAATAATAGTATATATTAATTAACATAAACATTGTATAACATCGTAAAAAATAATTGCAACAGTGATAAAAATAAACTACTATTTTCTTCGCAAAAGGGTGGTAAGTGTGGTAAGAGTGCTCCAGAAATTATTTAGAATAATCCAGAATAAATTGCTAATTACAACCGCTTTTCCGTCCACTTTTTCTTCCCATTTGTTGGACGAGAAATCCAGTTCCTCTTGTTCCCAATCCTTTCCCTCTTTCTTTTCCACCTATTGTTTATATTTTCCTTTCATCTAGAGTTTCCTTTCCTATTCCCTGCTCCTTGTTATTTGTCTTATCTCTTCATTACTACATTTTACCACACTTTTATACTTTATTTGTCTTCTGAAATCCTTAATAAATACCGAATATTTTTCATGCGATGTTTTCTATACCTAAATTCCATAATTTTGGATTTATACTTTATAGTGCGATTTGTCATGACCAGATTACCTGTTAAATAAAAGAAGAAGAAGGGCGGCAAGGGCGACAGAAGGGATACCGAAAGGTGGCCCAACTGGCACTTGTAAAGAGGTGACAAGAGCACCACCAAGCCGGGACACGCATGACAATGCTGGTCCCAGCGGGGTCAAGCTTGACGTCACCAAAGGGGGAGCCAAGAGGCCTCGGGTGCATTACACGCCACCAGAGGCCAGGCAGGCTTCCAAGAAGGTATGCACGGTCCCCGGTGAGCGGAAGTCGTACGGGGAAGCTGCAAGCAGCGACCTCAAGGTGGCCATCATCCGCGATGGCTACCCAGACAATCTGCTCACCAGGGAGCAGTATGCGCATATCCTCGCGCAATTGCATGAGGATATGTACAAGACTGGCGCCTCATCTGTGCCAAGTTTTGAGGGACACTCGTTTGCCCGGGGAGCCGTTATGGTGACCTGTGCGGATGGGGGCTCTCTGGCTTGGCTCAAAGTGGCTAGCTAGCACGATTAAGAAGGAGGGACTGGCGCTCAAAATCATTGAGCAGTCGGCCCTCGAGCAGCTTAAGAAGGCAATGGTATGGGTGCCAGCGCCGATCGAGTCTCCTCCCCAAGAGGTCCTCAGAAGGATCCGGATTGGTAATCCGACTCTGAGGACTGAAGGGTGGGTGATTCGGGCCTCCCGATGGGATGCTGCCTCTTTGAGGCAGAACATTGTTTTGGGGCTCGATCCTCGATCGGTGGGGGCACTCAACCTTATGAAGGGGGAAATCCGGTATGGCCTCGGGAAGGTTAAAATTATCTTCTCGGGAACTACGGAGACTACCCCGTAGTGAATTATTAATGGGTAAGGAGGTACCTTTATGGATTTTTGATGTCTGTTGAAGGGGCCTTGAAATTTACCCAGATTAACTTGCAGCATTGCCGTGCCGCTGCAGGAGTATTCGCGCAGAGGATGGCAAAGCTGCAGACAGGCATATGCCTCATACAAGAACCATGGGTGTATAAAGGTCATGTGCGAGGTTTAGGCACACCCGGGCGTAGTTTATTCTATGCAGTGGGTGAACCTAATCCAAGAGTTTGCATTTCTACGCACTCCAGTGTAAGTGCAATACTAATAAACGAACTTTGTTTCAGGGACATAGTAGCGGTGAGAGTGGACGTCCAGGGCAGGAATGGTACTAGGCATAGCTTAGTGGTATGCTCTGCTTACCTGCCTTATGACTCACCAGAACTACCACCCACTGAGGAGTTCCGCAAGGCGGTGGAATACTGCATGGTCAGGAATCTGCCTCTTCTTATTGGCTGTGATGCCAATGCGCACCACACTATGTGGGGCAGCACAGGCGTCAATAGCAGGGGAGGGGCTTTGCTTGACTATCTAGGTACCACTGACCTGCAATTACTCAACCGAGGGACGAAACCAACATTCCGAAATAGGATTAGGGCTGAAGTCCTGGATGTGACGCTTGCGTCAAGTACCGTTGTAAGTATGGTAAAGGACTGGCATGTTAATGATGATCCGTCATTGTCGGATCACAGCTACATTTGTTTCAGTTACAGGGTTGCTGTTGAGGAACAATCAATCAAGTATAGGGACCCCAAGACTACCAACTGGGAACAGTATAAACTGGATCTCGGAAGGAGACTTGGTGGTTTCCCTAGGAACTTGAGCAATAATGATGAGATCGATTGGGCCATAGCGGAGCTGGGCTCGATTATTGTCTCGTCTTATGAAGAAAATTGCGCCGAAAAAACGAGGAAGGGAAGTAAGGGCCACAAATGGTGGAAAAAGTCTCTAGACTCGCTACGGGTACATACTCGGCGCCTATTTAATAGGGCTAGGAAGACGAAGTCGGATCTGGATTGGGAGCAATACCGCCGGAAACGGAATGAGTACAAGAGTGCTGTTAGGTTGGCTCGGAGAGATGCCTGGCGGGCCTTCTGCGAGGATATCGTATCGGTACCTCAAATGTCAAGGCTGCGCCGGATCTTAACGAAATCACCGGACAGCGCTATAGGCAGCATGGAAGTCGAACCGGGTGTTTTCACCGAAACCCCGGTGGATACCTTGCGGCATCTACTAGAGACACACTTCCCCGGTTGTGAAGGAATCGAGCGGGAGTGTCCTGACATGGAATATGTGAACATACAGCGACCATGTAAAGAGGACTATCTTCTAGCAAAAGAAATAGTCACATACGAGCGGTGTACTTGGGCGATACGGTCATTCAGACCGTACAAGTCTCCAGGAAAAGACCAAATCTTCCCGGCTCTGCTTCAACAGGGCTGGGATGCAATTGGCACAATCTTGGTGCATATCTTTCGGGCCTGTCTGGCACGCAGGTATGTCCCTGAACAGTGGAGGCAGGTGAGAGTCGTCTTCATACCCAAACCGGGTCGTGCCACATATACGGTGGCTAAATCCTTTAGACCCATTAGCCTAACATCCTTTGTGTTGAAAACATTGGAGAGGGTGGCTGATCGGTACATAAAGGAAAAAGTTGGGCTAAGGTATCCCTTGCACAACAATCAACATGCGTTCAGGTGTGGCAAGTCAACTGAAAGTGCCTTACACCAACTGGTAACCCAGGTGGAGAAGGCGCTGGAAAATGGCATGATCGCCCTGGGAGCTTTTTTGGATATACAGGGGGCGTTTGACAGTACCCCTGTAGAATCTATTTGTAGGGCTGCGACAAATCATGGAATAGAGCCAATGATCACTCACTGGCTTGGGGCCATGCTGGGCAATCGTACAGTAGAGGCCACATGGAAAGACCATGTGGCAAAAGTGATCGTCGCTAGAGGATGTCCGCAAGGGGGTGTTCTCTCGCCCACATTGTGGAACCTAGTCATTGACGAGCTAATAACTCTTTTAAACGGTGAGGGCTTTCTAACGATTGGGTATGCCGATGATATCGTTGTCCTTGTTGTTGGAAGGCATATTACCGTTCTCAGGGACCTCATGCAAAGGGCTCTGAATAGGGTACATGGGTGGTGTAACGAACACGGACTTGCAGTAAATCCTGCCAAGGCTGAGATAGTTGCTTTCACCAAAAAAAGAGGTGTAAGACCTGAGGGCCTGAATCTTGATGGAGTACCACTGCCTGTGGTTGAGCAGGTGAAGTATCTGGGAGTGATCCTTGATAAATCACTGACATGGAAGGCTCATCTTGACAGTCGCCTAAGCAAGGTGACAAACACGTATTGGGCCTGTAGGAGAGCCATTGGTCCGAAGTGGGGACTGACCCCCAAAACGATCATATGGTTTTATAGAGTGATCATGCTACCTATGCTCACATATGCGGCTCTGGTCTGGTGGCCGAGGGTAACCTTGGTGACGGCTAGATCGCAACTGACACGCCTTCAAAGGGTGGTCAGTTTGGGGGCAACTGGCTGCATGAGAACTACACCAACTGCTGCGATGGAAGTGATCCTTGGTCTTCGGCCTCTTCACCATGTGATCGAGGCTGAGGCGGGGAGGGCTTTTCTGCGCTTAAAACAGCTGGGATACGTGCGAAGAGGGGAAGAGTGCAGGCACGTCAAGAAGCTCCGGCTTCTGGAAGATATTCCAGTTCTGGCTCGAGCACCTGACGAATGCCTGCGAAAGTACTACTTCGCAACTCCGTACAGGGCCATGATCCGGGATAGAGAATCCTGGGAAAAAGAGAGGAATACACAGCCTAATGGGACTGTCTGGTACACAGATGGCTCATGCTCCGGTGATAGAGCAGGGGCTGGAATTTACTCTAGGAACCCAAGAACACAAGTTCGTGTACCATTGGGTGATGGTGTATCTGCATATCAGGCCGAGATATATGCTATCTTGGAATGTGCGCAGATAAACCTAGACAGAGGTTATGTGGATCGACGCATAACCATATACTCCGACAGTCAGGCAGCAATTAAAGCCCTGAGTGGGTGCACCAGCAACTCAGGACTCGCTAATGAATGTCGAGAACGACTTGCTAATCTTGCAAGGCGCAATGTGGTGCGGCTAGAATGGATTCCAGCCCACTCTGGTTTTGAAGGCAACGAGATGGCGGATGCACTGGCTGCGGAGGGGGCGGCAGCTCCCTTCTGCGGCCCGGGCCCGACCTTGGGCCTAACAAAACAAAGAATACGCAAGGAGTCGAAGAAGTGGCTGAAGAATCAGCACCTCGCTCATTGGAATGCTCTGCAGGGTCCTAGGCAATCCAAACTTTTACTGAAGGGATGGACTGATGGACACGCTAGAGCAGCTACTGAACTACCAAGAAGTAGGCTAAGGAAGATAGCAGGACTCCTAACGGGGCACTGCTGTATGATGAAACACCTCCATAACTTAGGAGTAGAGGAAAGTTCCCTATGCAGGGGTTGCGGCATGACTGACGAAACGTCAGTCCATGTTCTCCTAGAGTGTCCACACTGGGCTGTACTACGCAGGCGAATCTTCGGAGTCCCTGTTTTGGCCCCTGGAGACACAAGCAGGCATCCATTGAAAAAGGTTGTGGCCTTTATTGAAGGGCTCGGCTTTATGGATGTCTAGGTAGCAGGAATGGCACAATGGGCCCGCCAGTGGCCTCAGTGCCGGAACCTTGGCTTGAGTTTGTCCAGGACAAGGTTCGCCTGTAAACTTAGTAGTAGTAGTACCTGTTAAATATTGAACGCTAAATTCAGTGATTCATAGACTTATCAATATCTGAAAACCGCAGTAAAGGTTTATCTTCCTATATTTGGAGCCACTGTTTTCCTGACCCATCCAATAATTTTCATTTATTTAAAAATAATTTCTTAGAGGACTGCCAGATTAGTTACTTCAAATTAATTTACATATTTTAGAACAGGTTCTACTCTATTTAGTTTATATAACACCCTTATATTATAACCATATATAGCTAACCTTAAATTTAATAAATATAATCATCAGGATCATATTCAGGACGCATTGCCGCTACCAAAGGTCCTATTTTGATCGTAGTAATTTCTCCCGAATCAATTTTTTTCAAGTTAAAGATAAGAATTAACGTTTTTAATACATTTAAACGGCTTATTATTGTGATATTTTGATTAGAATTAATCACAGACTATCTTTTTTTCCATTTCTTCCAACGTAATGTGTTAGAAGGACATTAACAATTGATGACGCACATCAAGGATGGTATTATATGAACTCTAACACATCTTTACTTGAAATGTGTTATAATTTTCCACAGAATAAATTATACCTACACAGTTGAATGTATTTAGGGTGAATTCTTTACATTGTGACAGCAATAATTACAAGTATTCTACTTTTGTCGTCCTAGGTTACAATGATAATATTCATATTAGTTTTATAAAAATAAGCGAGTAGTGTTACACTTAGTTCGCAAATATTTCCTGTTCACAAGCTAGACATTATATTTATCAATAAACAGGAAGTTAACAGCAGTATCGCGGTGGAATATCTTTTTTCAACTACATGTTGCTCGTCGATTGTGTTATCTCAAAAATTTGTTATCAAATTTATTTATGCATTTATTTTAATTCTAGAAGCGTGTTAAAGCAACATAAATATAATATATGTTATTGTACTACTTGTGGAAAAAGTATATGATTGATGTTTAGGTATGTAACGGTTACCTGGCTAGTTTATAAACTTGCTGGATACATACAAAAAATGTAATATGTATAGCTAATTCTACGCCAATAAATATATAAAATTTAGCCCCGCACTAAATTTGCGATTTAAATTTTTTCGTTGTGTCAGATAGGGACCAAAAATTGTTTAAAAAATAATTCATGTTGACAACGGTAGCTGGAACGTTACCGAAAAGTTATGCCACAAGGAACATACAGAAGACAATTTTTATTTTTATAAAGTATAGGAATAAAATCACAATGTGCTAACAGATTCTTGTGGAAGTTTTATTGCCATCTTGAAAAAAACTTTTTGGTCGATATCTCTATAACTGGTTTTCAAGCTAGGAGGAGCATACCTGAAATACACCACTTAAAGTTAATAGATTGGGAGAATGTTCCGAAAGGGTCGTGTTCAGACTTATTGAACTTACTGACACTTACGTGAGATATATTATTGTGCTGCTTGCATTTGTCGTGTCCAATGAGAGGTCAAGGCATGTCTAAATACCAAATCGTAATTGGACCCAGGACATGAGACTAGACAATTGAGAACAAAGTTACCAAATGTCACATGTTTGTGAAAACATTGTAGTTATGTATGTAAAATATTATGCATGACCCCAGTGATCATTTAATAATTTGAGTATAAATAAGTATAGTATTTGTATAAAATGCAATTAAATGTTCACATGTTGAATTATTCTTTACTTACATTGGAAGTTTAGGTATGTATATCACAAAATAAAACTAAACAAGTTTTGGTATCAAAAATACGATAATATTGTAGGTACCATAATGTGTGTAAAACTTGATGTAAACATATCATTAAAAATAGGATTTTACTTGCAAACTCATAAACTTTGCTTCTCTGTCAGCAATAAATGACCCAAACTCAATAATTTCTTTCGTTTCGGGGGCGAAGAAAGTTCACTGGTACTTGGAGTACTATTTTGGTCCATATTCAAATAATTTATTAGAACGTAACGAAGCAATACAACACAATAATAAAAAGTAAAAAACACAAATACAGTAATAAGAGGTAATAAGCTCAAACACAATTATGGAATAGCAAATGCAAACGCGAAAAAGTGGTAATAAAGATTGGAAACAAGGTATAGAGCTTTATTACGCTTCAAGGCAAAAGTCATTCAGTAATTATTGTATAAAACTTCGCACCTTTTGTTTTTGTTTCCTTTTTCAGTAAACCTTTTTGTTTACGATTTATGGCTCATTTAATTAACCTGTTCTCCTGCCGATAACTCTTGAAATATTGGATTAATCAATAAAACGCAATTATACACTTATAAATATATATATATATTTTTTTTTACAACATTTGCTTAAAACTTTCTTTTCCAATCTTTCTTGATATATAGAACGTTCAATGTAGAAATGTCATAGCTCAGCGGGTGACTTGGCAACCCAAAAGTTTTATTCTGTAACAGGTAACAGTTTCTTTTTTGTCTCTAAAAGAAGTCTGGCGTAAGGAAGTATATCTCTCTAATCAATCAATCTTTTCTCTCAGGACCTGGATGGAATCCCTAGATATTTATAATTCTTGGATTTTATTATTTATTATTATTGCCACGCTCATAAGATAGTTGGTTTATTTAATTTTAAATATTTCCATTTATCTGTTATCCAATATAATCCAGTTCGGTTTAGCTAATTAAAGAGCATATCAATACAAACTTTTATCAGTAATAATAATTCCGACTTGAGTAAACGTTGAGCTGTCTTTCTGAAAATCCAAAACCAAGATACATTAATAAATAATCAGTAAGCAAATTTGCATTTATATTGTTCTACAAAATTCTTGTTTACATCGCTGGAATTCATTATAAATTGTATGACTTTTTTAACCTTCGTTCGACGTAAAACGTTTTATTTTACCGTGCAATCGGATCTATTACGGCTCTAGTAAAATTAAAAATACATGTATTCGTTGTGCATGGAATAATTAGGATATTTATGATAATCTTTTATGTTGATAACATTAAATTTGAAAATGATAAACTACTACAACTTCATCATATTTTCACATTTTTTTTTAAACTTGTTTTTATCAAAATTATTCCTAAATATGTAATAGTTAAACAGAATTCCCATCTATTTCCTTTATTTCCACAATAATAGAATGTGACACATAGAACCAATGTGTAGGTTTGTTCCAGCTGGCATTTCTAACTAACCTAACCGTTCTGTATTCGTATCCAGTACTGTATAGTACACAAACTTGAATAGAGGGGTTCAGTCTAAGGCAGCATGGACAACAAAAAGTGTTTTTTATCATTGCGAACATCTACATTGCTTTATTAAAATGAAGAATACACCCCCGAAGCGTATATCTTGAAATTTAAAATGACTTCTTAGCTGAATACTCAACATATAAGTGGCCAATAATTCTAGGAACTCTTGGCATGTCACCATTTCATTTCTGTTATTCAGTCACTAGTTATGTCAAATGTCAGTTATATTTATTTTTGTTGATATTCGTTTAATTGTGTACATACATTTTCGATTAGATTTTTGTAGCATTTGTAATTAGCTGTATCTTTATTCTCCCAATTACTTTTTTCACTGACATTTGACAGAGCTAGTGACTGAATAACAGAAATGAAATGGTGACATTCCGAGAGTTCCTAGAATTATTGGCCACTTATATGTTGAGTATTCAGCTGAAAAGTCATATTAGATTTAAAGATATACGCTTCGGTGGTGTATTCATTATTTCAATAACGCAAAATAGATGTTCGCAATGATAAAAAACGTGCAAAATCTTATGCTTTGAACAGTAGACCTTAACTGTTATTCTTGTCAGAAAAAAACACTTTTTGTTGGCCACACTGACCTTAGACTGAACTTGTCTATTAGATATGGACATATCAACAAAGAGTTAGTTTTTATAAAGTTCTATCACCAGTTGGATCGAACCTTATTATTTATCTATAACTGTAACTTTGCATACAAATATTTTTCCTACAACCACTATGCAAAACACGCTTTTCTACACAAATTTTTATACGAAAGCTGGCCTTTTCTCAATTCTTTTGATAACTGTTGTAAAAGTAATGCTATGGCACTTTTCCGTACCGAAATGTCAAACAAAGCTACCCATGTCAACTTTTTTTGACAATTCAACTTAATTGAATTTCTTATTGGTGTATAATTTTTAAATTTAAACTAAAAGTAAGTAAACTATCTATTTCATTATTTATTTTAATTTATTAATTATTAAAACATTAACCTATTAAGCATTATTTTAGGAATAATGAACCAAGATGAAAATAATTTATCTTTTGAGTTGTCCAATCCGGACATTGAAAATACTCCTCCAGAATTCATGGAAACGTATCCAAAAAAGATACACCAGGCATAACAATAATATTAAAATGATCTTTCTATTTATTTCCATATTTTAAGTTCTTTCTGTTTAAAGTTTAAATAAAATAACCATATAAATTAATGCATTTCTTTCATTAATAAATGTGGTTGTAGAAAAAATATTGTGTACAACTTGTACGCAAATCACTTTTCCCGCTTTGCGCACTTGTTGTACAAACTACTATTGCTGAACAGCAGGAAAAATTTTACGCTACTTTTAATTAAATATTAATGCTTAACAAAATTCATTCTTAACACCAAAAATATGTTCATTGGCATATTAACACTTTCTGAAATATAATCCAACCGATAATGCAATTGTTAACATTGGTTGCGTTCAGAAAACATAACTTATAATGGCCACTTGCACCGTCATTATAACAGTGGTTTAAAATTTAACTATTAGTTAACTTTAAATTTTGGCTTGCATCGTGATTTAAGCCACGGTTAAACTCTTCTAAACCACTGTTAAACTAAGCCACTGATTTTGGAGGCTTAAATCGATAATAAACCACAGTAATATGAATTCTAACCTAAAAAACACACAAAACTGATGTGTCTAACTCCAAAAAAGTACTATGTGCGCTCGAGTTAGTTTTGTTTCTAAAAAATGGATTTTTGGGAACACAACAACGACATATTCTTCGAAGATGATATGGATATATTGGATAATTGATATGGGTTTTCCACGAAGGGTATATGATAATATTTCTCAAGAGATCTTGTCTACTGAAACCAACCGTTCTTTATCAGTTTCTTTGTTTTCAATAATGCTTTTGTATTTTGATATGATATCAATGAGATGGGATTTTTCATTTGGTGAGAAATTTGATGTTCGCACCCGTTTCGCGCTGGTGGAGGTTGAATCCATCATTACTTACGCCTACCCTTGTGTTCCAGAAATTAGGAACACTTTATTCCGCTAACCTGAAGCAAAAATTTCACCAAAATAGAAAATACCGGCGACTGCCAGAAAATAAATAATTTTTCTAACCTCAAAATATCACTGTCTGACTGAGACAGTCTCATACTGAAGTTAGGTGTTAGTACCAACCGATTGTAATTTAGCAAAACTTCCCCAGATTGATTAGTTTATTTTAACCAAGAACCCTTAAATTACGGTGCAAGTGATTGTAATTTAATCGATTGTTTAAATTTTAACAGTGTGTTATTTTAAACAGTGAGTTAGCGAATACGGTGCAACCGGCCGTAAGTCAACTGTTGAGTGAGCGCTCACTGAGCAACGAATGGTTGACGTATGTCTTCTGAACGATCATTTTTTGAAAGATCATAGATAATCTTTTTATTATTGTCTTTGGAATAAATATTTGAGAAATTAAAATGATAGCTAGAAACAAATAATTAAGTAAATAAATACAAACCCTTTTTTAATAATTCATGAACATTTTTGGTATCTATTCTGCTATGCTGTATGTTACATTTTTATATGTATAAATCGCTTCATATTCATCACTCATGCTGTAATATTTTATTTAGATTATAATATATAACCTTACTAAATATAATCTTCGTTTTGTTTACTAATAATAAAGCCACAGATCTTTATATAAATATCATAATCTGCAATGTGTTGTGCTCACTGAGCGCAATTGAAAACCGCTCAGAAAAATGGCGTCCGCTCATCAAACATATTGAGCTTCGCGTACTGATCAAAGTGCCTTCACAGAACATTTACTCAACGGTTGTGCAACAGTTGTGTTTTCTGAACGCAACCATAGTTTAGTCTACTTTGGCTGCATAAAGAAGTTTGTTGTTTAATGTGGTAAACAGATTTCCAATTTAAGCTGTACAGTGTGTTGTGTTGAACAAGTTATAGACCTGAAAATTTGTGTGTGGATGGATTTTTTTTACTCTCCTACGCAAAAACTACTTACTGTACCGACTTTGCTATAAAATATAGAGTGTAAGCTATAATGATATTGTAGTTTATTATGCTGTCTACGCAATTGAAGCCGCAGGCGGGTCGCTGTACCTCGTTTTTAAACTAGAACTTACTAGAAGTATTTTAGAAAAAAGTGAGTTTGTGAAGTTTACAAAAAATAAATAATATACAGGGGGTTGCATGTAAATTAATACACACACAAAAAGACGCGGTCAAGCGTTTTTCCCAACACGCCCTCATTTATTGGTTATCTTAACTATTCCACACTGTATAACATGGTGAATATAAAATCAGGCCATCCTGACATTTGGTACGTCTATGACCATTTTACAAAGAATTTAATATCTCTTCTATAATTCTTCAAACTAAAAATTCTGTGAACTCTCATAAAAATAAAATAAAGGTACATTTGGTTACAAACGTCGAAATGTCATAAATATTTTTAGCATTACATTTGTTATACAAGACTCCCTAACAAAGAGGCAGTATACTTTTGAATCCGAGTATTTGAGCGATAAAAAATGTACACACGACCCATGTCAAAATGCAGATAGGACAAGTTTTGGGTACCGGAAAGAAACTTTGCTTTTAACTTAACATACTTCGCTTTAGAGCCGTTACACATGGGACTGATGGTCAGTCCTGATCATCCGCGGGGCCATTATATACATTATATATATATTATGTCCACCTTCATTAATGCAGCAATTAAATCTTCTGAGAAAATTTGTTGTGCATGATGCTTCAATATTTTCTGGTGTAACAGATTGGCAAGCTGCTTTAAATCTGTTTTTAAATCATCTACATCAGTGAGAGCTGTAACATAAATTAAAATCTAACGGGGTTAAATCTGGGGAACTAGCTTACCAACGTATTGTACCATTTCTTCCAATACATCTAGCCAAGCATATTTTTATTGTTCTATGTGTGAGATTGGTTTGCCGTGATCTTATATGGGTCTCCGCTTACACGATTTCTCCTTTATTTTGAACTTTTTCAGGTATTCAATGTCACCTTATGATCCTTGTTAAAAACTCTTAGTGCAGTTTCACTTTGACTTGTACATTTGTTAGATCTCAACAGGTTGTAATCACCCAGCAGAATCTATTAAACATTGGATATTGAGTACCTTTTCAAATGATTATAAAATAATAAAAATTATTGTTTATAACTTTTTAGTTCTAGCTGTCCAACTTTGTCTTAAGAATTAATCTGAATTTTATTTTTATTATCAGCATATATTTGTCAAAAGCCCTATTTATTTTGTTTGTTTTTAGTAATCATTCTGCCTCTTCCTGTAAATAATCACCTATTGTATTAAAAATAAATCCTCGAATTTATCAGTTGAAGTGAGAAACTGAAAACCTCATACAATCTAATACAATTTATCAGTTTTCACCACAAAAATGTATATTTTTTGCCACAAATTATCCCTACAACAAAATTATTTCAAAAACTTAAAATTAGCCTGCACAACTCCACTATCAACACTTTTATTATCTAGTATGGATATTTTTTGCTGGCTATAAAAATATGTGTAGATTGTAGGATCACACCGAGCACTTCCGGTAGTAATCAACAACGTCGAAAAATACACAAAACTAATGATTATCATTTTTAATTATAAATTATATTTAGGTCGTTAGAAATAGGAAAAACAGGACGCGGAGCATATTAAGTTTAGGGTGAAAATGGGCCTTTTTTACTGCGTTATTTCGGATATAATTGATTGAAATTTTAATACCCTTCCAAGTCTTTGCTATTTTAATCTCTTATGTCACTTGTAGAGCTATAATTTCATAAAAAATGTCACAAAATACATACAAAGCAAAAAAAGTGATCGACTAAGATTAAAAATATTCGGCAAAAATATTGAATCGCTGGACTGTTGATTGAGCTGGTCTTTATTTTATCATAAAATGAGTGAGGAAAAAGTGGTAAATAAGTTCTGTTGGGTTTCCGACTGTCCTAGCACATCCAAGAATGCACCAGAAAAATATATGTACATTAAAATAATGAACAGTGGAAAAGTTAAACTAAAGCCTGGAGTAGTAGCGAGATTTTTTGACTGTCAAAAAAATAGAGTTACAACGCATATTTAAAAGTCATGTCACATTTTTTACAAACTAAAGCACAGCAATTTTTCATTAAGAACAGAAAATAGAACCCCTGAAGAAAATCAAGTAGAGGAGGAAATCAAATGGATATCACACCCTGTATATAGCTTATATAATATAAAATGGAATTATTTAATATGTTGTTCCCCTGTTTTTCTTATATACATCAATATGTGCCTATAATGCTACTTCATCCAAAAGCAAGGCACATACGCAAACTTAAATCTGACGAAGTAAATGTAAAAGAAGAACCTCTAGTGGATATTGAAAACTCTTCGTTGATGGGTTTTCGTCTTTTTTCAAACGCGATTTCTTTATTTTCTCGTTTTAGCCATTTTTCGCCTCCGCATTGAATCGCCTTGGAACGTGCATAAGCCTTAATGCAAGTCTGAACCCTTATTTCCCAAAAATTCCTATAGGTTCCATTCGTGCATTGGATGCCCCTATCTGGGGTTAAGACCTTCAGAGGGAGATGTGAAAAGGTACAATGTATTATATATTGTTTTGAAATTTCAATTCAAAAACCAAGTGTAAATTCTTTGTTTCTATTAAGGTAGTCCATCACCTGAAAGATATCGATTTCAGGTGAATTTCCAAAATCTGCTTTAATAAATCCGGTATGTACTTAAATCTTTAATAGCAAAAACCACTAACTGTTTTGAAATTTGAAGATATTGTAGCTGGAACCAATTTTCTTATGTAAAACGCAGCGGTGTAATGCCGAATATTATACCCCGACATGCAATGTGACGTCACAGTCCGCTCTGTCGCTTTTTAAGGGAGCTTCATTTTCAACCTTTAATATCTAAGTAGTGGATAAAGTTTAAGAGCTGAAAATTTCACCTGTTATTTTGATGATTTAGTTTTACAAAAAAACGTGAAAAAAACCGAGAAAATATTTCATTGATAACAAGCCCATTAGCGCCCTCAAACTATATCTTACTTAAGTATAAACGTGAAAGTTTGTCAGGATGTATGGGTGGATAGAATTTTTGGATGGATTTATTTTTTCCAATGTTCTTTTACGAGTATGTTATGTAGACACCGGAGAAAGTTGAGTTTAATAAAGAAAGCCAAAAATTCGAGTTGTCATTTCTCGTTTTCTGCAAATTTCTTCTCGTTTGTCGTATTTTTGTAAGTGAGAGTGAAAAATGATATGCTGGACTTGAATATGTAATAAAAGCTACTATACAAAATTATTATTTTTCTGTCGCTTGTGGCATCCTGTAAATCCCGGTGCCCCAGTTAGTGGCTCAGGCTGCCCACCCCTAAAGCCGCTACCTGTCCCGATAAGCTTTGAATTAATATATTTTATAAAAAAATGTCAAGTATTTGGAAATTTTCTTCTTTTTGAAGCTAGATTTCTATCCTAAGAACATTAACATTTGAATTTTGACATTTCATATTAAGAATCAAATTAGCTAACTTAGTTTACCTAATTTTGCTTAAGCCAGTACATAGAGGCAATCTATCTAGTACATATAGTCAAAAGCGCTCTTATCGTGCAGGTTCAAAGGTCACCAATCATATGTATCAAATCAGAAAACACAGAGGTTAACAAAATGTCAGCTTACACTGGTTGACGAATTTTCACTTTTTCTTTCAATCTCGAAATAATCTATCATAATAAGTACCATTTTTTTGCTTGAGGCTACAAAAAAAACGGAAAATTGCTACTTATTATTCATATTGTCACTTTGAATTGTCAATGTGACAAAACTGACATATTTAAATAAAAACTCTGCTGGTGAAAGACTTTTTAGAATCGCTGAAAACTAAATACATATCCTTCTTTTTCCCGTCAGAATTGCAGTCTGTCTTATTCATCTTACGGATTTTATTTGGAAGTTATAATTTAACGCAATAAAATAAAACAAAAACTGTGAGGATTTATGTCTAGTTTGTTAAATCGTATGACCCGCATGATAAGACTACATCTGACTATATCTGTTTTATGGACCCTTAAAAACTTCTTTTAGCTATATCATGTACCGGAATCGAATTCTCACGAGCATGATCTCAACTTAATGATGAAACACGCAAACCTCTTCATTTAATAACGACATCACTAAGATTGAAAGTGAAAGTATTTCTTGTTAATGCTCTTGAATTATGAATGATATGAAGTAATGTGAGAAAACACAGTTAAATAAAAAATTCAGTTTTCTTATAATATTAAAAGTCAATAAAACTTACTCGTATAAAGCTTGTTTTGATGATAATTTTTTTCACTTGTCAAATTCTGACATTTTGATAGTTTTAACCAATAGCAATACATTATTCTAGCCAATCATTATACTGATAATTCTGCTACCTTGTTTAAATCGAAACGTCAAAATTTTACTTGTTTAGTTTATTGAAAAATGAACACAAACCGATTTAGTGCCATCACCCAAGAGAATATTGGAAAAAATAAAGCAAAATACTTTTAAATTGTTGAAAAAAATAATCTTACCAAATACAACTCGCTCTTCAAATTTTATCACATAATTTTTTATTTTCATCACTCAAATTTGTTTATATAAGGCAAAAACATTTAAGCAAACCGAATTTAGATAAAATCACTCCTCCTAACGGAGTCGTGATTTAATCAATCGGTTTGTTTTCATATTTTTGTCAAATAAACCAAGTTTTCCATATAGCCATCTTCTCCTAGCAAGTGGTACATTGTAGGTGGAATGGTGGAATCTTAAATGTAATTCTTTGCTGTGAAAACTTTGGGCAATCCATTAATAGATTCCTGACTGGTAAAGAGCATTGACAGACTGTACAGCGGGATTGTTCGGCTTTGGGAAAATCGGGTGTGACCTATTCCAAGAAGGATCAGGATAGTTTGTTCTTTCCTGGTTTCTGGAATAGATTGAGACCACTGGTATAGCCAAGCGCTGTTAACCGATGTCTTGATCAATATTTTGATGTCTGTCGTCGGGGCACTAGGAGCAAAATACTTTTGGTAGACTTGATTGCTCATCCGTTTCTCTTTAATTTCAGGTACGACATCTCATACATATCTGCCTCACGCCTAGTAATTAAGTATTTTCATTTTTATTATTATTATTCAATATTTTATTCACCTTTTGATAGTTTTTATATTTTTCCTTATTATTCAAGTATATATATATTTTTTTATTATTCAATATTATTTATTTTATTTACGTCTTTTTAACTTAAATATCTATACAACTATATGATATACAAAAAAAATTAAATTATCATCTTTATTTTATTTTTATTTTTTATTTTACATGGATAATATGTTTTGCGCAAACATTCAATTGATTTCAATGAATCAGTTACTATAAGCATTTTCTTTATTGGCATGTGCTAGTGCTTGAAATATCGCATATAGTTCAAGAGATTGTTTACTAAAGGTAAGATGAAATTCACCAACAGCAAGAGGTTAATCCTTAAGAGCCTTCTCATTTGAATACCTACCACTCCGATTTGGTTTGATGGATCGTTGATTTACATGGGAGTATCAATTTAACAGCTGTATCAGAAAGTTTTACCTAATTATTCAACTAACAAAATTTTATAGTGACCCTAGCAATATTATAATAGACACCTTTATTTCTTTGATAAATGTATTCACTCCTTGTAATCCTTGTAGTTCAATATTATTACTATTCAATTTATAAGTAGTCAATACTCTACCTAATTTCTCTACTAGTTACTCCAGGAAGTATAAAACAAGTATCTACTAGAATTAAATAACGGAGAAATAAACAAAATGTGAAGTTTTTTGAAAGGCAGGAAATTACTTCCTTGTACAATTATTCTTACAGAAATGAAACAAAAATAAAGGTAACTTTGAAATATATTTGATTTATGTATAAGTTCAATTCAATATACGTCAAAAATAATAGCTTAATACTATTGTAACGCTTTACACAGATTTAAAAAATTACTTTTCAAAGAACAGAGACCGTTCCATAAGAAGCAACAACTACTTCTCGAGCTATATGCCCCAACAGACATTGAATAGTACTTCTTAGTTAAACGGGGTAAGTAATTTTCAAGAACTTTTATTATACATTGTGACCCATTTTGTTTAAAGCACCCCTGTAAAATCTGCATTTGTCAGCCGATTTTTATTTTTTATTTTTTTAGTATCAAAAACAGTATTTTGGCACAACTTTTCAGAGCTTAATTACTATTTTCAAGTAGGTACCTCTATGTTTATTTTTCTTTGCCAAAAAAGAGTAAAGTACATTGGGCATTTTTTTTCTCAAATATGACTAGGTATACCACTGGATTCAGAATAATCACAAATGTAAACTAGCAGAATTTTATTAATAAAGTTTTAATCACGACAAAGTAATTACAATATGAATTTGGAAAAAGTGGTATTTTAATTAATTTTTTACATAGAATGTTAACATAAATTAGATACATACTAGTTAAACTCTGGTTTAGCGGTTTCTGACTGCGGTTGGAACAAACCTTTAATAGTTAATAAACCTTACTGCGATTAAGGTCGAGTTTATTGTTCATAAGGTGGTACCGGCAGTCGGCCACTATAGAACGGGGTTCTAGCCTAGTAATGTTATTTGCGAACAAAATTGCACTGATTATTTTTTTAAATTGTACAATTTCTACATAAATATGCTTTTTTAACGTTGACTTAAGTTGACTTAGGCTTGAGATGAAAATATAAACAAAATGACTTTTAGGATTCACTGTGCAGAGCCGCACTATACCTGATGAAAAAAAATGAAATAAAAAATTTGTAACAAGAATGGTCCAAAAGTCTTATAAAGTTTTAAGTTTGCCAACAAAATAAATACGACCCTGTCAAGGCTAATACTTTAATGGCTTTATTGCATGTTTTGCATGTTACTATCCCATCTGAGGTAAAGTAAGTTTCCTAGATTTTGTAAATTTATCTAAATCCTAATAGATATTTGATTATTTATGAGAATATATCTCTTAATATCACGTACTAAAATATAAATTTTCTTTTGATTTAATATTTGTTATTAAAGTTATATAATCAATATAACGGATTACGACACAATTATAAACTTTTCGTATTTTTGTATTGCTTGTTTTGGATTAAAGCACATAACAAAGTTTATTCGTTACATTCGATTAAATAAAAATTAATTATATAAGTATCACTGGAGTAGTTTATTGAACCCGGCAGTTTGATGCATTGTTCCGTTTATACTTAACATTATTTTGAATTTATTATGTTTATATCTACAGACACAATTGAAATGTTAATAACATTGTAATCGAAGAGCTGATTGATGAAAGGAACAAATAAAGGAATAATGTGCGTGATAAAAGAAAAAAAAGTACTTGTCGCAAAAAAACAACGAACAATAAGTATTCACTTTTCATAAATAATAATTGGACGTATGCAGCAAAGTACAGACCTGATGAGAACTGTCATTGCGACATTAGAAAAAGGTGTAAGATACATTGTCGCTACGAAATAAGTACGTCTGCATCATATTCTGAATAATGTAACTCCACCCGATTGATAGGTCGAGATTGCGCGGAATCTAAACTACAAATAATCAAATGGGAGAGCTTTTTTTTTGCTGAAACCAGATTAAGGAAAAAAATTTGTTTTTTCATTCTGAAGATGCCTCCCCAAACACAAAATCACAAACATTTTTCCGCGGAAATGCATCATTTTCCGACTCGAAAATAACTGAAACTAGTTACCTATGTGAAACCACTTTCAAAATATATATATAGCACAAACACAAAATCACAAAAAATTTTTGCGGAAATACATCATTTTCTCGACTTTAGAATAACTGAAACCAGTTACATGAAAACTTTTTTATGCTTTATATTTCAAACACTTTTCTAAACATAACTAGGTACGCAAAAGAACCTCTTCATGTGACCAATGACCCTCCATAACTAGTCCACGATTCTACTTCCTTTTCCCAAATTTCGATTCGTCAATCTAAAAATAAAAATTTCTTTTATTCAATTGTGTTATTAAAATATAAACCTAAAAATATTAAGTTAAGTTTAATCCTCTTCCCGACCCACACAGTTCAATGAATAATATCTATTCATATCAGCTTAATATCGCTTAAAATTTCAAGAGACAAACCTGCACTATGATTCCTGGCCCTCCAATTTTCGGAGGACATTGAAGTAACCATCTTGCGACCAAACTTGAACGTTTTTGTGCATGCCTTTTTACAGAGTCGCCGATTAAAGTTCGAATAAATCTAAATCTACAATATATTTTATCAATAAATGAAAATGGTTATTTTTCCGCAAGAAGTTTTTTGAGTGTTTGTGTTTAGAAAATTGTCTAACGTGTAAAACGGAAAGGTATTTTATTGTAACTGGTTTCAGCTATTCTAAAGTCGGAAAATTGAAAATTATGTATTTCCACAAAAAAATCGAGTCTTTCTGTTTGAAAAATATTTCTCATGGTAAATAAACGAATGTTTCTCACATTACTGGTTTCAGCTAAACGAAAGTTGGTCCAATCAAATTTTTCAAGTCAAAGATTAGGGTTAACGTTAGTAGGTAATACCTTTAAACGGATCATTATTGTGATTTTTTGCTTAGGATTAATCACAGACCTGGCTTTTTTCCATTTCTTTTTACGTAATGTGTTAGAAGGACTGCGCACTAAACCAAAAACAACGTGCGTGTCACAAGTTTGGACGAGTCTATAATTAAGTCAGAATATTATGTGCTATCTGTCAATCTTTGTTTTTCATTTTGGAAGCAACGTATACTTTTTGTATCATATAATTAAATGTTTATTTATAGTTCGTTGCATAAATGTTTTTTACAATGAAATAGAAACGCAATTTCAGTACATGAAAAGACATATTTCAAAAAAAAATAATTAAAAAGTAAGATAGGTTTTAAACCAAATGATAAGAGAGAAAAGTGGTTGACAAACATTTCTATGAGATTAATTTACAAAACAAGCTGTCTCAAGTTTTATGAATACTACAAACATGTAAAAACATCGTTGCCAGATTAATATCGAATTTATTTGAAGAACTAAATACTTGTCTGAAAATTTGAAGCTGTTTCATTTGATACTGAGCTCTGTAGAATTATTAGATTCCACCTCCTGTTAACTGTAGACTTACCACAGATAGAGAACAGTACGGGGATGTCAACAATTTATGCGTTAATTTCCAACTGATAGTGTCGTACCCCCTTTGTACATTTTTATAATATTCTAAGGCAATGTCACGGTTAATATTAGCTCATAATATCGAACAAAACCCATTGATGGGTAGGAATCGTTCATAGTGCAGCGGGTTACGTAAGTGATTTCTAAGGCTTAGGTTAGACGGGCGCACATACGCTCCGCGTATTTGCGTCGCGAATTGTTTACACTGTTTGTTTACGAAATTATACGAGCGTAAATATCACGGTGGGTACAGTCAGAGTAGATAGAACTGGCTAGCTAGACTAGTCATTTCACAAATCCACTAGAGGATATCGGAAAGGTGGCTACGGGAGGTAGATATAGCGGTTTTGCAGCCAGAGAACACTTTATGCAATATTATATGACTAATGACGGAGCCGTATCTTGGCAACTTGAGAAAATTTATTGTGTTTATTATTAAAATAAATAAATAAATATCTATCTTTTATTACTCTTTTCTGTAGCCGGTAAAATTTCCCAATTGTCAATCAAATATGCACAGACTTCATCCCAGAGTTTCATTTTTAGCTCTCTATTGTTGTACTCTTTTGATTTTATGTTGTACAGAGGGGGCCGTTTTTCAATTTCAGCAATTCATTTTTCTGCATCCCACATTATTCAACTGATTATTTTTTCTTGGAGTGTACATCCACGCGCTCGTGTATTTCGACAAATACTAAACAATGTGTTTCAGTTCCAGCGTGCCCCAACGTGCCTGCGTATACACGTCACAATACGTAGCGGTGGACGTATAGTGGCGTTTTTGCGTCGCGCCGACGCTCGTGTAATCACGTCCATAAAAATCTGTGGTTTACGTTAAAGCGCAAAATACGCGATGCAAATACGCTGAGCGTATGTGCGCTCGTCTAACCTAAGCCTAACTGAAGGTTGCTTTTTCAGAATATTTAACTCATAATATCCACCTAAACGTCAAAGTCTAATATATTATTACAAGCTTATTAAACGTAGAATGATACAAACTCTTCATTCACAAAGAAACAAGAAGAAAAGAAACAATTATAAGGTTCACTAAAGGCACTTGACTCTGTAAAGGTTTTTTTTCTCTCTCTTGGAAGCCGTTCTAATGCCGGGAGCACTGCAGCCTATTGGCTTGTTGTACTCTACTCCTACATTTAGTCCACATATCCAGTTATCCCCGTACCTTCGTAGACGTATTAGACGATATAGGTCCATTGGATGTGCTTCATATACTTTAGGTGGCACATTGGCTTCTCCGAAGATTATTTGTCTCCTCGAGTCAGTTAATGCCTCACAGTCAGATAGAATATGGGCGACGGTCTCGGTCTCCATGCAACAAAGTCTGCAGCTGAGGTTCCCGTTATATAACCCTATTTTATGCAGGTGATCTTTTACACATGTGTCACAGACGAAGGTCTTACTGTGTACCTGCTCTGCAGTGTTCCTCCAATGAAGTCTATGTTGGCTTTGTACCCATTTTTGAATTTGCCCTCGGACTACCTTCTTTGTAGCCCCATGAAGGTTCTGGTCCAACATATGCTGTTGCTGAATCTCTGCTCGTGAGTTCATTTCTGTACAGGATAGTTCTAGTATGGGTTTGCGTAGATGCCTCAAAACCACTCGAAGACTGTTGGTTGTGTCATGGTAGCCAGGAAGTCAGGACATGAGTTTCATAAAGGCAATAAAAACGTGGACACAGCTCATCAATACAAAACTGTCAAAATCTAACTGAAATTGCAGTTATCCCTTCATTTTTTAGAAACTTTCTTCACTTGTCTCAATTTTCTGCTGACATGATAAATAATGTTTTCTTATGCAATGCAAAATATCCCAAAATATCTCCTGTATCAAGAAAAACAGCAATTGCATTTATTTTATAATATTTTACCTACGACCCCCCCAGTAATCAGTCAATAACACACAGTCGGCGCTAATGTAATGACGTCTATTACGCACGGTAAAAAAAACGCACAGCTGTAAAGTAAATCGCACGGCTTCCCTAGCAACATCTTAGCAACTGTCAATAGACGTCGCCATTTTATTCAAAAATCTGACATAAGCCGTCAAAACATCAAACTTAGGTATAGGCTGCAATAGCGATTTGCGTAAGAACTGTCAAGAAACTTTTAAAACTTTTTTATTATCCTTATAACTTATAACAAACTGGTTTGTGTATTTTGTGGAAAGCTTTATTCAATTAAAAAATGTCGAGTGAAAGTGAGATGGATTTAATATTATCATGGAAATCGCAGAAATAGCCAAATATTGTTGATGTTGTTCAAGTATTATCAATAATAAGAGTATAAATACATGTAGAAGTAGGTCGTAGGTAAAGTATAGTACGTAACTGGTGTTGTAGAGCATTTTACGCACTCACGGAATTACGCACTCGCCGCTACGCGGCATCGTGCGTAACTTTTCCATTCGTGCGTAAAATGCTTCTTACCACACACGTTACGTAATATACTATTATTTATATCGTACAACTTAAGTCTGGGATATTCCCTAAAACGTTATAACTTGGCAACGTTGATCGGGATAATTAAACTTAAAATGTCTGTCTGTCATCTCCCGCTGTGAAAAGAATAACGAATAACTCATCTGAAGAAAGATTAAAAAAGTCTGCTGCTTTCAACTTTTGAGTTTTATTGTGTTAGAACTTAGAACCCATAAAAAATAGATGTGATATTTTATTTATTTTTTTTAAACAAATAGGTAATAAACGTTTAAAAACCTTATTTGTGAAATTGTTAAGAGTCTCGTGGAGGTAACATAGTGGTCTTTATTTTCAGAGATTCAAAGGACTAAAAACAAATTATAACCTGTAAATGTCCAGATTTAAATACACTCTAGCTACATAGTTAGGTTGGTTCCTTATTTAGTTTTTTTTTGCTTAGATATTATTTTAAAACAATTTCGGTTGACACAGTTTTAAAAGGACAAATAGAATTATGTAAAATAGATTTCTAAATTTGCTTATGTACCCAAAATCAACACATCAACCAAATGTTTAAATTACTCAAGGTTCATATTATTTATTGTTGTTTTTTAAACGTATATACGGAGATTATATTTTCAAATAAATCACCTATACTTTTAACATTCTTTTTTTTTTAACACCAATGCAAGCTGACAATTTACAGTTTAATTCATTTGGCTGAATAATAATAAAATAAATAATAATGAAAATTATGAAAACATAACCTTGATCTTTATTAAGTTAATATATTATGTGAAATGTAGATGTAACTCATCAAATATTCCATAACTATTTTAACAAACATATACTTTTATATTATGTATATTTTTGGAATCGTTAACTACATTAGAATTGGTAATTGTCACTTTGAAGTGAATGCATCCTACAAAAACTTTCGTATTTCTTATATATTCAAGGTTATACATTATTTCCGAAATAGGAACCACGAATATTTTACTCCTTCAATTTTTTTTTGTTTTTTTGGAGAGTCAATCCATATTGATTCCCTGCTTGCATATTTTTTTGCTCAATTTTCCTTAATTCTTTTTCTATGCCCTGAGTCTTTTTCCTCCATTCTTTAATTTCCCTTTTTTCTAAGCCTCTTTATATTTAGTCCATCCATCTAGTTCTAGATTATGGTCTTTTTGTGACTGGTGTCCACTATGTTTTTTTTTACACTACTGCCTTTTTTATTCTTTTGATAATGTCAAGCAATCTTCTTTTGTAGGCTTTTATTACTCTTCTCATATTCCTTCTAATTCCAAATTCGTTCGTATACAAAAGAAACAATAAATCTATGTATAAATCGTATGTCGCAATCTGTATATATTTGGTTTTTCTTCTATTCCCATATTATTAGAACGCAAATTTGGGAAAACATACGGTTACATACACCTGTAATTTACTGAAGCCAATCCCAAATTTTATGTTAAAATAATTACCTCATTGAAAATTAAATAAAAAAAATTAAAACTCCAGTCAACATTCAATATATTAAGTATTCAAGGCGTGGTAATAATTGTGAACTGTCTGAACCTAAACACTATTAAGTATTTCATAAGAAAATTGAAGTTAACTCGGTCATTAATTACATCAGAGGTTAATGAAAATCATATTAATTATTTGCAACATAAATGAACACTGGCGAATCGGGAGCTGAATTATTACAAATGTTTATTGTGCTTACACTATCGATGGTTGTTTCGTGTTGTTAACTTTCACTCTTACCTTATACCTATCATACATCGCACGTCGTAAGACTAAACTATCTAACCAATCAATCTGGCAACTGTATTTTGTTCATTTATGAAATATTTCCAAACCATAAAATGCTTAACAGCATATAAAGTCCAATGATGGTTTGTGCTTAATTAACCCTGAAAAATACGAATAAAACAGAACATAGATGCTACAAATGCAATACGCATATATACAGATGGCTCAAAAATGAAAGGACGCTCAGGATGTGGAGTTTGCTCCAGAGCACTAAGCCTGAGGATTAAGTGAGAAATTGGAAACAATACCAGCTTGGTTCAAAAAGAACTGGCTGGTATCTCAGTTGCCAAAAGAGCTAACCAGAAAAGGAGTTTCTGGCAAAAACATAACAATCTGCACTGATAGTATAGACAACCCCTATTAGCCTTGAACAGACAACGTGTTATATCGGGGCTAGTATTAGAGTGCCACGAAGATTTAGCTAAGGCCTCGGCAGATAACAATATTATTCTAAGGTGGGTTGGAGGGCTCGACAGGAGTAAAGGTAATCGCATTGTCGATTCTGTAGCCCGTGAAGCGGCTCGACTGAAAATTTCAGGACACAGTGACACCAGTGACGACTTCGACAATTGCGGAACTAGCCACACGTTACACCCATGCTCAATCCCTTAAGAGATGGGATAGAATCAAAGGATGCAGTCTTGCTAGGATCACCCTGGGCGACCCTTAGAAGCTGGTGCCGAAAAAATATTTGGCGATGACCATGTAAAACCTACGTTTAACAGTAGGATTTCTTACTGGCCACTGTCAACTAAGGAAACACCTCCATACTATGGGGCTAGGGGACACACCTCTATGCAGGATGTGTGAACAGGAAGATGAAACTCAGGCATGTCTTATGCGAGTGCCCGGAGTTATCAATAATATAGTGTGTGTTCGGTGAATCTAGGCCTACACCTGCCGATATAAAGGAGATGTCTCCTGGTGACCTGTCCACCTTCCTGAGAAGGACAGGATGGACGATGACCTAGGAGGACAATTCCTCGGAAGGATATACAATGGGTCACATGTGGTCTAAGTGCTGTTAGCCTATACTCACCCTCCCTACTCTACAGATACAGAGATACATCATTAAAGCTAAACTTTTTTTCTTTGTGATTATTGAAGAAATTTTGGTTATTGAAGAAATTAGCAGCAATCAATGAAAAAAATCGACTATAATAGACAGTTTTGAGTCCTTAGTACATAAATTGATCTGATTATTGAATGAGTAGATTAATTTCTAACTTACTGTATAATACAAGTATTTCGCCAAACACTCACCAATACAATTTCAAACTTATGGGGAAATTTCGTATCCACAACCATCCTTTCGTTACACTTCTCAGAAGTCTTCGGGTTTCTACAAGTCTATTTTTTTTTAATTCAAAGAACAGACAAACGGAATGTTAATTTTTTGCACGTATTTCTACCGATATAAAACCTGTACCAGAAATACATGCAATTTAATGAAGCTATCAATTACGTAAAATGTAGTCGTGGTTGTTATGAAACCGTTTTGAAATTATACAGTTTTTGTTTTTTTTTTCTGTTTATATTTTTTGTTCCATACCGCTGTAGGGGCCAATGAAAGTGTGATGATTAAAGCTTCCTGCATATCCCATGTTCCGCTCACTTATAGGTGCGGACCCGTCATCGTGGCTTTTTTCAAGTAACTGTTCTTAATTTTCTAATTAATATTTGTATTTATGTTTTATAGGAATGGTGACAAATAATCTACTACAGTAAAGTCGGGATATTTTGGAACAACATTTACGTCTTGTTTAACACGCCTGATTTAGTTTAAAAATCTGACTTATGTTTTCCATTCTGTTAAACGTCCCCACCATCCCAATTGTCTAGTACTGACAAGGAATACCATAACAATCGGAAGTGTCCTTCTCCGTCGGCTCCTTTGATCTATGTCAGAGAGTAACAACAATCTGGGCGTGATCTAGCTAGGCAACCTCGAAATGTGATCCTATTTTCGATATACTGTCAGTGCGCACAAAAGCTGCGCGTACTTATGGCGTTCTATGGCAAGAGACCCTTTCGATTGTTATAGTATTCTGTGGTACTGATTATATTTTTAGATTACTTTTATATCTGTAAACATATTTTAAATTTTTTTAATGACCCAGACTCTTCTCAAGTGTTACAGTAAAGAGTTTAATGGTTTATTGCATCTCAAGCCTAAGTCAAGTCAAGTCACTTTCTTACATCATGAAAAGAACTGGAACCTCGTATTTATGCTGCTAAATATTTCAATCTTGTAACGTTTATCAAAACATTCTGTGCAGCTATTTATGATTTTGTGATTAAAATGAATAATTCATAATGAATGAATATAAAAATAAGAATTCTCCGAAATTATTACATAAAGTTGTGTCATAAAAATAAATCAGTTAAAAACGAAATCTCCGATTTGCATATATGGAAATTCCCACATATCTTCAAAATCGATTCAATGGAAAGGTATTAAAATTAGAAATTCAAAATAGTCATCCATTGTTCCACTAGATTATTCTTTTTGTGTTCAAACATAAAGTAATATTTTTCAACACATTTGTTAAATAGGATATCAACGTGAGGCATTCACAATTGCCAAATTTAGTTTGGTAAAATATTCTCGACAATGGGGAAGACTATAAATATTTTCAAATATATTTCAATCACTCAATAATGATGTTGGTTCAGTGTCCAGGCAATAAATCACGTGTCAAAGTCGTATTAAACAGATTTCCTGGCGTTTTAAATATAATTAAATTTGAAACTGAAAAATGTTCCATGCAAATGCGCAGTGCTATGACGTAGTAACCCCAGAGATTATACGATTAGGATTGGATGGAAACTGCTCGACTCAAGCGCAGACCCTCTCAGTCAAGGGTTTTTATCAACTGCAATATGATCTGTTGGCTTGAGATCGTTACGCGTCTAGAGTTTAGTGTTTAAATAAATAAATAAATAAATTATTCAATTTAATGGTATTGAAAACTGATTTGATTTGTATGTTAGTCATTTTGTTTTAAAATTTAGCTACGTGATTATTCAAAGGGGAATAACATTAAAATAAAGATAAATAAAATAAAATTAAATTGTATGTATATATCTGCTGCCATTGAGAATAAGATAAAAATATTATCACATAAAATGAGGTAGTTTGAGTTTATTAATAGCAAAATATCTACCTGATTTAATCATATCCTTTGTATGATTGAATTATTAATAATAATAAGTTAAAATTGGTTGTTAGAAAAGCATCTAACTACTTATTCCTACATAATACCATTCCATGAAGTCTTCATAATAATGTCAAAGCTATTTCCTGTCATCAAGTATTTACCATCATGCTTGAGTATTGCAGAGCTCCATTTCCAATCGTTCCGTGGCTTGTTGACAATAGAAGATTGTGACATCTGTTCATTGTAGGGTTGACTACACTGTAATTATTCTTTAATATAATTCAGCAACAAACAAGTGTCATTTTACCTTAAATAATTAAAAATTTTAAATAAATTCAAATAAAGCTAAATATAAAATACATATATAAAAATATATAAATGCAGTAGCGTAACAATAGGGTGGCAGGGCTGGCAAAATGCCACGGGCCCCCGACCTAAGAAGGGTCCCTTCCCAAGAGGCCGCGAGCTCAAATATATTTTTTTACATTGTACCAGAGTATTTTATTTTATTTGAAAAGTATATTTTATAAGTTCTACTTAGAATCCAACAACTATAAAAACCATAATTCAATTTCCTGTTAAAAATCGGTGATTTGTATCTTCGATTTTTCGTATTTGTTTAAAAATAGTGGCAAAGTAAAGTTGATTGTGAAAGCTAGATATTAAAATGTCTAGCTCCAGAAAATAATTAAGTGGTAGCGAAGAACGGAAGATAAAGAGGGAACTTGAAAAATGGTGACATAAATAATGAAAAGTCGAGTGAACAGTGCTCGAAAAGTGAAGAATCGGAACACACTAAAAGTATACCAGAATTATCAGATGCAGCATCCAACACCAGTGACTTTCTAGAACAACTACAACAAAGTACTAGCAAAAATTTAAGAGAATTATAACATTTTAGCATGAACAATATAGTGTATCTTTGCAATATGTTATTGATAGGGGTATCTTTAAAATGGGGCATCATCAAAAGAATTTGCCACGAGCCCCTGATGGTATAGTTACGCCACTGTATAAATGCACTCTTGCAAACAAAAATATATTGATGATTACTCTTCCGATTTGCTTTATTCTTGCCGCCGTTTGTTGTGCATTCTTTGCCGATACATCTAGTCATCTAGACAAAAATTAATTTAAAAATAGGTACGTTTATTTCCTCAAGGGAAGAGAATACATAAAAGTTCTATTTGTTTCACATATTGCCAAATTGTCCTTAAGATTAAGGCAGTGACAGTCAAGCTGCCCTTAAAGCACTTTAGAGCTATAAAGTAACATCTCGGCTGGTATGGAAATGTGGCGAAGAACTTGACTGGCGACTCGGAACAGTGTAACACTGGAGTGGGTCCCAGGTCACAAAGGAATCGCTGGCAATAAATAAACCGACGAACTAGCAAGAGCAGGATCGTCAACCCTCCGAAACAGTTTTGAGTATTCCTAGATGTTCAACTAGGTCATAATTAAAAGGGTGGGTAAAAGAACAACACAAAAAACACTGGAAGAATACGACCAGGCAAACACATGGGAAGAAATTAATGAAAGAACCATTAGAAAAAGTAGCGAAAGAACTGCTCCCAATGAGGAGGAACAAACTACGCACCATAACTTACTTACGGGACACTTCTCCACAAAGGAGCACCTAAAAAAAATAGGGCCGTATAACGGAGACCTTACATGCAAAAAGGACACCGAAACAGCTCTGCATATATTATGCTGGACCACAGGAGGCAGAAACTGTATGGTAGACTCCAAATGACTCCAGAAGACTTCTACAACCAACCAGCTTAGAACTTGTATGAGCTAATACAGGGAGCGGAGTGGCTAAATAGGTTGTAGTCAGAACACTAGGAGGATCCACAATAAGCCCAAGAGGCTGAGGTGGTGCCGGCGGAGGGACGGCTCCTTTAAAAAAGCATAAAACTTGTACCTAAACTTAACTATTACTATATATTTTTTTAAATGTTTTGCTGTTTAAGGCCTAATTTTAGCAACTGTAAAAATGATTGTATTCCACTGAAATGAAGGTATCTGTTTTTACGCGCCAGTGAGAGGTCTTGTTACTAGTGACATGTATATAATATAAATACAGAAGTATCCCGCAGGTACTTAACAAAAGATAAGAGCTTTTGTCTGTTCTTTTATTCAAGGTATCTTGTAGTGTCTTTATGTTAGTATCAGTCAAGGCGCCAGGATGATGACTAGCTGACTAATCGCATTGCGACGCAAAATTGGAGATCGGTCATGGAAAATAACAAATTAAATATAATATTTTCCAAATATATCAGTGGTGAAATGTGTTTCCCTAGACAAAATATTAGTTTTTATATAAGGTTTGTTCGTAGAGCAGTCACAAACGGTTGAAAACTTGACGACTCATGCCCAGTAAATAAAAACCGTTCAGAAAAAGACTCTGCGCTTTGAACTTCCAAATGATTGTGACTGTTTTACGAACAGACCTACCGAATACATGTATTCTGATTGCTAATTAAATTGTGAAATGTAAAAAAAATCCTGTTGGGACAATACGGTTTTAAAACATCTACCTACAGTATGCAACAAATACTTGAAATCGTCGATCAACAAGTCTTTTCTAAAGTTATTGACATCTTGTATAAGAATTTCATTTTCTTAATGTGCATAATATAAAGATATATTAAAATGGTTGCTGGTCTACTTTCGAAGTGAAGAAAGTTGAACAGGGAAAGTGATTATTGCATGCAAACACACCAACTCACTCGATTTGTTTATGTTTCAACTTATAAAAATATGAAGAAATTACGTCCTTTTATTTGTGGACCTTTCTTTTTCTTTTTCTTGTTGAAATGATTACATCGACGTTATACGATATAGAAGAAATCACGAACCTCTTCTTATACTATTTAGCATGCAAATTTAATAGTATAAAGTAGAAATTAAATTTGTAAATAGAAATAGACGAGTTCTATAGAAGGGAATTGCTGCCAACATAACGAACAAAAAAATAATGAAAAAGGTTGGTCGCATAAGAAAGTGGGTTTTCCAATCTTTTTTTTGGTTTTTCTCATGTTTTGAGTCCATTTACCACCCATGTTGTACCCGAAAAGTTTGGAGTTTTACCCGAGAAGTTTGCAGGTCTATTTAGTTTGGGGTATTTTAAAAATTACAGTTGACGAACAGCTAATGACAGCTGTCAATACAGGTTTGTTTGGCTTTGTTTCTGTTAACCAAAAAACATTTAATTGGAAATAAATCAAAGTTATTTGTTTCAAAAGTTTTGAAAAAAGAACTGAAACAGAATGAAAAAAATTGCACCTCAGCGGCGAGTAGAACCGCCATACCTCAGGTTTAGGTTTTAAATTTCTTGTGCACCTAACCGTGTAGCTATTTCCCAGATGGCGAAAAGTATTCGAAAGTGGTATGAAAATGAAGTTCGATTATTAAAAGTGCATTTAAACTTATTTTTCAACGACCTTTCCAAATCTGTTATTATTTTTTCTGAACGATATTTGATAAAAAAGTTAGCTCGCGATTGACATTTTTTCACAGAAATCCCTATGTCGCATCTTATAAATAACAAAGTGTATATTGAGGTGTCTAAGAAACATTCGAAAAGCTCCAAAGAAATATCTGCACATTAAATTAGATTTAAATACCTATATTGCTGATCATTATCAATTTATAATAGTCGTAGAACTTACTTTAAAAACATATTCATTTCTCGTGAAACACATCTTATACTTATATTATATTTTATATGATTATTATTTTTTGCAGTATCTTCCTAATTTTATTAACAATAATTGACTCACCTCTTGGACCCCGTCGCATTGACTTATTTATGTTCTGCGTGTAGTGCCTGAGTCACTTGAACTAATTCCGGATCACTTTGTACCTAAATTTATCTTTTCTTTGTGTGCTGACACTCTCGAAATTAGTTATCCGTTTATTACTTACCTCTAGAAGAATTTTTACATTTATTTTAAGGGAGCTTTATGTGTGTATTTATACGTACACTAAATGTCAAAACATGTTCATTTGGTAAAAAAGTAATTAGGGTCGCTGTGTTGTACCGAGTGGTCAATTTAAAAATGACAGGCATGAGCTACTGGGGTACTTACCTTACGAGTATTTTTATTGCCTCCGAAATACCACAAACCAAAAGTGAAGTGAAGTGCTTTATTAGTAAATACTGGAAATATTAAAATAGATAGACACATTTTCATGTTACTATGAGTCTTGATTCGATTGTAAATAATTGCAATTATTTTTTTATTCATATACCATATTTTAAATAAAAATTTATCGTAGCTACAATCAAGATTATTTGATAATTTCCAAATAGTTTAAGCTGAATTTAAAGATATTTATGGTAATTTTTTTTCTCATTCCCAATGTTGTGCCAACTATCCTTTCAATGTTTCGGCTTTAGTTTGTCGAAGGTAACCAGTGAATAAGTGGGTGGATTATTGTTTTTGTCCATGAACACCTATAATAATACGTCAATATTTTACCTCCTTACAAAAGGTATATGGTACCCATATATCTACTGTCGTGAATTAGGGTTCATAATACACTGACTAGAGATGAATATGAAATAAACTATTAAGTCTGTGCATTTTGTTCAGGAAATTTGTTTCTGAAATATATCGTATCAATAATAGTATTTATGCAACGACCATGTAATGATAGCCATTAAGACACGAGCATGTTGTAGGATGTATATATATATGCGAGTGTATTAATGGCCATTACATGAAAGTTTCATACAATAATTTTTCTACTCCGCTTAATAAGAATTATTCAATTAATAATTGTTTAGTTTAATTAATTTTAAATATAGTTACTTTTGAAAATCAAAATTATTTGGCAGCTGTCAAATTAAGTGTCTCTTAGACCTGTTCGCCTGCAATAAAAGTGTAGCACTGAGCTATATCATTTTGAAAAATTCAGGTCTATCTGTTAAAAAATGCGTGTAAAATTGCTAAATTTGGGACTATCTATGTATAAAATCGTATAGCTCAGTGCTACACTTTTATTGCAGAGAAGAGACCTAATATAATTAATTTCTGAAATGTCAACCTGGTATCCATGGCTATATTAAATATTGTGCGAATGTCGCATTCCTATTGGCTTAAAAATCTGTATCATAATGAAAATCTGTATCATAATGAATTTCATGATGATACAGATTTTGGTCTTTTAATAAGTATATTATAAAACAGGAGTAGAAAAAATATTTTAATTTTTAGTATTGATACTTTTCATAACAATATTGTCTAATGAGTATTTCAAAACAATATATTTATAACAGTTCGTTGTATTGATACTTTATACAGTATTGCCCATCTCTATATATGTCAAATTATTTTATGTAGCTATCACAACCTTTTGAGGTTAGTAAAATGTACCAAATCGTAACTGACTCTTATTTAATGAAGAAATTAAGTGTCGTGGACAAAGTATAGTATTCTACTCGCAATTTATGGCCAATATTCACTCTGGTGACTTGCACCCCTCGCCTGCGGATCGTGACGCAAACGTCACTTATCGTGAATAATGGCTATCATAAATCGCTTGTTTAATAATATACTATTTTGTCCACGACTATTTGATAATTTTAACATTTTACGTGTGCTTCTTCAAGTATAATGACGTACATAATTCACCCGTGGATAATAGGTGTGTATAATGAAAAGGTCAAATAACGTATAATTATATTGATGATCATAATAGTCATTATTATATGCTTGTTGAATAATATACTATTATTTTTTCCATAAACTCAAGTAATTGGAAAAATGTTTGAAAGTGTGACAAGATGTGGTAAGAGTAACAATTTGTCGTAAAGGATTATTGAGTTTGCCTTTGAGCCTGGTGAATAAAAGCTTTCCAAAAGGGTTACTTTAGTAATGACTTTCTTATGAAACGAATGAATAATAGTATATTATTAACGAACAATTTATGATAGTATTATTCACACTGAGTGACATTTGCGTCCCGAGTCGCAGGCGAGTAGAATACTATACTTTGTCCACGACCCTTGATTCGTTTTTAACAATTTGGTATTACTTACCTCAAAATTAATAAATGCAGACAGACAGACAATGACTGACGTGTCATTGAAAAATCAAATGACACAGAACTACTAAATTATCAAGTAATATTAAATATACATTGCAGAAGATACATTTGATTTGATGTGAACTAAAATATAAACCAGATGTGACTTTTCGCACTTTAAATACTACCGTTTAAAATGACGTTTTGCGAATGTCCGCGATTCAGATGCAGTTTTAGTGACGGAAGTAAAAAAAAATATTTAATAACGTTCACCTAATACAAAGCTTTTCGACTTTTCAACAGATGTTTGGAAAACTATCTCCATAATCTGGGACTGTAAGCAACAAATTTACATAACTTGACAACATTGTTAAGCGAAATTATTTTGATACGTCACTGGTAAGGCTAGTAATTTAATCTCCGTATGTATGTTCCAATAATAGCTAGTTATGAACAAAATGTTTTTTTTAATTAGCGCAAACTCGTTTATTGTATTTTTTAATAAGATGGCATCTTTTCAAACATCTGCAGATAATATGGAAATCGTCCATACTAAAACATGAAATAATTTTTTTATAATTTTATTATCTTATTAATTTTAATGTTCGTAATGTTACTTTTTCTCATTATGAGCACAATGGGTGATATCAAAATATGTAATATGTAAGTGTCTCACTATTTTTTAGGTTAAAAATTAAAACACATGTATGGTTACGTTACGAACGCGTTTCCTTTATACTTCTTTTTGATTAATCACGTATCTCTTTTACGTTACGTATACGGATAAGGATACGTGATCTATTTGAAGAAATGCTTTATGTCCCTAATATATTCGGTTTTGGTACCTTAGAACCGAACGACTTTAAAAATAAAGTATAACCAAATACAACCATGGACTTCGTCAGAAGCACAAGTTTGTGGTGTGAATTGTAATCCCTAGGAGTGAGCCACAATAGATCTAACAAAGGTCGCAGTGGAGATGCCGAGAAGGCTCCACTCAAATAAAATCTAACTTAACCTAAAATAATGCCAAAAATATTCGCTAAAATAATATTATCGAAGGTCAATTGGAATATGCCGTTGAAAATATTTATTATTTGTTGATGTTTATAAACCATTCAATTCTTAGTTGAGTCATTTATCATATTTGACTAAACTGTCATTAGTTCTCATAGGAGCGGTATGCTGATGATGCAGTTATATTTTTTGTAAATCATTATTTACGATTTACGATCATACGTTCTACATGCACAGTTTAAAGCTGGATTTATGAACTCTGTTGTTCGGGATTCGTTTTCAACGCGCATATCTATCAAATGCACTACAATTACAATTCTTTTTTTTACTCCCTTATATGATTCTCCCATCACCAATAAGGCGTGATTAAAGAAACTGATATATTCAAAAGTTCCGTTATTGCCAAATTGTGCAGCCTTGAATGTTTCCTCCAAAATGGACATAAAATACCTTTACATAAAACACTTTCATCAAAACCTGATAATATTATACTCAATATGTTCAGATAAGCAAAAACGGTTTGAAGAAAATAAAAAGGTCACCCTCATACGCCTTCTATAATAATTCAAAAGAATGTCAAAAAAAGCTTCCCTATCACAAGTGTTTCTTACGGTTTCTATTTCCACCCTCTAAAACTCGATTCTTCGTCTTCAAAGCGTACACATGTCTTTACAGCCGTGGGAACGAAAAACATGTGCAATGCTGTTTCAAAAAATGTTTTCACTAAATACGCATGGCCAACAGATGTCTTGATCGTTTTTGTATATAGTGTAATCTAATACTGGAATGACTTAACCCCAGATAACCACCTAAGAAATACACTGTGTTACGCAGTGTTTTTACAAAGAGCATTGGCGTTCGTGAAAAAAGCTTATTTTGTTGGGCAGGCGGGTTTATATTCGAAGCCTTGAGTTAATAAAATTCATCAATGCAATAATTTGTAGATAAATACAAAAAAATATCACTCTCAACGCAAACAATTTTATTGAAACGATTCTTATTCAAGTTATCAATAAAATTATAACTAAAATAATGTGATTAAAAATACTTATCAAAATTATTGTCGGTGTGTTGTTGGAACAGGGTCAAAAAGATAACTTTTAAATAATAAAAAATATATTTAGAAATAGATTAAACAAACTCTCAATTATCGCTACAAAAATGACACATTTAGAAGAATATTGCAAAAAAGCTTTACTTATTCAAATATTATTAGTAGAAATACCACAGAAGAATTTTTTGATAAGTCTGTCGATTTATTATATAACAATATTTATACAGATTCGAAAGATTGGATTCGCGACATACGATTTATACAAGTACGACAAGGAAAATTTTAGAAAAACTACTTGAAAGGGAGAGAAGAATAATTATAAGCAGTCAGCCAAATGTATTTATCTATAAAAGTTATTCCCAGTTTTTGAGGGTAACAATGTTAAATCGAAAGGAGTGTTTAGATTTTACTTATAGCACCAATTTTACCAAATTTTTTCTCGAACTATATTATTTTATTCTCAATAATATTACCAATCTCGATTTTTTTCCACTAAATACGGCGTTATCACGTGTTGAAAGTCAAATCCAAAATAAGTTATTCATTCCTTAGAAAGCACAAAACTTTCTAAACTGGCAACGCTGCTTCCATATCAGATTGGTAGCTGGAACTGAACACACGCTCAGCGCTTACTGCGAACAATTATTCTTCTCTCTCTTTCAAATAGTTTTCCTTATAGAACTTGATTAGAGCTCCTGATTTGTTCATTTCACAAGTGCATGCAATAGTCTACATTACAAGATATATTTTTATTTTTTTTATGTAACCAACTAGGTACCTGTTGCCTGCATCACTGGATAAAGTTTATAATACCATCATAAAAAATACCCTTATAGGGATAATATTCGCGAAGAAGGCTAAACAATATTTAAAGGGCAGCTTTCTCGAAAGACCCTAGGTATAAAACTATTGAAAGGGAACATCCTAGAAACACCTGCAGCACAGCCCGAACGGAGAAAACCATAAAAAAGGGTCGCATACAAATCAGTTGTTAGATGTCTTTTCTTCCTTTAAACCGGACCGGTTTTAAATTATATTGACAAAAAATCACCTCCCACATATTGTTAAGAGAATTAAATAAGCTAAGAATACAGGGTGCCTCACAATTTTTTTCCCTGCTCATTCAATTTTAATGAAAAACAACAATTGTGGGACATCTGAATTTATTCAACAAAAACTCTCTGATAAAAAATTATGTTCATGTATAATTCCTATGAATACCACAGATTACCCTAAAAATTTACTTGCTTTTCAAACTATCAATCATTACAAAGTGACTGAGACGTGTACAAATGGGGTGATATCCACTGATATTTAAAAGGTTATTTTTTATTTAAAACATTCATAACCCCGCATCAACTTCTAAGAGTTGTTAGCAGTGGAGACATTTACTAGTGTGGTACATTTATAATATCATAATTTAAATTTTAGATGTCTTAGAGATAAAATAGCAGAATTGAAGTTTCCTAAATTGTGGCGTTTTCTTTGTTTTTCATAGGTATTCCGGGCATTTTAGTAATAGATGCTTTACTGTGAGTTGAGTTTGACATATTTAAGATAAAGGTGCGGCATCTTTTGTCAAGTGATGTTGATGTGTTATGCGTGTATGTCCAATTCAAACGGTTCACTAGTACTTGTTCTCTTCTTTTATATGGCAGTGAGAGTTTGGTTGTTTTAAATTAGTTTCAGTGAGGATCTGTGATCGATGTGGGTAAATTTTATGAGGAGAGATAAATCATCAGTGGCAGTTGATTTTAGGGCTAAGGTGTCATTCCCCCCCTTACTTTTAATTAGTGAATCGGTCGATAAGACCTGAAAATCAAACTCCACGCTATTACGGGGGTGTAATATTTTACAAAAATATTGAAAACCAAACATAAATTTTAAATTTTGTTAAATAAGTCAGTTTTCTTTAGGAAAACTAGGAAATCATCAATTTGAGCAGGTAATTTCGCTATCGTTCTGGCTTGATGGTACTGAGGACAGCTTCTTAGGAGATGACTAGAGGAAAGTTGTACGTTACAACTACATCTTGGTGGCTCTTCTATGATGAGGTGTAGATGCGTTAATGATGTAAGACCAATACGGAGGAGGTTGATACTAATTTGGTTTTTTCTTCCCAGTGGAAGAGGTAGCTTAGATCTTACATGAGGTATGATTTAAGGTAGTCAGGTAGTTTTGGCTCTTTATGTTAAGGACAACTATGTGGGAGGTATGCTCGTGAAAACTTATCTCGCAGATTATTGAAAGACCAATAACAGTCAAAGGAAAATGGACTACCCAATCCTAGGACTTATAAAACAAGACAACGCATCGAAATAACTGTATTGCTACTGCAAAGGTCTGAGGAAAATCTGTATTGCAATGCGACCTTTTCTGGTCTACTGTAGTCTTCTGAATAAGTATAGTGTCGAATGCTCGTCTTCGGCTAGTACGAGAAACTGCAGTAATACTGGGATAGAGTGTATCATGCATTTTCCTTTTTTAGTTGTCAAATTCTTCGTTTGTCAAATCCGTTACCTTTATGTGCCTACTGAGCTACAGTGCTCGTTAGCATACCTACAACGTCTTTGCCAGTTTTCCTACATTTACCTAATCAAGGAACTGCTTCGTCAGTCTCTATACTGAGGAAATTTCCCATCCCTCTATAGATTTCTTCCAGTCACTTTCTTTTGATTCATAGTACATTTTGCGATATCATAAGCAAGGCTGTTTGTTTTCGGGGATCTATCTATGTATAGTTTAAGTTCTGTCGATAGCTGAGCTTTATGTCTATAAACGGTCGTCTATTTTCTTAAGTCATGCCGGAATATTGTAAGATTTGAACTGTTGGAAGCAGCAGAGCAGAGCAGCAGAGCATACTTTGTGCCCGTATCGCTACAGACCGAATTGGTTTAAAAAATATCAACATTAATGTTCACCATAAAACATGAGTAAGAGGCTTCATTTTAATTCAGCAACCCTATTATTAGCTTCCAAATGAAAATAACGTGTTTGTATATTTTTTTTCAGTATTAAATTACCATATCACGCCTGTTCATCGATAATATCGAAGTGCAAAAATGAAATGAAACTTGTTTGTTGACCAGGTGTAATGGAATATTCTACTATAGATATTCGTTTCAGAAATTTAATGCTGGGCAGTTATTGATAATGAGAAGGTTTATTGCAAACAACGTACATATCTCTAAAAATAATAATAACGAAGTCGATAGTTGTTGTAAATATTATTAGGTATATTTTATAGAGTCAAACTAATTTGTAGGTCACTTGTGGTTGGTATTAAACTTTAATGCAAGATATCCCAAAACTGACAGGAAAAGTCATAAACATTGTTTTTCTACGACAACCTCGATAAATGTTCATTTTATAACCGTAACTTCAATCATAAACAAGCACATTTTGTACAGAATTTCATTTTTGCATCGGTTGCTAGGCAAGCTGCTAAGCGACATATGCGAAATGGAATATTTGGGCGACGACCCAGCACTGTGCTGCACTGTAGTGTAACGCATTTGATGCGATAATTACAGTGAAGCTATCTCGAACATGGTTAGTACTTAAATCAGTGACCGTGCCAGGGAAAACCATCGTATAGGGCCCGTACAGCCGGCAGCGAAGTAGCATATCACAGCTCGCAGGCGTTATATCAATGAGCACGAGTCGCAGAAATAGGCTGACGTTAAAATAACCGAATAAAAAAAATGGAATATTTCGTGTTAGGACGAGGTTTACTCTAAAATCACGACGACTACGGCTTGTCAAATTATGACGTCCAGCGACAAATTGATAAACTGCCAGCAGATCTTTTCTGTCAAAGTTTTAGTAGGTAACGATTTCATAGTTGTTTTCTAAACGTGAACGATATGGTTGTCATAGAAAAAGTACAGTTTGCAAGTCACAACAAAATGGACTCTTATGAATTGCAGCACTTGCCGTTTTGTCCAATTTTACGAGAGGCATGCAAATGTTGTAAGTGTCATTTGAAACCCTGTATATCATGTGATTAACGAATCACCCTGTTCAACTTTGACTTTAGATTCGACTACTGTATAAAGTGAAATAGCAAATAAGAAATTCTCAAATAAAATTTGAACAATGGAAGCATTTATACCGGTATCACAGAGGGTATGTTAGTGATAACTGATAACCCTCAACACATAAAACGCGATAAGATAGAAGAGTCGTAAGAAGTTTTAGAAAAACAATCCAATTAAAATGTCCCTTGATAAAATGGAGTCAACGCACTATATACATAGGAGCTCGTCTAGGTTTCTAATCACATACATGATTATATGTGATAGTTTTTTTATTCATGTTGACTGTTGTTTACAGAGCCGGTAAATAAATATTTTATGTTAAAGTGTTCCTTTTTATATAATAAATAATATTAAAAAAAAAACTGGAAAACACTAATTTCTTTAACTAATTGGTAAGAAACATTTCAAAAATAATGGGGCCTCACGGAGATTCGATCTCGCGGTGAGCTCCTATTTATTAGACATGCGCTTTAAATAACTAGACCACGGCGCCAGCTAGTAGGTATATTAACTAGTTATTTATAGATTTATAGGTTCTAATGATTTTTGTGTAATATATTAGGAAAGGACGTACCCAGGATCAAAACTAAGAGAGACAAACCATGGTCGTTCATTTTATTGCACAAAAAGCTGAACGGGATCAAATTTCAAGAAAATTATCTATAAATATAACAGTGCTTTAACTAAGATATTACAGCTATATTTTTGGGAAAATGCTCTAGAAAACTTATTCAAAACTCCTGTTTCAATCTAGTACAGAAAGAATTTACGCTGGACTCTCATCAAACTCAAAAGAAATCGATCTGTCTTTTTCCATTATACTTCTCAGTCTTTGAAGGGTACTGAAAGATCGTTCAACAGCAGAAGTAGTGGATCAACAGTAGAAGTAGTGGATGGGAGAGCACTTAAAATGAGGAGTGCATGTCTTGTTACATTAAAAAAATTTAGACTGTCCTTGGTAAATGTCGTTAGTTTGTGCGTTTGAAATTATGAAGCATATTAAATAATTTTTCCTCATACCGGTCCTGATTGTAGACTTTACTGATAAATAATAAAGTAAATATTTCTCTACTCCTCATAGGAATAAGCAAGTAAGTTGAACGACGTGTGGCTTGTCACTTGTTAAATATGCCATCCTGTTTGTTTGAATATTTTTTTATCGTGGGTCCTTTATCCATTACCACATAATTATGAAAAATGATTCGATTTTATAATTTATGATAATCAAAAATTTCAATATTAATATTAAAAACAAGATTATTACGTAATAAGTATTTAATATGCAATCGAGTTGTTAAAATACGAGAGTTGTTTATATTTTGCATGTAGATCTAGAAAAAAAATTGAAGAAAAATCGATATTATAAGTGTCTAATTTTATACAAAGACTAAATATGACATATTAAGGGTGGATCCAGGATTTAAACGGATAAACCACTACACCACCACACCACTACTGGAATAAACACAAGATCAAAATTATCTATGATCGAAATCTTTTTGTGGTTATGTACATCTTAAAACATGCAGGATTTCAGTCTAAGGTCAGTGTGGCTAACAAAAAGTGGTTTTCCTGACAAGAATGATAGTTAAGATCTACAATTCAAAACAAGATATTTGCAGGGTTTTTTACCATTGCGAACATTCATATTGCTTTATTAAAATAATGAATACACCCGGAAGCGTATATCTTGAAATTTAAAATGACTTTTTAGCTGAATACTCATGTGGCCAATAATTATAAGAACTCTTGGCATGGCACCATTTCATTTCTGTTATTCAGTCACTAGTTATGTCAAATGTCAGTTATATTTATTTTTGTTGATATTCGTTTGCGTATGTCCATTTTCCATTAGATTTTTGTGGCAGTTCTAGTAAGTTATTGTATATCTATTCTTTTAATTACTTTTTCCACTGACATAAGCCTAAATCGGCTTATGCACAACACTTGTAAGTCAACCCTCGTAATGTAGTTTGAATCCAATTGCATTCATCGGTGGATAAATTCCCAAAATTTGGAATATAACATTATTTAAACAGTAAGTAAAGAATAAAAATTTTTTTGTTTTTAAAGTAAGACATTCGGAAATCGTACTCAGACCTCATACAGGTCAAATTTTCTTTTCAACGCATCGTATCGAGTTCAACGATCTTTTATCAACATGCTCTCACCAACGATAATGATTCACTATATTTTGAATTAGTTCAACCATTGTCTCAATGTTATTATTAGTATTGATCTATTTACTTTGTGTAAAAACTTATTTAAATAAGAATTATACGAATTATAGTTGATAAACTAAACAAAAAGCATGCAGCAATAGTAATTTACTCCACTTAAGTTTTTTTCAATGTTCGTTTGTAATAATATCAAATATTTATCTTTAAAATTTATTGCCTGCTACTCTAAAACCCTGGGACAAACTAGATTATACTCAAATGTTTTTGTGAACATCTTACTTGACTGATAATACAAATTTTAATATCAGATTAAAATGTACTTCTGTTATCAGTCATTTTATTCTTTTTTCGAGACTTTTCACTGAAAAACATCACGATGTTTTATTCCAAGAGTCGCTTCCTAGCAAATTCATTTCAATATTGTAAATAATTAAAATAATTGATTAAAATTAAGGATAGGCATTAACAAAATTAACAAAAACAGTAATAACAATAGTCGTTTCACTAACTAGTGCGGAAAGCTGACGCGTCGTGGGCCAACTACAATAGGGTGCGGAAAAGACACTTTACGTACGTGTTAGATACACAATTTTTTCTACTACGAAAATTATCCGCAGATTCATAGATGATTACAATATGCTGATCAAAGACTTGAACGGCCCATTCTAGAGCTTCTTATATTGCAAATAGTTCTGGAACAATGACGATTTAAGTTAAACATTACAGATTCTTCATAGTTTTGGATGTTTACAGTACAACGAACTCCTACTCCTTTCACTTCGGATCATGTAAAAAAATTTTTGTTAAACTCTTATTATAATTTCGGGGTAAGGTGATACCTAGCTATTAATTTTGGAAAGAGAAATAATTATTAGCTTCTTTTTGATACATCATCCGACTGTCATTTCAAAAAATTGCAGCTGTACGCTAAACGTTGACGTCAAAAACATTTGCTCTAAAATATATGTAAAATAAAGGACGTGATGCAGTTCCTCGCATCTACCTGCGTTAATCCCTTTTCGAACGGAGGGTAGGATTAAGACAGGTCTGCAGTTCCTCACACTATTGTTTGTAGGGTAGCACAATAATGCACCTGTTTATAATAATTTGTCTTCAGTTTCAATTTCTTCAGTTTCAATTTCTAACCTAACCTAACCTAACCTAACCTAACCTAACCTAACCTAACCTAACCTAACCTAACCTAACCTAACCTAACCTAACCTAACCTAACCTAACCTAACCTAACCTAACCTAACCTAACCTAACCTAACCTAACCTAACCTAACCTAACCTAACCTAACCTAACCTAACCTAACCTAACGAAAATCATTGATTTAATGTTGTGTTTCTGTTTTTTATTTTACTTATATTTGTTCATATTTAATATTTACTAGCGGTATTTCTTCTGCTGCGGTGTGTTTCTGTTTGTTTATTTCATATGTATTTGTTCTGTTTGTTTCTTTATATAATTTCATATTGAAACATTTACTAGCAATATGTAAATATTACCTAATCAAAATCCCTCGCACTGTCATTGTGGACCTTGCTACCTGATACCTAATCCCTTACCCTTCGTATGCTGCGAGGAACTGAACACAAATTTTGTACCTACCTGTTAATGTGCGAGGAACTAGACGACTCCGAAAATAAAGTCTCATTCATAGTCCTGCAAATTCATGACTCCCTTTATCCGTTTTAAAGATAATCCTTTAGTGCGAAACATTTCTGCAACACTTTATCATAAATTTTCAACATCAGAAATACCCTGAGGTTTCAAAAGTAACTACTGTACCTTTTATCTCACCTCGTATGCAACTCAAGTAATATAAATTATAGAAGGCTGTTTCGCGCCTAACCATATATTCTCTCTTTACCGAGCAGAAACACTGGATGAACTGCACTGTGAGAGAATTGAATGATCTTTCAATCAATAATTACTTTCAATTGCTGGATCAACATAATTTTAGTTACACTCACTATGTACTCTTCATTGTTAAAAATTCTCAGAAATGCATCAAACTTCTATCCAGTTGCTTAGGGGCCATCCATAAAGTACGTCATACGAATTTTAGGACTTTTGAACCCCTCCCCCCGTCCTTGTCACAGGTTGTCACATTTTTATAACCCCCCTTCTGATGTGACGTCACACATTTTTTAAATTTATGTATATATTCAAAAATAATCGAGAGAAAGCAGCTATTTTCATGTTTTACTTATTTTTATTAAATAATAATATAATAAAATCAACATAAAGTCCAACATTTCATAAAACCGAAAAAACAAACGACTAGTTAGAAAATAATAAACGATTAATTATATTAATTAAAGATAAAAAACTTAATTATCGAGTGCCCATGGACTTTGGATCCACTCTTTTATATCAGCTATTACATGGTAAATCAGGCACTTCATTTTCGTTCTGAATTTAAACGTCAGGAACATCCTTAGGCCTTGTACACATGAGGGCGTTAGACGCCGCGTTGAGCGCGCGTTGGCCAATTGTGGAACCGTACACATGAGGGCGTTGGACGCCGAGTCGAGTGCACGTTGGCTGACAGCGCAAGACACAGCATCCGGCTCCGGCAGTTGGACCAGCGTACTCAGTGCGAACACATGGAGTTAGAGGAGTTTACCTGTTTTTGGTTAGGTATTGTACCGTAGATACAAGGCTCGGCAAAGAAGACATAGACGATGGTGGGTTCATCCCCTAATAGATGACCGGTTAACCATGGGTTCATTTGTGACGCTATACTTACCTAAAAGTGTCTTCTCTTCCTTTGTCATGTTTTCTTCTGCAAACACATCCACAATCTCCTGCCAAGCAGACTTTTTCAAAACTCTATTTTTATAATCTGGACACTCCATGTCCCAGATGCATCTTCTTTCTTCGACTTTATCAATAAAAAATTCTGTGTCAAACGCTTCCGCATCTATTGTACATTCACAAACAGATCAAAACAATGGTAAGATTACTCACAGATCACACAATTCACGTCAAAACCGAGCAAAAGCGCGCGCTCGACCGAGCACATGTGTACGTTCTAATGCCCAGTATAGTATCTCGAAGCGCGCTGCAAACGTAGCGGTTGAAGTCAAAACTACAAGCGTCGCGTTTTGGCGACGTTGATTCAAAGCGCGCATTTGCATGTGTACGATCCCATTTGTTTCTATGTATTTGGCTAGCGCGCGTTTGACAAACGTGCGCTCAACGCAGCGTCTAACGCCCTCATGTGTACAAGGCCTTAGTGTCGTTCACATCCAAACTTTGCGTTTTAGTATTTTAAATTTTAACATGTGACGTCACAAAAGTATTGACCCCCCCATGCCCCTTGTCACACGATGTCACACTTTGATGATACCCTCCCTCCCCATTAACGTGTGACGTACTTTATGGATGGCCTCTTATTACCCCTTCTTATTATCATGTTTTAGTTTAATTGTCATTTAACTGAAAACCTTTTTTTCTCGCACTATTTTCTAGAGCTTTTTGAACGATTGGTATCTTAAATAATCTTCACCTAATGTCTCCTAAAGCGCCATGAAGTGGTAAATAAAGGACCAAAAACTCAATGCAGGAGAAAATAAATCAATTTCCCTTCCCATTCTTGATAAAAATAAATTATAGCATATATATTTTTAACAGAGCTTCAAACTTCAAGAACATATAAACTTGGCATGAAAGGAATGCAGTCGAAAACATTTGAAATTGCCACGTTTAACTATGAAAAAGCTAAAGTACTAAGTATGTAGTAATAATAACTAGAAAATGGACTTTTTATTATTAACATCATAATTAAACGTTAATTCTTTAATGTGCTTGTTTCCTTGAATTTTGTCTATTAACAATATTTTTCCAATATATAAATATTAAAAGATAAACACTTTTTCAAATTTGTTATGAAAAATTTCAAGCTCTGGCAGCGTTGTGCGAAAACCATAATTAACACACCCTCCGAATTACATAATTGGTGATTTTAATCGACAGCTGACTTCTATTTGGCAAGCGCATGCGTGTGTTCTTCCCTCTCACTTCGTCAATTGACTGATATCGATTTATCCAGTAGCGTTGGTATTGTCTGTGACCTTTGTCTTTCAGTTTTACTTTATAAAATAGGTACAGTACGCCATTGGTACGTTTATTACAGATATGCGATGCCCTGTAGCTTCAGATAAACTTGTCAAACTATACGTGCTCTGCGGTAGTATTAGGAGATAATAGAGTGCAGTTTTTCATCTCCAGAACATATTATGTAAATGCCTCTTATGTCCCATACAGAGTTCGACCTCGATATGTGACAGGCCAACGACCATTTCGAATGTTATATAGACAAAACAAAAGACTCAGTTCCAGTTACGTTAGGTTTTTGGAAATATCTGTCGCAAGAAGGAAGACTTCAACTTTGACCTCAAAATAATCGTTTCTGATTATCTTCAATGAATTTCTAGACATTTAAATTTTAGTTCCTGGTTAATATTTGAATTCGTAATGTGTTTAACGTTCTTTTGTATAGGAATACAAGCGAGGTGAAGTATTTGTTTGTTATTTATCTTTAGGAACAAACTACAAACTAAAATTGTTTGTTAATAATATTTATAAAGAACATTTTAAAATCGTTATGGACTACGGATATTATAAAATAGTGATGTATAGTATCTTCAATGGCTTTTATCGTGTGCGTCATCGTTTGTGATGTATATCCGGGCTCTCGGTATTTTATTTACTATTTTGGCATATATCTAACCTTAAATTTGATCAATAAAATCATTAGGATCGTATTCAGTCAAATGCTCATGTTTTTCTGTATATCTAGGCATATTTTTGTGTTATTTAAATGATTATAACATTAAAATTAATATTCACTTTTCATAAATAATAATTTACACATTGCCAATACGAAAGGTACGTCTGCATCCTATTTTGAATGGTGTAATCATTGATAGGTCGCGCTTGCAAGGAGGATTTACTGCTTTAACCTAAGTTTTTAGTATGCCTCTCTATGTTACACTGAAGGAGAAATGTCCAAAATCCATAAGAAGTGTGGGATGTTCTCATACATTAAACTCAAATTGAAGGTATTTTTTAAGAAAAATGTTTGTCAAATTTTGATTATTACTCAAGGCATATATTCGCAAATAAATGAAATCGAACTACATAAACAAACATAACATGAGCGTGCTTGCCTAACTGTGACCTAATCGCTTAAATAATATTTCGACGACATCGATAGTCTCTTTATTTCTATTATTGACAATATTGATTAAACATCATTTAGATTCATAATGGATCCTCAACGTTCCGCACCATGCCTAATAGATTTTGTTACATAACCAAGTTAATGTAATGATCACTGCCAACAAATCTAAATAACATTGACAATCGAAAAGAAAGTGGTTTCTATAATAATAATTAACACTTTCTCAATATATTGAACGGTCTGTTGGGCGATGCGCTTATGTTGCAAAGACGGTAAGTTAAAAATAATTTGATCAGAATGGTATATTTTGTACAAGATAAATAAGGGCGAAGAAGAAAAGAGAGAAAACTGTAAAAAACGGGAATATAAAAGTAAGAATTGTAAAATAAGAAAAGGATTTATTACAAACTAGGTGCATATCTTGAAATGATCTATTAGAAATTATAAGCATACCATCTTACGAAAGGTCTAATGATAGTCCAAGATCCGAATTAAGATATCCTCTCTAACCCAAGGGAGTGGAATCATTAAAAAAACACCTCCTCACTTCTTAGAAACGGGACAACATGGGACATGCCGCAAGACGGTATGATCATAAAGTAACTTTTCGAAGAAACTCGTTGCGGAATGGGATCTAAATACCATTAACAGACTTGGAAAGAATGCCATTCAATGGTACACAGACGGCTCAAAAGCAATAGTAAGAACTGGGATAGCAGTGTTTGGGCCAGGAACCAAACACTCTGAAAGCTGGGGAAAAACCTCAAGTACCTTTCAAACGGAAATCCACGCCATAAGAAAGTGAGCCTAGTTCAATATTGATAGAGAATACAGAAGACAAAGGATTATCATAGTGTCGGATAGTCAAGCAGCCACTAAAAGCACTGAGCTCTTGTGTAATCAGTTCCAAAATGATGTGGGAATAACTAGACAAGCTCAATGAACTAGGCGAGAGCAATATAGTTACCTCACTATGGGTTCCAGGACACACTGGAATAGAAGGAAATGAAAGATTCTTCTGCGTGACTACAATCTGTTGAGGTCAAATGAATGCATAAGTCAAAGTAAAACTAATATAATGATAATGATAATGAATGAAGTAATTGTCTTTGTCAAACTAGTATCTTTTAGTACAAGTCCCAAACCGACTTGAGTGTCAATAAATCTACAAACTTTTCAACTAGACACTCAAGTTAATAATAAATTGAGCTGGAATTCTGAGAAATACGATCGTGTTTCCAATGTTGCATTAATATCGAAAGTCAAAATCAACTGTCATGTTTAGTTAACTTAGCGCTAAAATTCCATACTTAAACTCAATTTTTAAGATGATGAGTAAGTCGAAAAATGATATTGAGCCGAGAAAATTTTCACTCAGGAAAACGACCATATCGTGTATCCACATATCTTGAAATTACAGCATCATTACGCTCAATTCAAGAACCATTACATGGACCCTAATCTATAAAACTCCATATAGACCTGAACAACAAACAGAACAACTAACTGATTTATGATGTATGATGTAGCATGTCAGTGAGGAATAAATTTGAGCAAAGGGATACTCAAATGGATGTCGGATTTGATCACCACTAGAGTAGCAAAGACATTGTCGCCATCTGAAGAACTAGGGAATGTCCAAAGGGGGGAAGAGCCTGACTGTTGAAGAACTTCTTTGTGGTTTGACTGACCGCGGAATATCTTGCTAACATATTGTCGTAACGGTGAAGGAAAAATCGTACAAGGCTCTGAACAATAAAAATACCTAGTGTAGGCGAGTGAGACAGCAACGCACCAAAACCATTTTGATGAGTGTTAGGTGGAATGGAAATATCTAGGTTTGGCAGTAAGCTTCAGTGGAACAAACAAGCAGAGTTCATTAAAAAAAACTTTTCGCTCCTTAGAAGACCTGGGATATGCCACAGGATGCTATGATGAAAAAGTATAACCTATCGAAGAATATCTGTACGGAATTGAGAAGAATGCCCTTTAATGGTACAAAGACTACTTAGAGGAACAAAAGAAACTGGGACAAGGTTCAGGACCAAACACTCTAAAAGCTTGGGAAAATCTTCAAGTATTTTTCAAGCGGAAATTCACGCTATAAAAAAGTGTGCCCAGGATAGTCTAGCAGCCATTGAATCACTGAGCTCATGTGTAATCAGTTCCAAGATGGTGGGTGTGGAAATGCCTCAACTAACTAGGTGAGAATTGTATACACTTAACTGTGGATTCAAGAACACATTGTAATAGAAGGAAATAAAATGGCAAAATGGGGGACTGAAGCATCGTTTTTAGAGACGGAACGCTTTTGAGGTATAAACAACTCCAATGTAATAAGAAAGAAGGAAAAGTAGATGAGGTCTAAAAATAGGATTTAACCATTGGAAAGAACTAGTAGAGCTTAGACCAGCAAAAATAATTTTTGGTGACTAAAACTTGTTGAGATCAAATGTCAGAGCTGGACTGCTTAAGATGGTGGGAGATCGCGGTGCCCCTCTAGTTCAAGCTACTTGGAGGGTCGCTTGGATCAACCCTCCAGGTAGAGTTTATCCAATGTCAATTTGAGGACCATAAAATAAAGCAATGTTGTCAGATATATTTTCTGAAATTGTTGGGCTTACTATATATTATGTTTCCATTACTTCAGTATACTGATAGCTCCTGATGTTCTTAGAAAGCTAGTTTGGAAATATTTAATAAAAATACATAATATAAATTTATTTGTAAGCATTAAAAAAAGTCGCTCGAAACTGTTATAAGAAGAGGAATTAATTAGAACAACTTCATGTATGCCCGCTATATTTAAGAAAATTTTGAATATCTGACACCGCAGCTGCAGGTGGCCAATATCGCCAGACACCGAGTAAAATATTGCTTATGATATCGAAAAGTTCGGGTCACTTCTAAGGCGGTCCACTATAACATAAAAATTTTATGGGATAGGGTGGATGCGTTCTTCAAACGATTTGTTTACTCTCATAAGTCTCATAGGCGTGTGCAATTCTGTTTGTATATTTATATGTATTTAAAATAATATACTTAGTAGTATCTATTTCTTGGTTGAGTGAGTTTAATGAATTAATAATATACCTAATATTTATTGAGTAAATTGATATCAATATAATATTTATTTGTTCGTAGACGTTAGGGTAAGCTTTGTGAATATATTTCATTTGTAATTAATTAGAATGGCATTTTGGAGACCATTTAAAACGACAGTCCAAGATGATGCGCGGGAATCTAATAATTTGGAACCACAAGCAAATGACTTAGCAATAAATGATGATAGTGCCGAATTTAAAAACAAAGATTGACATGTTCAATCTCAACGCGTTGTTTTAAATATGTACGCGTGTTTGAAAAAAGAAAATTTTCTGTAATTTCTAATTATGCGGTTATCGCGAGAATACACGAATTGACGAAAATCGGGCTTACAACGATTTATAATGTAATTAAACTAGGCACTGTTACGGATCATTTTTTAAAGCGAAAACGAACAGAAACAGTATTTTACAATATTCGATTTTATAAAAAAAATTTATGCACGTCACTGGGCGGCTTTTTTCTTCAATGGGATTAAAAGTATGGGTCATCAAATTGACATTAGAAAGACTTTAACACGCTTGCACTGCGGGCTCAGGTTCAGAATTTTATCAGGGATTCTAATGGGTCCTTGTTGCCCAAATGGGCACCTTAAAAATAGTGGGTGAGGTGAGGAAGGATTATATAAGGTGTATCAAATGTCAAGAGAAATAATTAAAATGTTAATTGTTAGTCGGAACATACAATATTTCTACCCGAGTCAAAAGTGAAATTGTAAAATTGTATATTTTTCCACAGTCAAACATGACGTATTTACATAGATAATTGGAAAAAAAAAACTTTATTTACAATCATCTCTTATATTCCTCACTTTAAACACTCACTTCTTCAATGAGGAGGCAATTTCAATTAAAATACTCATCTTTCATTTCCAATAGATATTAGTAAGTTACATAATTTGAAATTACCTGAGTAAATAATATATAAATTGTATAATTTATGAAAAAAAAAAAATAGATAAATCTTCTGTATACGCATACACATTATCTTGGCTTGTGACCTCCATATTCAATGAAAACAACAAACGCTGTAATTATCAAACAATGTGTTTATGGAAATATCCAGCCGATTTTCTGTTGCATTCGTTAGTATTCCTCAATTACTGATGTGAAAGGTTAGATTACCGAGTGATTCATCAAATCCATATAACGTTGCCAATTATAACTTCATAGTATTCATTGATTATACAAAGTGACACAAAAGTCTAGATAAGGCCAATTATCTCGTAAACTGCTATTCCTAATTGTACAAAATTTGGAGTACACTTATTTTGGGATACGTAGATTCTAGATTTTATATTTGCAATGTTGCCAGATTAGCTTTTTCTTTTATATTTTTAGTAACTTTGGTTTATCAACTTCATCACAGTGTATATACAGGGTGTCTCAAAATTGACGCCCGTCCTTTCAGAATATGATTCGGGAGGCTAAAACGTAAGAATAAAAAAGTTGCTTTATGTCCATGATTACAGAGTTATTGACAAAAAACAAAGATCTAACATTCAATGTTCAAACTTTATTAAAAACGAATATTTGTTACAAAACAAGAAATTAATTTATAAAAGGTGTTCAAACAAATCGCCTACTAATTCAATGCAAATATTTGCACGATTTATCATTGAATCCCGAACCCTCTGTAGTATGTTTTCGTCTATAAATGTCACAGCAGTGTGAATACGAGCTAGTACATCTTTCGCACCCTCAACAGGTTCAAAGTAAATATTTTCTTTCAAAAATCCCCAGAAGAAAAAATCTAATGGATTGAGATCTGGAGATCTAGGAGGCCATAGTACGGGTCCACCTCTTCCAATACATTAGTCGGGGAATGTTTGATTTAGTAATGTTCTCACTTGCCTACCATAATGTGCAGGCGCACTATCATGTTGGAACCAACAATCCAATCTAGTTGGTAATGGAACTTGATCGAGAAATTACAGTGGTAAATTGTCGTTTAAAAAATGAAAATACGATGCTGAAATAAGTCGGTTAGATAACATTTAACATTACCATAGCAACCTATGCTACTGGTTTGTTTTTAGCTGAGTTCGTTTTTCATAAAATGTGAACATTGAATGTTAGATCTTTGTTTTTTGCGAATAACTCTATAATCATGGACATAACGCGATTTTTTTATTCTTACATTTTAATTCGTTTAAGCCCACCGATTCATATTCTGAAAGGACGGGCATCAATTTTGAGATACCCTGTATATTCAGCTATTATTGGAATCTCCTATCATAAACTTCCACTTGGAAATTAAATTGTACCTACACTGAGAAACTTGCTTAGAGCCAATTTTAATCAGATATGATTTCAGCAAACGAAGTTCCAGCTCATTTTGGTGTAAATGTTTGGCGTTATTTAGATGAGATATTTTCCTGGCAATGAAGTGGTGGACAAGGTAGAATTGAATGGCCCCAACGTTCACCTAACTTCAATCCTAAGAAATAATTTTTATTGGAGATACTTCAAAAATTTAGTCTACAAATAGGCGTTGTCGTTGTATTTTAGACCTTCCAGATTACATGTAATCATAATGGCCATGTTCTCCGAATGCAATTAAGCGAAGCTTAGAACTTAAGCCTGTTTTCACGACACATTTGGTATGCGCCGGTATGGCCGGTATGCTCACTTTAAGACTGGTTTAAGTTAAGCCCTCAAAATTGAGGGCTTATTTTGTTAAGCCAGATATTTAGACATACTTGAATTTCATACTTCTGGAAATGATAGATGATCAATGGGAATTTGTAAGTGATTTGTAAGTATTGCATAGTATTTAGTAAATAAAGGTCAAAAACTGTTTTTGTTGTTTGTATAATTATCTATCTTATGTTTAGAAATAATAGTGTATTTCCAGCAAATCAGGTACTGACCACTTTAATGTTTTATGCTAGCAGTGCCCCTATTTTTTTGAGAACAACATGTCCTGTCGGTTTTTTGTCTTCCAATATACATGCGTATTGGTAGACGAACATTTTTCAAGAAAACTCGCACTTCGAGAAAATTTCCGGAAATAATTCGTTCTCTAGGGAGATTATAAATGGCCGTTTCCAGAGTTTTGAGACTGAATATTTGGTCATGAGTATTAAGAGATCTGTGTTTACACCGGGAAATTTAAAAGTGAAATGTATTTCGATATACTGGAATTAGTGAATCAACAGTAAGGTGATGGCAATCCAGGTCTAAATGATAAATTCTTGCACTTCTAGCATGACGGGGCACCTTCCTATTACGCCTTATGCAGCTTCTTAATAATTTAGAATGTTTTGATTTGAAATGCGTTTTATTTGCTGTTGAAAAAATGTCTACAAAAGAACGTAGGTGCTTGTTATAACTTGATGACATATGACGATAATAAATGTTTTACAATATACGTTGATGAACAACTAGCGCAATACAGGGAAATCTCTACGATCGCTAGCCCCTCCCTATAGTACTTACGTAATACTTGCTATATCTGAAATTTCTAAGAAATGTTCCTATAAATCCAATAAAACCGGTCAATAATTTTGAATGTTGATAAAGTAATTAATTGGGTTATATCAAAGTTATTATTGCGTTTTCTGGTTTTAAAAGACATAAATCAGGGCATAGAGAAGCAATTTTACGAGTGATGGCAAAAGTAACAAAGATAAAAATAAAAACAAACCTACCTAGTTCGCCTTGGACCTCGAGTTTCGCGGAAGTTCTAGACTGGTTTATTTTGTTGATGGTAGCGACACAGCTCACATAACGCTTTTTTTAAAACTCAATTATTTTATGATTAATTAAAACTTGTTATGAAAAGGTTTATTATGTGTAAGAGAAAATATTATATTGAAAATAGTAATCAAGTTTTATATCTTATATATTATGTTTCTTATTTTTATAGAGAGAAAAGGAAAAATTACTTCCGCTTTAACGTAAGCTCGATAGAATATCTCTTAATACAGAAGTCCAAAAGAATTAATAGGAATTTATGTTAGAGAAAAATCCTTATCAAATGATCTGTAGTCCTTTAAAAAAGAGATCACGTCTGGTTCTCACCGAGAAGGACGAAAATTAGAGTTTTCAAGTAAAACGTCACAATACATTATCAATTAAAAGTGGTCCCTACCACAAGGAAATTTTCCCTATCCTAGTGAAGCGCTTGGTGGCTTGTTGAAAAATATTTAAGTACAATTTTCAACCTTATTCCATTTTCCTTCTTCCTGGCCGCGTAGTTTCTAATAGGTTTGGCAATTTAATTGAAAATTAATAATATGAAGATAAGATAAATATTTTTTGGCAAATGGAACCAAAATTTCACAATGGGAATAATCTTAGCCTTACCACAGACCTGTTACCGACCGAAAGTGTAACACAGGGTAAAATCATACACGTTATCGTCTTAACCAGAACGAAGGTATCTTTTCAAGTCATCTTTTTTTTTAGTTAAGTTTTAATAAAACTTGCTAGACGCTAGACGTCGCATTTCACTCCCAGCTATTATTAAGGATCATTAGAATGTGTCAGATTGAATACGATTGACTTAGAAATCTTAGAATCGTGTTAATTTTTTTTCCTATTATGTCAGAACTTTAAAATTTTGTATATTCACACCTGTTCAAAATGCTATGACCGGTCCAGATCCTGTATACTATTATATTCGTTGAATTTATTTTTTTTTCGAATATATCTGCAATGCTAATGAGGTAATAAGAGTTTATAATTCTAAGTTAAGATTATAGCTGCATAGTTGCTATGCATTGAATATAATGAATAATATTCACCTTAGTCATAGCACAGCTCACGTTGGATTCGTTTTTTAAAATTTATTGATTCAGGCTGAATTTACAAACTCTGCTCATTCAGTCAAACGTTTGGATTGGGCTCAACATCCCAGGTACTTGAGCTGAATCTTTGTACTATTATCCATGTTATCGACTACTTTCATTCCAGAAGTTCCGTATCTTCTATTGGGCGGAGTAGAATTCAATGAGACGCAGAGAAGCAGAGTATGTAAGTAGGTGTTTCATCATAGAGTTCACATTTTCTGCGTATATCTTCACTACCTTTACCCACTCTGTGCATATGCTCCCTCAGGTCGTCTCTTTATTGACAATATAGGCGATCTAAATCGGAAAGTTCCTTTCCTGCATTCCTACTTTTATATAAAATAAATAAGATTCTGTGGCTCTGTCTTCAGGATGGAACTGAGAAGAAATGCAAAGAGGATGAGCATTCTAGAACTAGACCAGTCCAAAATATGTCAGAAACTTCAATTGGAAGAGATCAAAAACTGACTTTCCTCAACTAAAGAGTCCTCTTCATCTGGCAAACCAAAAGTTGAAGAGAAATAAATCCTTCTTTCGAAACCTTAGTAGGTGTTAAGAGTGGATTTCGGGAACTGGCAAGTTAAGGAACACCAACTCAAATGAAGGGGTCACTTCCATACTAAGAGTTTACTGATTAAGGTAGACAATGAACTCTCGTCCAGGATTTTGAAACTGGGTAAAAGAAATTACTGTACCTTGAGGAAACATCTCCATAAGATGGGTACCTACTCACATACACAGACGGAAATACTACAACCATCAGAATTACTGAAGATCCCTCCAATTCAACTGGTGGCCTATATAATAGAAAACACGTAGCTTTTGGAATGGAAGTAGGTAGATAACATGGGTAATGGTATAAAGATTCAGTTCAAGTGCTTGGGGACTGTTCAGCATAACCCAAACGTATGACTGAATGACTTTTTAAAAGGAATTAGAAGATATTCTTATACTGGTTACAAAAGGGAGTACAAATTGATACAATTTAGTTGATTCTATTTATAAAAATTATGTGTATATTTACAAAATGTTCTGAGCCATTATCAGTTATCTTTATTTTTGGAATTGTGCAATAAACTTCCAGAAAATATTTTAAAGTAAAAAAATATTTATGGGGTCAAATGTTATCGTTATTTATTTAAGAAATGACGTACCCCAGATAATAACGTTTCGTTTAAATTTCGTTTAGAAAAAAAAACATAAATGGGCAGATAATATTTATTATTATTTTACATAAAAGTTGCGTAAATAGGTCATTTTCAAACGTACAAGTTAATTAATTTTTTTCAGATACTGCAAGAAAATATATGGATTGAATGTGATGTAAATAAGACTAAATGCAGATAACAAAATAATAACAGCAATATCATTTGTGGATTAATGTAAAACTAATAAAAAGTGAAAGCATTTATAATCATTCATATAGATGTTATATTCAATATTTCTAGTCTTTTATATTTAGTAGATTTTTTGTTTATTATCCAATCTTAGCAGCCCATAAATAATAAATAGAAGAGAGGTTTTTAAACATATGGAAGAAACTGGAACAAAGTTTGTGCGCAGCCAGTTAAGAATGGCACATCACAGCGACTAATTGAACTAACAAACCCTGCCAAATCACACAAAAATTGTCAATATTATTTTAATTTGAGGCTAGTCACTTTTGAACATATCTATATGATATCTATTTTTATTTAATTCGTGGTCTTTTTCTATTTAAATTAATTATCTTTTTCTCCATTCATGCAAAAAACAACACTTTTGTGAATCACATTTAATGGAAAAAGTGGTACTTTATTGCACTAGTGCAATAAAATATTTTATTGCACTCATCTGTCATTCTTGTGTCAGTTTTGTGATGATTAATGACTAACATACACATTTAAATTGAATAAAAATACATAGCAAGTATCTGATCCTGCTTTAATACAACAATAATATATGTATATCTTACTACTTAGTCTCAACGAGTTACAATTATTGCAAAAATCTTTAATTATTTAAAATTTAAATGGTCAAGGCGAAAACCAGCTATGATTGAGTACTGACAAGGTGGAGGCCATGAAGATACAAAAAAAGAAGAACGGGTTGAGTTTAATTAGGTTAGGTTAGGTTCTTGACATATTATATTCTAATTTTCCAGTTTTTGCATGAATTTAGAAAAAATATTGTATGCAACTCTTGCAAAACGTGTTTTTTGCACTCGACGTGTTGTCCAACTCGGCCTAAAGACCTCGTTGGACAATTTCACGTCGCGTGCAAAAAACACTCACTTTTTGCACTTGTTGCATAAATAATTATTAACATTGGTACCTATTATTATAAAGTAAGTTGAAAAAGTAAAATAATGGAAACAATATTCTTCATTTCATCGTTTTTTTTTGCAGACAATAAGGAAGATTTGCTAAAAGTTCTAGTAATGTGAAAAAGTGGTATTTCGAACATTGTTAGTGTGATATAATATTGTGTTCTTCAAGATGTCTTTAGGTAGATTGGTGTATAAGTGTGGATTATTTGTTTGTCTGGCTTATTTTATTTGTATTGACTATTTTTGTATTATTTTCGATATTTTATTGTATGAAAAATGTTGTTTCAATAGTAAATTCTCACTAGCAGAGTTTTTTTCTCCTACTCCTACTAATACAATATTACCCGTATGCTGAAAACTTCCAAATTCAAAAAGCACGCGTCTTGAATGATAGTTCATACCAGTAGCCAAGGTAGGCGCTAGTGGTAACTTTGTGCCACAAAACGCTACACGTTCAACATCTCTCTTTTATTTATTACTCTATAATATTAACTCTTGAATATCGCAAACACAGGGTTGAACTAGTTTGTATCTAACTTATGATAAATATCCCCCTATCCCTAACTAAGTTTCGAGAAATTTAAAAAACATCTATTGCTCATTCTGAATATTTCTTATTTTCTCAAACAAACAAATTACTTACGATTACACATTGACTTTTTGTAAGCCGCTGTAGGCGGTCTTTCTTCTATCTTCAATTGCATTTTTAAACAATATCGTATTTTGTAATCACAGCAGAACTTAATCTTCCGACAGATTCTAACTTTACACACGCTGCTTTACGTGACTATTACAAGTTTTATTTTTTGAGTGGTTAAAAGCAAAATATTTTCTGCTGTGTGGTCTGAAAGTTTACAGCGCCACTAAAGCAATAGTGCTGCTTTGCAAGAAGTGTTCAATAACATCACAGAACGGTTTAGTTTTACTATGTAGATTCGGACTTTTTGAAATATAATGAAGGAAAAAAATATTGACGTGTTTTGCATAAAGCAATCTACCCTTGTCGAAATTTCTGAAAACTCTTAGTTTGGTGTATGACTGTATGACATAAGTACCTAGTACTCATTCAGATGTACAAAAATCGATAAGGATATATTAAAAAATGTATTATATGATTAGGGCCGGTTTTACAATAGTGGTATAAACTAGGAGTAAGCTTACTCTCGGTATAAGATGTAATATAGCGTTTTACAAAGCAGGTATAAGTTTGACAGTGGAATAAGATTCTCGAAAAGACTAGAATAAGCTATACCGTCGTCGAACAGACAGATAAGTCGGTTACTCTACGAATAACCTCAAAAAGTGACATAAATAAAATTATGTCTGTTGAAAGCGAAAGAGAAAGCGTTGTAGCAATTTTAGTGCAACCGAAATGGAAATATCTTCTTCATCAGAAGATTCAAATATTGGAAGATCATTCAAATTCATTTTAAAATGATAAATATACTCTCTCAACGAAGAAAAATATCACAGATATGACAGGACTGACAATAGATGTCAATTTATATGAACTACTTTTACGTTACTCCTAGAATTGCTATATATTGTAATTGTAAAACCAACTAGTTTTATACTAGGTATAAACTCTGGTATAACTTTATTCCCAGAATAACTATACTGTTATTTATACCTAGTATAAATCTCAATTGTTTGGCCAAGTACGTTCCAAAGGTCGAGAGACGATCCAGTAATTGATGAAAAATTGAAGATAAATCATCTAAATTTAGGATTTATTATTATATTAAGAAAAGGGCAGAGGGACAAGTCCCTATTGTGCCAAAAAGAGATAATTACATAAGAAATCTACTGGTATGTGAAGAAAAGGAAAAATAACTACATCATATACAATATACAAAAAAAAACAACTATATGTGCTCTAGAAGCGTACGATCAAGTCTGTTTTTAAACAAGTTAGTAGATGGTGCAGTAGCTGTGAATACATCAAGATTATTCCAACTGTCGAATACACTGTTTGGTAAGAAGTTTTGTCTTGATCTGACGGTAAAGTTCTCTTTTTTAGTTTAAAAAAGTGCCCTCTAAGGCGGTCATCTGGATTTAAGGTGAACATCATATCAGGATTACTAAAATGAAATTTTTATATTTTAAAAGCGTAATGAGGTTTCCACGATGTCTGGAAAGTTCAAAAGAAATTAGGTTGGCCATCGTAGGAAGGTGTTCGCGGGTGCAGGGACAGTCGATTGGTTTTTCTTTGAGCAATTTTCGGAAGATTTTTATCACGAACTAGGTCAGGGTACCACGTTGGACTGGCTTACTCGAGAATTGGTCGGACATGGATAGTATACAGTATAATATATATTTATCCACATTTTCAAGTTCGCCTGTCAACCTCATTAGTTTTGCTTTATCCATCCTCTCCTGGTCAAATTACCCATCAGTCTAGAGATTTCTGTGCTACCCAATTCCTTGTGGCCATATTTATTGTCGAAATTGCGGTGCCGCAGAAGGGTTGCAGTTCAATTAATGACATTGATGATTCTTGTCTATCTTGTTCATTTGCCATTTAGTTGCCCTTACTACCCTCATGCCCTGATACCAGTACCCAGGCTACATTGACCTTGAAATTGACGTTTCAGGGGTTTGAGGCACCTATGCACTATACTATAAGTCTATTTTCATGTTCAAGAGTGTTATAAAACCTAATTTCTAATGAAAAACTTCGGTCTTTCATTGGGACTTTTTAAATATACGCAGTGCAGAACAGTAGAAAAAGGTTCGAGCAGGCCAAAAGCCTGTTTATTAAATATTGCATAGCTGCATCATAAGATTATTTTACCTATTTGCCAATCAAGGTATACGTTACGGATGCACAGGTTATAAATTGTAGAAAAAGATCTTCACCACTTCATATTCTTACCCTAACCTTGTCTTATACCGGAAATTTTTGATGAAAAATTAAAAATTTCGAAATTACATTGTGGACTGGATAGGTAATGATGTAACAATGTATTTTTCTGTTATTCACTAAAATGAAGAAAGTCGTCCAAGATTTTTATTTTAATATTTACTACTAAATAGATTACTAAACATAGTCTGACCATATTTTAAATTCATATATTCATGCACATCTTACATCACCAAAAGAATCCTAATCAACGCTAATTTAAAGAAACCTGAATTATTCAAAACCATTTGAATATTGCTATTGAGAGAGATGCTATTGTAATAAAAAGTACGGAGTTTTGTAAATGCTTGCTCAGGTTGTGTAGTGGAAATTAACTGTCTGGGAGTAGGGTAGATTTATGACACTTACCTCAACCAGTTCTTTGTATAATGTAGAGTTTCCATTATATAATTAGTTATTAAAATATTTGCAAAAGTATAATTTTGCATAGTGTAGTGTATGAAGAATACTCTCCTTGCTAGCTTTGAACTTTCAAGGGAGAGCTCAGACTTCGCACACAAATAAAAGAAATCATCTTCAACAGATGCCTGAAAAAATATGAAGGTGCTTACTGTGGCCACTAACACTTCCATCTTCACAGAATATTATAGTTACAGAGGAGTGTTTGAAGGGACTGGCTTAAGTGCTACCAAAATGAGTGCCAATGTAATTTTTCGATTGTTTCCAAACTAATAATAATTCTAGAAATTATTGAATTTTTTTCCTTGGTCAGAAATGACAAATTTAAGAGACACACTCTGCTTTAGAATAAAAGAATGTCAGTTACCTCTATTATTCATTATTTCAATTTAACGTAACCAAATGTTCTTGAACTTCCTTGTTTATTGTAAACAAAAAAAAATGCTTAAAAATGTTTTGCGTCTTCCTATATACATACTTAACAATATCGCATCATAGAAGTTTAAAAAATTTCAATACTTTATTTATGTTTATTATGGCAATTTATTATTTAAACGAAATAATACTTTTACTTCAAAAGCAGGTACTGATTATTATTAAAGCACCTAACAAACAAATTTCACTGTCTTAAATTATTTTTTTATATAAACTAAATATTTTAGAACAATTTTAACCGAACTTCCAAACCAATAAAATAATTTGTCCATCAGCGGTGTGAACTCTACTTAAGGTCGTGCAATTTATGTCCCAGTTAACCAATTGCAATCTCGCACCGAGTGAATACTATGCCTGTCACAGTTGAACAGTCTCACTATAAACACTTGTGGACGATTCAAGTTTAAAGGAAAGACAGTTTTGATGGTCTAAACTTTAAGTAATTGTACACACTTAATGTGTACAGGTCCGGAGCTTTAGTTTATTATCGCCAATTACGAATAATTCTAAATAGTTTTCGATAACAATCAATTATATTTCACAGTTAATTATGCGTGTATGTTATTAAATTTAATTATTAGGAAGCAATTGAAAAATTTACAAGGTTTATTTAGCTTCAGGGCGTTATTGAACATGTTCATTAAATATAAGAAGTGGTTTAATTTGTTACCGCTCTAGTCCACAGTAGTCAACTTGTATTTATTACTTTGTTTATAACAATTTTTTGTTAAGACAGGTTGATGATGTCATAATTGATCCTACTTCACTCCTAATTATCTTATACTTTCATTTTAATATCATTCGCTGCCTTGGTGAGTTAATATGTGAAAGGATAATTAAGAGTAAAGGCAACTGATCACATGTTTAATTCTCAGATGAGTTCAGTATATTTAAGGCGAAATGTTATTGTTGTTTACTGACATATTGTTCAGCTTTGACTTTTAGGTGGATATTTTCAGAACTTCAAGTAGGTAACTTACTTCAATAAGGTCCTATTTACAACCTACGTCTACGATAATAATGTTGGTAAAGTATAAAATGACCGATCGTGCAAAAAATACAAAACGAAATATATTCATAATGCCATTTAGCCATAGTGAAAGTATTGTTCATTTCTATGGAGTAATTTACATACATGAGATAGACATGGTTCTATTTCTATCCTGACTTTAATTCCTTATGAATTAGCTTGGAGGGTCTTTCTGTTAGATCTTCTTTTTCAAACCTGTTGCCTTTTAAAAGAGCTATCTTCAGTATCTTCCATGTGATTATGCTCTAAATGTGGTTCTAAGATAGTTATTTCGTCTTCTTCAGTATACATTCTGGACACCGCCAATGAATTTATCAAATAAGACTATATTATAGCACCGAATATATAATCTACATGATATCCTCTTTCATCCCATACGATATAATATTGTTTTCTATTCATATTATCATAACAAAATAATGAAATATTAACATCTGGTGTCAGCAGAAACGAGATAATTTCAGACTTATATATAAAAGAAAAAAATTAAAGCTGTAGTGATAAGGGCGCTCAGATAATGTATCAATAAATTTTGATGCTAATTCTACATAATTAATTGCTTCTTTGCGTTAGTCTAGTGTTTCTGGAATTGTCTGGTTTCGATATCCTGAACAGTCATTAAAACTGATGTTTATAAATATTTGAAAAAGCATTTTATTAATTTGTTTCATCAGTACTGAAAATATTTAACACTTATTGAATGGTATACATTCATGCCTTAAGCCGATTCTGAATTGTGACTCAAAAGTTTTTACCACGCACTTGTGGTTGGGGTCTGCACTCTGCAGTTATGTTTCAGAATTTGACAGGAGGTATAATTTATCTTTCTAAAATCTTTTTTTTTTGTTCACAAAAGCTGTTAGTGCTTTTAGACTTAGGACATAGCTAAATGTGTAAATCGGATGAGATTTAATTTTTAACACATGTCTAGAGACTATTGTTGTCTCAAGGAAAGTTATATAATATGTTGACCGTTTTAAAGAAAATGTTTAGGGGTATAATAATATGTTTAAGGTTGCCAGATTATTTAAACGTTAAAAAATATTCACAGCTAGGAAATGAAAATGTTCAACTTAATTCCTAAAAAAATGCACAGGAAAACTCAATCACACTGTGATTAATATATTTAAGAGCAGCGACACTTTTTTTTGGTTGTCCAACTCACTAAACGTGGATCTCCTGAAGTAATGATTAAAATTTGTATTCAAAACAGAAATAAAAAAATTATCCAAAGAAAGAAAATAAAGTTGAGGAGAAATGAAAACTTGCTAAGAAACAAAGTAAAAAAGGGAGGTTTATTTGTCAAAAATGGAACAATAATGCGACTCAGTTATGAATATTTGAATATAATAATTTCTGCTTATTAAATACGGATTCAGTTAATATGGATATTATAAGTATAATCAGGGGTGCTGGGTACGATCTAGGCATTTAGCCTAGTTATTTATTATTCATGTTAATGTATCGGTTAATATTGGAAAGGAAGAACAAAACAATACATAATAAATTTTTTTTATTCCCCACGCTCATCTTCGCTCCCGCTTGTTTCATTGGTGGGTCACTACGTAAATAGTAGGTTGACTTAGTCATTTGTCTCATTTAATAATAACCCTAGAGTGTATTAATTTCTAATTTGAACATATTGTATAGATTTAGATGAAGCAGATTACAATTTTATATTACGTCACATTTGACAAGGTCTTATCGACCTGTAATTACTTGGCACAGAAAGAAATTTCTATTTAATAAACTGTTCTTCTTCTGAAGTAATAATTATAGACTGTGTGCGATTGAAAATGGCGTTAAAATGTGCAGTAGTTAATTTTTATAACTCTGAAAATAAGTAAAGTTATTAGGCAGCTTACAGATATGGACGATGTGGGGTAATTCGATACCCTTGGTAACCTCTGTATACTTTCCATAAGGTTGATTTGTCTATAAAGTGGTGGTTGGAGACTATAAAGTGGTGGTCTGTCTTGGAGAATCTGCTGGAAAGGAACAGTTGAAATAGAGCCTGGTGCCAGATATTCAGTAGTTTTGTCAAAAAAAAACGACCTTAGGTTGAAAAAATGACAGCTTTATCAGTGTGGATGGGACTATAAATCCAGATCCATTCCGGAAGCTTTGTGTCTTCTATACAGGTTAATAGTTTGACTGCAGGGATTTTCAGTGGTTGTAATGGTTGTATTAAGCTCTAAGCTTTAAGGTAACATCTCGGCTAGGATGGAGATGCGGCGAAGAACTCAGAGGACTGGCGACTCGGAACAGTGTAATACTGGAGTGGGTCCCAGGAAGCAAAGGAATCGCTGGCAATGAAAAAGTTGACGAACTTGCAAGAGCAGGATCGTCAACCCTGTCGAACGGACTAATGGCAGTCCCAGATGCTGAGCTAGGTCATGATTAAAAGGGTGGGTAAAAGAACAACACAAAAAACACTGGAAGAATACGCCCAGGCAAACACATAACACATGGGAAGGAAAAGTAGCGAAAGAACTGCTCTCAATGAGGAGGAACAGACTACGCACCATAACGTGGCTACTTACTGGACACTTCTCCACAAAGGAACACCTGAACACAATAGGGTTGTATAACGGAGACCTTACATGCAGAAGATGCAAAAAGAACACCGAAACAGCTCTGCATAATATACTGTGCAGCTGTGAGACGCTGGACTTAAGGAGGCAGAAACTGTATGGTAGACACCAAATGACTACAGAAGACTTCTACAACCAACCAGCTAAGAACCTGTATGTGCTAATACATGGAACGGACTGGCTAAATAGGCTTTAGCCATAATACTAGGAGAATCCACAATAAGCCCAAGAGGCTGAGGGGGTGCTGGCGAAGGGACGGCTCCTTTATAAAAAAATGATTGTACTATTTCCTCTCAATAGGCATTTAAAGCTGATGGGATTGACAAACAAAGATATGTGCAGGTTTTGTCACCTATAGGAAGAAACTGTGAAATACATTTTATGTCAGTGCGATAGCCAGGCAAATGAGCGGTATTTTGCATTAGGCGAAGAAAAGCCATTGGCAGAAAGCTATATGAAAGGTTCAGTCTTCACGGTAACAGAATTTTTTAAAATAGTCAGGCTGGAGAATTTAATCTAGAGTTTAGAGGACCACAATAGATCTGAAAAGGTCGCGGTCGAATAGGCCAAGAGTTATGTCATAAAATCTATCTATCTATCAATCTCCTCTCCAAACTGCTTACGCCTGAGTCCTTGTAAGTTCTCACAGATGCATCCAAACCATTTTATCATTTTGTGTTATTAATTGATGAAAATATAGTTTGTGTGTATAACTGTTAAATTAAAGATAAAATCTGTTAACTTCATTCATTCGATATTCTTCTATTCCAAAAATGGTTAGGTATTTAAAGCTGCATATATTTTCCGCATTTCGGATTGTTAATGATGGAACTGGAATATTCAAATAATACGCCTGCGACTACATTAATTTGGTAACGTCACTCATGGTCATTATAAACCAGAACTAAAGAACCAATGTGAGAAAAAACTTGTTTGGACCAAGGTTAAGGTTTTTATGTTTTCAAATGGATTTGGAAGGTAGCACAACTTATCGTGATAATTCTAATTATGATCTAATTTATCACCACAAAAAAAAACTATTTTCAGAACTAGTTTGATATTTTGGAAATTTACAAATAATAAAAAACAAAATATTTGATATAACAATAATTATTTGAATAAAAAAGATGAATTGGGATCTTGCTATGTTTGGACAGGGTAAAAAATTTCATAAAATTTGTTTTTCTACATTCATGCAAAAAACAACACTTTTGTGAAACACATTTAATGGAAAAAGTGGTTCTTTTTTGCACTGTCATTCTGTCATTTTGTGATGATTTATGACAAACATAAACATTTAAATAAAATGAAAATCCAGAGCCAGTGTCTGATCCTGCTTTAATACAACAATAATATATGTATATCTTACTATACTTAGTCTCAACGAGTTACAATTATTGCAAAAATCTTTAATTATTTAAAATTTAAATGGTCAAGGCGAAAACCAGCTATGATTGAGTACTGACAAAGTGGAGGCTATAAAGATACAAAAATAAAGAACGGTTTGAGTTTGATTAGGTTGGGTTAGGTTCCCAACATATTATATTCTAATTTTCCAGTTTTTGCATGAATGTAGAAAAAATATTGTATGCAACTCTTGCAAAACGTGTTTTTTGCACTTGTTGCATAAATATCTATATTGATTCGAATACCTAATTGTAGTTCTTCTAATGACCAATTTCTTAGATTTTTAAGGTAAGCTGAAAACTTTCCTTTTTATACCCCAAATCGGGATCACTGAGTTGGCTGCTATACTGTAAAACTACCATCTGCTGAGATGAACATCCAAAAGGGGTATAGAGCATGTCCCCAGATCAGATTTGGACTAGAAACGACAGACATTCTAGCAAAGTAAGGGTCTGCAATTGCATTAATTGGTGTTGAGCTATCATTTGGAATATAAAAATCTGAAGCGTGTGGCTGTACCTAATTCCTGGTGGATTCAAACAAGACATCGTTTTTATTGGAGCAACGTGACATAACAGGAGCACAGCAAACTCCTGGGAGTCGATGAGGTAGTTTAGAATTGGAATGGCTCTTTGTCCTTTGTGTCCACTACCACCTTTGCAGATCTATAGTGGTCCTCCGTATATTTAGAGCTTGATACCTATAGCTTCATTAGATGTATTAGCCTGGATTTCTCCTCCCTTGTCTAGTTATCTGCTCTCGGTTTTTCTTTTACGCCGCGCGAGTATGTGAACTGCACCCTGCTAGGCCTTCGCACACAAAGAGTTTGTACTCCGCGATTTCGTCTTTTCCTGGCAAAACATACATAGACTTTCATCTGCTAGGCCAATTGTGTGCATAAGTTTCCTCAGCCTACAATGTCCGGTAAGTATTCCCACCATCACCTTCGCTGAGGTACTAATAACTGAATATTAATGCGCGTTTTGTGAAATTGGTTTTTTATTAATTTTATTTGTTACTATCAATTTTTTGTTTATCTTCACAATCGTGTTAATACGTTAACCCTGGATTACTACCTACTTTCAAACATAATCTCATTTTACTACCCGCGGTACAAGTGTAATTTTTTTATAAAAAGTAGACATATTCAGTTGCATAAATAATGTTACGCTCTAGGGTTATTGAAGCAATTTGAGATTTAAAGTCAATATAAATATAAATTTAAAATTATACAAAGTTAATTTAGTTTCCCCCCATTAATGCATGATTTACCTATATCAATCAACGATTTTCTGAAGGCAACCCAACGCACATCTTATATATTGACATTTTGTAGGCAACCAAACATACAATAGCGTCTTCAAAAAATGAATCCTAGTATAGAATACTTCTTATTTTTGACTTACCTATCATTTTATTTTATTATTCTACAAAATTATAATAATTATTAAGATTGAGACATCCAAAAAAGAATTTGAGAAAAACGAAAACATTGACATTCAAACCAGCGACCATCTCTGTGACATTTCAATGTTATTATTTATTTTTGACAGTACTTACCAATGAAACAAATAAATATTTTCAAGTTTTTAAATATTGAGAAAAACGAATACAACTAATACAGTTGACGGAAAAGCTTTGTAACTCATACGAGTATTAAAAAGGCAATTAACAATCTCAAACATTAACACACTCGCTCTGCTCGTGCGTTAAATTATATCGATTGTTAATGGCCCTCATTAATACACTAGTTGGTTAAATAACTATTAAAGAACAATATGCCTACTCCTAAATACAATAAATAAATTAATATAAAATATAATACTAATTATATAAGTACTTGGTCAACCGCACTAATGGAGATGTGTAAAGGCTAACAATAAATTATCATAGAATTTTCTTTCGTAATCTTACGTATTCTATTTGGTACAAGGTTAAAGGTAGTAGTTAAAGTTGTATAAACTGTTCATATGATTTTAGATAAAAAACATGGAAACGAGTAATGACAATTAAAGTTTATAGTTGACGACAATTACATTTGAAAATTAGAATTTCATTGAAATACAACTTAATGAGTGTTTACAGCTTGAAAGATATACTAGAAAATAAAGTATACAAAATTTTTTTATTTGATAATTTCTCTTTCTTCAGAATAACAATACTTATTCCTATGTTTTTGTATCTGTTACGAGTCAAATCCATTATCAAGATCTTAGACGTAGAAGGGAGTATGTATTCCCGATGAATTTTCAGTCCAGTCGTATTATCTAAACGTCAGTTCGCCGTTTAACCAGCTGTTCATTGAAGAAGTATTTGCCAGATACTGAGTCTTCAAGAAGAAATTTTATCGGAAATATTTGGATTCTGGGATACTTGGAACCATTCTATTCAAATACCTTTCCCCAGCTACTCATAAGAACAGCCATAGGAAAGAAACAAAGGGCCAGAGGTGTCTTCGTTACTATACTAAGCACAGACGCCAGTTATCCTAGTGTGAAGGAAGCGAAAAGGAAGCGAGGAAAAAGTGCTTCTGACCTCTTCGGTAGAATATGACATATATTATGGAGAAATTATGAAGACTTTAAGAAAAAATTCTGTGTAGACATAAGCACTACACTTTTCAAACTACTGGACTACGCAGAAGGCATGAATTCCTTCCAGATTTGTTTCAGTATACTATTTCAGAAAAAATTCTACCTTTGGTAAAAAGCCCGATCCAGAATATGTGGAATGGAAGAAGAATCCTCCATAGGACCGAAAAAACTATTAGTATCTAAGATTTTCTTCAGGAACTGAGTAAAAGAAAGGAGTACAACCTTTCAAGACTCGGTGAATGTTCATCCCATTTGCTATATTGACGTGATCAAAATGCTGGAAATCTGAGTCGCCATAAAATTCATAATTCTTATTGTTCACATTATGTGCTACTGATTTTGTGGATATAAGTTTTCCCTGAGGTTCCAATGTCACCTGTTGCTTTGTCCAAAATATGATTGTTGCTTTGATTTGGGGATTTCTCCAATATCCATCTTTGATTTGGCTGAAAATTGACTATTTACTAGTTATTGTTTATTAAGGTTATGAATTTCAATTAAGAAGTCAATATTGAAATAATGGCATGGTTGTAAATATTTGATGATTATTGCCATAACATGTCTGTGAATTTTTCAGTCTATTCAAAATTGATTGAAAGAAAAGAGTTTTAGGCACAAGCTATGAAAAGTTTTTTTTCTACTGGCTGCTTTGTACTAAAAGAGTATAATTATTTTAAGTTTTTTTTTCAAAAATTATAGTGGGACCGAATCATTATAATTTTAGACTGCCACTGTATCGTTTTTGGCATTTAATTTTGAAATTACCAAGCAACGTGTTTCCTGACAGCGGATACTGAAATTTTTTAATGGGTTCGAATAATTAAATCTTGCCCTCAGCAATTTGGGTCTTATATCTTCGAAACATAATTAAAGAAGTTATTTTTCAGCGCATATTTGAAGTGATAAAAAATACATTTTAGGAGTATTACTCACGTACTGTGAATTGGTTTCAATATATATATATAATTTTAAAGGTTGAGAATTGGACATTGCTTGAGTAAATTGTGTTAAATTCTTCCTCCTTTTTTTGCAGTGTTTTACGTTGACATTTAACGGTTAAAATCAAAGTAAAATGTCATTGGACTTTTGGAACTGGAAGTCCAAAGACGTTATTTTCGTACAATTTGATCTTAGCAGTATAGTTTTTCTCTCCTGAGCCACAATTCTTGAAATAAATACAGGGTGGCGCACCGAAAACGAAACAGATGCATTTACTGGCAGATGATTCCTTTTTAAAAAAATCCCTCGGACCCGTCGATTTTGTTTTCGAGGGGGACACAAAATTGGCATAAAATCACAGTAACATTTGCAGCCCCCTAAGCGGGGGTGGCACCATCCCTAAAATCTTAAATGGAAAGGGGGGTCGAATGATCCATCATTTAAAAGGTCTTTCAACTCCCTTTATAATGATGTAAAATTCAATTCAATTCAATGAATTTTTTATAATGATGTAAAATTCAATTCAATTCAATGAATTTTACATCATTATAAAGGGAGTTGAAAGACCTTTTAAATGATGGATCATTCGACCCCCCTTTCCATTTAAGATTTTAGGGATGGTGCCACCCCCGCTTAGGGGGCTGCAAATGTTACTGTGATTTTATGCCAATTTTGTGTCCCCCTCGAAAACAAAATCGACGGGTCCGAGGGATTTTTTTAAAAAGGAATCATCTGCCAGTAAATGCATCTGTTTCGTTTTCGGTGCGCCACCCTGTATAAATGAGTTCTTGAAGGTATTTAAAATGCAAAGTAGAGTTGTCAATGTCAAGTTTAGTGTGACTAAAGTAACTCTTTTCTCTGATTTCTGGCTGTTATAATTAGGTTACCATTTAAATGTTATCTGCAAATCAAAAACCACGATGCTTAGATATTCTAGTCACCTGAAGCGTTAACTTGGGAGTTAAATTTAATGAAAAGGAAAATTCACATATTTCGATTATAATTTATCTTTTGCTTTTTAACGTTTAACTGTATCATAAAATAGATATTTGATCAAAACTTATAAAGTTGTATAACTTTATATACTTATGGACAGATATCAAAATCTCACTCAGTAAGTTTTCTTTCATTTTTGGGAAAATATAACAATTGTTCTAACGCGAACTGCGGATGTCAGAACCGACTGCGCAAGCTCCGGACAGTTTTAGAACAGTAATTGAAGACTATTAATATTTTACCAGCTACAGTATTTTTAGAACTTCACTGATTATAAATTACAGGCCAGTTTTAATTGAATAACACACAAAGTATTTATCGAGGATTTTTTTCAAATATCAAATCCTTATTCAAGTAGAATCTTTTTTTTTTTCGGTTCACAGCTGTGGTAAAACTCCCATTTCCAGTTACATGTTACAACACTGTATATATTTATATGAACGCCGCATCGTTGAATTAAAGTTTTTTTATTGTTTTGGACACTGGTTTAAAAACAAGCAGTCCGCCCGTATGGATGTTAATTCGACGTAATTAACATAATTAATTTTAATGAAGAGTAAAAAACTTGGAAAATACTATTTTTAAATATAATGGCCTTCATTTGGATTTAATAGTGATTGTATTGAATTGTTAAAGTCTAAAATTAGAGACTTATAAGTATGTTATAAATTATATTACATTTTGGTATACTATTTAGTAGTGTATTATTATTAAGTAGTGAATAATTCACTACATAAAAATTAAAAATTGAGCTAGTAAAAAGAAAAAGTATCGAGAAACTGGTGATAGACAATTCTTTATAGTTTATTCAAACAAGTACATAGGTCATAGAGTATTGAAATGCAATAATCCCCTAAGTCACTTGTGTTTATTAGAGATTACCGAGTTGTACTCAGAATTGACAAAATATTTCACAATTCTTTTCTATTTAGATTTATACTAGTTATCCCTCAAGAATATCTTAGATAAGAATTTGGTTGCATTTTATTTTTTTTTTCGGCTTTTGTGACGGAGAAAAAACATCCCCAACACATTAATATTTCAATATAGAGGCTGTTTCCTTCTTCCTATGGATAACTATTATGGAGACTATTATACAGCGTGTCCACGTATGAGGTACCCTATAGGTGACAAATTTTCAAATATTAATTTTAATGAAATATGTAATTCTTGATAAAAATTTTTGATTATTCTAAAACCCTATAAAATTAAATTAAACTCAAGTTTTTCCAAGCCCGTCTCATTTTATAGCCAGTTTTATGAAAACCGTATGAATTTTTGAAAATAATTTACCATAAATAATTTTCAAATTGTCCTGGGCGATGGATGGGACGTTATGGACCAATATTTTATTTTATGGGGCTACTTAAAACAAAAAAATCACGCAAATTGTTTAAACTGTAATATTGAAGACTTGAAACGAGCTATCATTGATGCCGTTAACGAAACTATACCCTATATACAGGGTGTCCCACGACGAGTGAAAACTATCTGTATATGGCAAAATACTTGTAGTAAAATCATGAAAATTTTTACGTTTGGGTTTTCGGATACGATCTTTTCAACTAAAATATTTTCAAAGATGACCGACTTCCGGTAGAACCGACTGTAACTTTGTTATTTTAAATGGAACACCCTGTATATTAATACATTTTTGAAATCTACGTAATATTTTAGTATACTTTTGTCTGAAAACTTTTTTCGAAAAATGCACACTTTTTGAGTTACTGATTTTTTTGTAGAAAATTTGACCGTTGAAGACCCTTATAAATTATTTTTTTACGAGGTGACCCCTGAAGATATGAAAATGGTTTCTCTTCGGTTGCCTTAAGCAAGGTCAAACGTATTCGTATCTATGTTGGAAATTTTTCCATTTTATACAGGGTGTGTATAAAAAGTGTTCAAAGTTTAACTTCATAAATATCAAATTTCTTCATTTTTTTAAATAGAACCACCTTTTTTTTCTATTTTAATGCATTCAGGGGACAAAAATAAGGCAAGTTCATGTATACTTTCCTATACCTAAACCTTACCGTTATCCATATATTAAATGTTTTCTGTAAATTTTTAGAGATGCAGGTGTGGTCTAAATTTTGATACAAGCACTAAGAGATAAAAATTATTATGTAAATTTACTTTCAATACATGGTAAATTTGACAAAGTTTTTACAAGAACATGTGCTTTATTTGCAGTAAGATATCCAGATTGACTGCGATCGAAATCGCACATTGTTAAAAGAATACTTGACAATTTGAAGCTATTCGGTTCATTTTAAGCAAAAGTTAATCGAGTTAAACCATTTGTGAGAATAATAAGATATGCTACAAAATTTTATGGAAAATTTAAAGCCAAAGAAAAGTAGTCTGATGTTTTAAAGTAATTGTTTAAAATTGCTCCCTTGAACTTCAATGCATCATCTCAGAAAGGGAATTGAAGGAATTTCGAACTCTTAGCCCACAATCTTCTCTAGATGTTAACTAATGTCAGTTAAATAAGTGTCATTTGTTACAAAGCCTACTAAAAGTATACATGAAAAATTTAAACTTGTTAAAAAATATAATAACAATTTAAAACCTCAAACATCTCGGAGACGACTAAAAGCTGGAATAGGATAAAAACAATTTGATTTGATTTTTTCTTAGAGACAGATGAAGAAAAAGACTTTTTCATTTCTTAGTGCTTGTATCAAAATTTAGACCAGGGTGTTCCATTTAAAATAACAAAGTTACATTCGACTTCCGGTAGAACCGGAAGTCGGCCATCTTTGAAAATATTTTAGTTGAAAAGATCGTATTCGAAAACTCAAACGTAGAAATTTGCATGATTTTACTATAAGTATTTTGCCATAATATATACAGATAGTTTTCACTCGTCGTGGGACACCCTGTATAGTGGACTGAAAAACAGGCAAAAAGGTTTCAATTTTTTTGTGGTTTTTTTAAAATGATAGAGTAGATTCCTGGCCATCTGAAATCGGCAATTACAACATTTCTCATTAGGGACAACACTTTTTATTGCGAAATTTGTCAAAAATCTGTCAAAATTATGTTCTATTACTTTTCCACATTTACCTCGCTATATCTCCGGAACTAAGTAATAACTAAGAAACATAAGCGGAGATTACTGCGTTAGTTTCATTAGTATAAAAAACCTGGTTTTTGTAAAATTAGAGAAAACTGTAATCTTTATTTTTTTGCAGAACTATTTTCAGTAATGGAGAAACTTTTTTATTCAGGATATATTGAATAGAAGTTTTTGTGTATGTCAGCGTACAGCCAGACCTTGTGTTACCCATGGTGCTGATGGTGCCCATTATCAACGAAAACATCGATAAGAGATGATTTCTGAAGTGTTTATAATAAGTTTGGATTTTACAACGCAATTACTCAAGATAGTTATATTGTTAGGATGAAAGACACATGACGACATTTAGATGAAGAAAGGAATTTAAGTTTTAGGGCGCTTAATATATGTTTTTCATATTGAACGGTTGTTTGCCGTTCCTTTCGAACTTTGTATTGAAATAATAGAATTTAATGATAAAATAACATTTAGTTGAAAATTATGGAGTACTTATTTGAAATTTTTTTTCTATTTACTTAACGTCACTCCAACCAATAAGGTTATTAGCGATGAATAGGTTCATTTACAAATAATTATATGAGGTGGTACAGTCTGGTTTCCTTAATAAATTTAATTAGCAGTTTTGCGCCATTTGCTCACCCAAAACAGTTTCCAAATTGCCTGGTAATTTATTTTGTTGTTTTGGTACCAGGTATTTGAGTCAATCACAAATTATGTGCTTTACTGTCAAGTCCGTGTTACATACATTGCAGGTTGGTTTGTCTTCCTTTGCTAGTAAAAACTTATGGGTTAAATTGGTGTGCCCTAATCGGAGTCGATTGATTTTCACTTGGTCCTCGCCGAGTCCAGTTTTTTGTCGTCACGGTTTCACATCGCGTTTAATCTCGCGGAGCTTAGAATTGGACATTTCCCACTCATTTTGCCACGCACTGAGCACTTTTGTTTTTATATATACTTTGAAATCACTAGGTAGAACGTTTGGTACATTCACCGACTTTCACTTATAGAAGCTTGTCGCGCTAGAAAATTATTTATGCTACATTATTTTCCAACAAAAATTCATACGTTTTTCATAAAACTGGCTATAAAATGAGACGGGTTTTGATTAACTTGAATTTTATATCATTTTATGGGGTTTCAGAATAAGCATAACTTTTTATCAAGAATGACATTTTTCACTAAAATTAATATTTGAAAATTTGTCACCTATCGGGTACCCCATCCGTGGACACGCTGTATAATAGTCTCAATAATAGGATAAAGGAAACAACCTGTATATTAGAATGTTAAAGTGCTAGGGGTGGGCAGTAAAATTTTTATGTAAGACATTTCTCTTGGAATGACTAGTAGGTACTTATAAATCTAGACAAACCCTTACAGAAATGAAGTGTTAAAATATTAATATATTGATCGTTGAAGTAACAACGAAATTGTTTTCACTGTTAATTTCCAGTCTGAAAGTGAGTTTGTTGTATAAAGAAATAACAATCCTCAACAACATGGGATACAAACAAAGCTCGAACCTCATATCATTGAATACTTCCATAAATCGTGAAAAAAAAAACAATAATAAACAATTTAATTGCGCAGTTAATTTTATACCGTGCAACACATGTTTTGCAGAACCGATAAAAATGTACGCCAGCGATGAAAAATCTAATAACAAAAAGATGACGTTGTAAAATACAGTATTTGATAATATGGTTTGTAAGCGGGTAAATACGCTTTTTATTGTTAAAGTCATAGACTTATAAAAACCATATTATATGTCTATGGTTAAAGTCCATTACCTTATCGAAGTTTTACTTGAAATTTTTATGGAAAAGACAAAAATCTCCTCGTCCTTTACAATTATTCGAGTCGATTAAAGATAATGCAATATTAGCAATGCTGCTTAGCAAACATGACATTTGTTTATCTGAAGTCAGTGTGAAGACCATAAAATAAAGCAATGCTGTCAGATATATTTTCTAAAATTGTTGGGCTCACTATACAAAATGTTTTCCATTAAGTACTTCAGTAAACTGTTAGATCGTGATGTTCTCAGAAAGCTAGTTTGGAAATATTTAATAAAAAATACATAATATAAATTTATTAGTAGGCATTGAAAAAAGTCGCTCGAAATTGCTGTAAAAGAAGAAATTAATTGAAACAACTTCATGTATTCCCACTAAATTCAAGAAAATTTTAAATCTGGCATCACAGCTGCAGGTGGCCGATATAGCCAATCATCAAGTGCAATATTGCTTATAATATTACGGAGTCACGGGTCACTTACTAAGGCGGACCACTATAACATTATTATTAGCATAGGGGCTGAAACTCAAATCGGAATATTTTGATGAGTTGAAACATTGCTTTTGCATATTGCCGACCTTCAATTTCTCGCAATTCGTTTTAAGAATGAAAAACTGCTTTCTCGTATCATTCAAATAACGTTAAAATTTAAAAATTATAAGATGTTTTCAATATATTTATATTTTTAAGAATTGGGGTTGAAAGATTAGGTTGGGCTCTGCCCCCATGTAGGCACGCTTATGATTATTAGCTAACTATTTAAAAGATAGACAGCAAAAATTATCGATAAATGATTGTAGTTCAAGTTTCTTAATTCTCAGATCTGGTGTGCCACAGGGATCAATACTAGGGCTTTTACTATTTACGATATATACGTCTAATTTATTATCTACTATTCAGTTAGGTCAAACTCATCTAACAATACTCAGCTTTATTTCAGCTTTCCAGGAGAAATGCTTGTAGCCTAATTAATACAGACTTAAATAAATTTGTTAATGCTGAATAGGAACATTTTTTTATTTTATTTCCGCATCAACCACATTGGTTATTAGCGGTGGAACAGCGAATGATTATTTTGTACATGGGCCAGTTAAACAATACAATAATTATATTTGGTATAGAATCTTGGAATCCTTTTGAAATTGTACTAAATTTTGGACACTGCACTTACATTGCTCGGTAGGAAATGCTGTAAACTTGCAACACTATATAGCGGATACTCAATCAAGATGTGTTTAATTGTGATGAGATGCTCGCATACTTCACAATACGGTTGAACATTGTTTGTGCATAAACTCTAAGAAATCGAAGGTCTTAATATTTGGGCCAAAACATCATAGGGAAAATGTATACCGTTCTGTAAATATAAACATTTGGGAAAATATTGTGAGAGAAGCGAGAAATCTTGGTGTCTTAATGGATTTGAGGTTTGAGAATCATCATACTTTAAAAATCATTTATGGGAATAGACACCTTTACCTTACCGTTTCATATAAAGACATGTTTAGATAACATTAGGCATTTTTTTACTATAAAAACTCTTTGTGAGTTTATGTCTTCGGAATTTACATCAAAATCGGAAAATTTATCAATTTAAAACGAGCCAATGCATTGTTCTGTCAATATTTAAAGTTAATATTGTTTCAATTGAAGGAAAAAACAATATTTATATTTTGACGGTTTATTTATTTTTTACTGCGTCATTGAAAGACACACCAATGTCGTTAGTGGAAAAACAATACGAAAACGTGTCGGTTTGAATAGGAAAATATGATACGAAAATTCTTAGAATGTCATCGTTTTCAGACTGAACTTTGTTAATGTTATCCGATTCCTGAAGAAAATAAATATACTTGCAAAATTATTATTTTTAAAACCAAGGCCAGTGCAAAAGTGAAAGAACAAATACAAAAAAGTTTCCAGAATTGAAATCTTATGTTAATATATTATAGAATATGAAAAAAAAACAAATACATACCTACATACGTCCCTAATATAATAAAACTGGAAAACCTTTGTGGGTCTTAATTCCTTATCAAAACAAGTCATAAAAAATCTCCAATTAAATTGTTGTATTTCAATTCTGCACAAATTTACACTAAAATAATATAATTACAGTAATATTGGATATTGCCAAACATACCCAATTTAATATTGGCAGGATTCACGATCAAGTCACAAAGTTCTCCAGTATGGACATTCTGCCATGGAAGGAAACGAGAAGGCAGACTCTCTTACAAGGGAGGGTGCCGCACGTGTTTCATTCGGACCAGAACCTACTATTGGCATCGCAATAAGTTTTGCCAAACAAACACTCAATACCTGGGTAGGAAGAAGAGCTTTAGACTTCTGGCATAATTTACCAGGATTGGTTCATTCAAAGGCTTTTATACATCATTCGAAGAATGTCTCCAAACAAATGTTAGACTATAGCAGGCATGACCTACGTTGTCTAAAAGGCCTTTCAACATGCAACTGTCTTCTGAATCATCATAATATGCTGAAAGTTGGACTATTGGAAGATCCAAGTTGCCATCTTTGTCTGGAAAATGATGAAACAGCATATAGCATATTATTTGGGCCTGCCCCGCCGCCTCTCGAATCAGATCTGATGTTTGACAGGGTCTCTCTTTCGCTCTCGTACCTAAAATATCATTCAGCGAATAAACCAATCGGCTCTGTTAAGAAGCTGAATTAGTTCGGTGAAATCTGAATACGTGTGAGCAACAATAGACTCTTGCGACTCTACTTCGCCTCCGGATTATGACGCAGTTTTTTAACACTACTTTAAAGTTAATAAAATAGATAATTATAGCAAAAAATAGCGATTCGTTTATAATAGTTATTTATGCAACAAGTGCAAAAACACGTTTTGCAAGAGTTGCATACAATATTTTTTCTACATTCATGCAAAAACTGGAAAATTGGAATATAATATGTTGGGAACCTAGCCTAACCTAATCAAACTCAAACCGTTCTTCTTTTTTTGTATCTTTATGGCCTCCACCTTGTCAGCACTCAATCATAGTTGGTTTTCGCCTTGACCATTTAAATTTTAAATAATTAAAGATTTTTGCAATAATTGTAACTCGTTGAGACTAAGTAGTAAGTATACATATATTATATTGTTGTATTAAAGCAGGATCAGACACTTGCTCTGGATTTTTATTTTATTTGAATTTTTCTGTTTGTCATAAATCATCACAAAACTGACACAAGAATGACAGATGAGTGCAATAAAAATTTTATTGCACTTGTGCAAAAAAGAACCACTTTTTCCATTAAATGTGTTGCACAAAAGTGTTGTTTTTTGCATGAATGTAGGAAAATTAAATTAAAGAATATTAAATGCCACACTGCCTTCATTATACAAATCGGCGTCTTGATAAACTTAAGCACTTTAATAAAAATGCATGTTTATTAATGTTTACAGTTTGCGAAGAAACTTGATTTAAAAAAAAATTACTACTTTGTTGTCGATTCAAGGTGTATCGTGACGATTATTCATTGACTGCACTGCAGTTTGTATCTCGTTTAGCATATTAAGCTTTAGATTAGATTGATATTAAAGGCAATGAGATATATTTTATTTTGCTATAAAAATATTATATGATGTTTATAAAATAATTACGTTTTATACCTACAATATTAAAATGCAAAAATTAAATCGTTAAATACAATGCGTGAAGATGACAATGACGAAAAAGGAAACATTTTGCAATTTTTTTTTCATATTTTCAAAAATTAAGGGTTGAAAACATTTTTTTTCGATATTGCATTACGTCATCTTATAGGGTATAAAATTCCCTACTATTTTGACACTTAACATTTTTTTGTAACATCAAATATAAAAAAGATATAGACGCGAAACTTTTGCATTTCACGTACTCCAAGCTATGATTGCAAGGTGCATCGCAAGCTCGAGCGGAATCTCGCGAATCTAGGAAAGTAGTCTATCTATAGTACATATACATATACTTTAGTTTGAAAAAGTCAAACCTCACTTCCCCGGACTACTATGGAGCTACACAACAGTTGTGTAGGGTGTTGGGTCAATTTTTTGACGTGAAATAACCCCTTCAATGCATACTTTACTATAAAATATTATTATAACCCAAATTCCACTGGCAATTTGTCGAAGCATAGGATAGCTGCGTAATCCAAATGTTGAGATTTTATCAAATTATAATAGAACGTTCCATATAAAATGTAAACGCTCACTCAGGAAGATCAAATGAGTGCGCAGTGAAGTGCACCAGTGGTAACATTTCGAAATTGCTGGCTGCTTGACAACAGTGCAGATATCTCAACTTTCTATATTTAAGTTTTTACTTTTTTTGCATATTATATAACCAAAACAGCTAAAAGTATATCACTGGTGGCTTAGTTTTACTTTATTCAAAAGAGCGTGAAAGTATTTCAGAACAAATTTTCATATCGACAGACGTGTCTAATCTATTTCATTCCACATTTAATGAAATATTTTAACCCTATGAAAAAATAGTTGTAATATTTTACAATGCTAGTGTTTTCTTCTAAATTTGTTTATAAATAATGTTATTTTCACATAAAACTATTTGTAAAAGTGAAATATATACCTATTCATCTTCAGAGATATCTTAAAACTTTTATAACATCTGTTTATCAACACGGTTAACCAGTAATATAACAATTTACTGGACAAAATAGGTTTTATAATGTCAGGTTCTAGCTGTTCTAGTTCTCTTGTTGAGTCATTGTTATTACTTGTTCGAATAAAATTTGTAGCTGCTCCACTCCTTTTGGTTTTCTCCCACTCCCTTAATCCCGACATTTTCATGGAGTTTCTACGCAATTTCTTTTTTAAAACTGCCAAGCTAAGTCCAATTTATTTTTTAGTTATTTTATAACAGCTTCTAATTCCAATAATCAGCCGTTTTAATCAAATTATTTCATGAGCTGCCAAAAGTGTTAATAGCAATAGTTTTATGCGTGATTTAGGTATAAGTACTACCAGATTCCTTTGAAAAAGTTATATAATTTTGCACCCAAAATTTTTTTGTAATAAATTTATAAAACTGTTACTCTCATGGAACTCTATTATGGCATTGTATTCATGAAAGCAGCAATAAATCAACATTAAAATAAAATTGTTATATAGGCCAGAAATTATAAAACATATTAGCTATATGGGAAGTTATATGTGACGGAATTTTGTTCTGTTTAATATGTACATAATAAAGCATATATATTTTATAATAATGCCATATAATTCCATACTTTGTATTTTATTGAAAGTATATTGCTGTCATTGAATTTAATTTAGCAAGGTCAAAGTCACAGTTTGAGAAACGTGACTACCAATGTTCACCAATTATTTATTGATCGATAGAAATAACATTTTTAACTATAAATAATGTGAACAATTATTAGTCTATTAATGTTGGTATGATGAGTGACGCAAAGTAAAAGGCAAAGAGCGGGGCTTCCCAATCACGCATTGCCGATGTGTGTAATCAAACTTATACGAGGGTAAGATCTGGTAAAAAACTGCCTTGCAGTATTAAGGTGCGTATTCTGGTGAATGGACGAGCTTTATACAAGGAAATTGTTGCCAACATAAACAAAAAATACTGAAAAAAGTTAGTTGCATAAGGAAGTAGCTTTTCCGATCAATTTTTGGGTTTTCTTATATGTCTTGAGCCCCTTTTACCACCTATGTTTTACCCAGGTCTTTATAGTTTGGGGTATTTCACATCTTACCGTTGACGAAAAACTAATGACAGCTGTCAACAAATATTTGTTTTTTCTCGATAGTATTTGCAATAATAAAAGCAGATCAGTGTCTTACAAATCCCAAACAAAGGTAGAATAAAAATTAGTATTCAATATAAGTACCAGAAACACAAACAAACCCAAACAAATATGTGTTGACAGCTGACATTAGTTTTTCGTCAACTGTAAGATGTGAAATATTCCAAACTATACAGGGTATCCCACGACGAGTGAAAACTATCTGTATATGGCAAAATACTTATAGTAAAATCATGAAAATTTCTTCGTTTGGATTTTCGGATACGATCTTTTCAACTAAAATATTTTCAAAGATGGCCGACTTCCGGTTCTACCGGAAGGTGTTCTATTTGAAATAACAAAGTAACAGTCGACTTCCGGTAGAATCGGAAGTCGACCATCTTTGAAAATATTTTAGTTGAAAAGATCGTATCTAAAAACCCAAACATAGGCATTTTCATGATTTTACTATAAGTATTTTGCCATATACAGATAGTTTTAACTCGTCGTGGGACACCCTGTATAGACCTGTGAACTTTTCGGGTACAACTCCAAGGTACAACATGGGTGGTAGGGACTCATAACATATAAGAAAAACCAAAAATTTATGGGAAAAACCACTTCCTTATGCGACTAACCTTTTTCAGTATTTTTTGTTCGTTATGTAATATGTTGGCAGCACAAGAAAAGACAAAATTCGGAATGATCATATAAGAGAGCAACTTAAAGTAGAACCCATAGAAAGAAGCATAGAAAGGAATCAGTTAAGGTGGTATGGTCACTTAGTACGCATGAAAAACAAAAAAAACAGGCAAAAATGATATGGAAAACAAAAGCATATGGAAGGCGACCAAGAGGAAAACCACGAAAAACCTGGGATGATGCAATAGCGCAAATCCTGAAAAAGCGTGGATTAAATTGGCAGGTAGATTAAGGTTCTGATTATACATTATACATAATAATATGTTGGCAACAGTTCCCTTGTATGCTCGCTAGCCCTCGTCCATATGGGCTAGCGACTAGCGAGCGAACGTCCGCTTGTTCGCGTCCAAAACAGATCGAGAGGAAGGGGGTACATCGAATAAAATACTTGCTCGTTCTCGTTCGGTGTGGACGAGACTTTAGTCTTCAAAAGTGCTCGCAACTCGATCGCTTGTTTGGCATTTGCTGCATGCAGCTTTGTACCATTTTGCAGTATATCTTAAAATGTTTTAAAAGCTCAGTTTTCAGAAATAATTAGTATAATAAATTAGATAATAGTTCTTAAGTATATCTTCAGAATTGTTCATTTCCTGTTAAATATACTGCAGTTACAAAAATAAAAATTTTCTGACTCACAAAGTCATGTAATTAGGGAAAAACATAAACTCATTGGTCTATTTTTAATCCAATGAAGACTACGCGACGCCTTCTTATTATTAAGCTATGGCGTCGTCTGATGCGTCGGCGTCTCACGCAATATCGGAACGGAGAAAAACATTCGCGGCGTCTATTATAGGACGTCCGCTTCAACCAGTAGTGAACAGATTCGATTGAGGGGGTGTATTCATGTACCGCAGTATAGAAGTCGTACATATATATATATATATATATATTATACAGATTGCGATAAATCTATATGAAAATCTACTTGAAAGAAAGAGAAAAATAATAATTGTGCGCAGTCAGTGTTGGGCGTGTGCTCAGTTCCAGCTACCACTCTGATCTGAAAGCAGCGTTGCCAGCTTAGAATGTTTGGTACTCTCTAAGAAATTTAACACGGGATAATGCAGTATTTAGTGGGAGAAAATCGAGATTGGTAATATTATTGACTTTGACATTGATAAAATAAGTAAGATCAACACAAATAAGAATAAAATAATATAATTCAAGAAAAATTTTGGAAAAATCACAATCTGCAATAAGTAAAATCTATACACTGATTTCGATTGAACAATTATTGGTATACAACATTGTTGTCGACAAAAATTGGGAATAACTTTTACAGATAAGTATATTTGGCAACAGCGGTTAAAATAAGAGGGCACTGAACACTCGCGAACACTTATTCTCCTCTCTCTTTCAAGTAGTATTTCTCATATTTTCCTTGTCGTACGTTTGTAGATCATTGGAACTCCACCCCGACTAAACTGCAAAAAATCCAACCTTCATTAAGCCAGCCTTACTATATTCGAGCTTCAAATCTCTCAAGACAAGACCTAGCGGTGCTGAGAAGACTAAGAATCGGTCACACTAGATTCACTCATGGCTACCTTATGTCATCCAACAATCGACCATTCTGTTCAACCTGTAACTGCATCTTTACCGTTGAACACATTAATTTAGAATGCCAACAGTACACAGCTAAAAGACAACAGCTCAATCTCAAAGGAAGTCTTCAAGAGATACTCGGAAATCCAGATAATGTCCTCACCGTTCTCCAGTTCCTGAAAGATGTCCAGCTATACCACAAAATATAATATATTTATTGTTTACATTACTGTACTTGTGCGAGTGGCCTTAGTAGCCGAGCACGTTAATTGTAATAAAAAAAAATCGTATGTCGCAAAAAGACCTTTCGCAATATGTATATTCGGGATATAAAGTTCAATTATAAATTTCATAAAGATGTTCATATTAAACGAATCTCTCGTATACATATCTTTGAAAAAACTCATGCCCCGTATATACACACACACCTCTTAAATTATTTAAATTAATGTCACGTCGAATGTTCGAGCACACCATTGTTGTTACAACAATGGATGAGTTTATTTTTTTAATATGCTCTTTTCCACAACTCTTTGGCTGCCTGGTCACTTTTACTTTAAAACACAATGCACATATATACTCTAACTATAATATTATAATCATGCAATTTCACTCTTTGTATTCTGTTCACTTATGCAAACAACAAATTATTAATATTAAGGTCCCTTATGAATTCATTGTAATTGGTATATTCGCCTAGCCTATTTTTAATTTTCGATAATAAACTTCAGAATAATAAAATCCTAAATAAGTGTGTTTTGAGTCACATTTTGGAAATTGTTTGGGAGAAGCATTTAAAGTTTCTTGAGCAAGAATATTCTAATAACTTTCAGTTTTAGGCTTTTCATTAGTTCTTTTTTTACTTTTAGCAGTTTTTTTTTTTTTTTTTTTTTTTTTTTTATATATTTGGTTTTTTAACGTCGGCCTATTTCTGCGACTGAGGCTAATCACCGACGCCGGGAGCACTCTACCCCCAACCGGAAATTTTGGCGAACCCACTGGTGTTCCAACCAGTGGTAGCGTTCTTTAACGAGCCCAACATCCATGGACTCGGGACCTCGGTTTTACGTCTCCTCCGAAAGATGGGATTTTAGCAGTTGAATTCTCTCCACATCGTGATATTATTAAAAAAAAAAATTTAAGAGAGAGAAATGAAAAAGTACAGTTTTGTATGGACTAACAATTTTCTTTGGAGGACTTGGTATAACTAGGTTTATTATTATTGAGACTTAAGTTTAATACGACAATAGACATCTCACTAAAAAATAAAAATTTTAATGAAAAAACTTCAAGGAACATGAAAACTATCAGTATTTTTTTCAGTATCTCGAATACAGAGGACAAAGGATTATCATAATGACAGATACATAGTCAAGCAGCCATTAAAGCACTGAGCTCTTGTGTAAGCAGTTCCAAAATGGTGTGGGAATGCCTAGACAAACTCAATGAACTACGCGAGAACCATATAGTTAGCTCACTATGGATTCCAGGACACATTGGAATAGAAGGAAATAAAATTGCAGATGAACTAGCAAAGAGGGGGACTAAAATACCTTTTTGGGACCCTGAACCCTTTTGCGGAATCAGCACCAATGTAATATTGGAAGAAATAGGTGAAGTCGAAAGAAAGAGAAGATCTGACCATTGGAAAGATCTGGTAGGGCTTAGACAATCAAAGATTCTTTAGGGTGACTACAACCTGTTGAGATCAAAGTCAAAGTGAAACTGTGCTAAGGGTTTTAACAGGGATCCTAACGGGCATTGTCGCCTGAATGGGCACCTGAAAAAGTTCAAAATAGTCGTAAAAGAAGAATGCAGATATTTGCATGGAAAAAAAACCTCCATCCACATACTTTCCAAACGCACAGCACTCCAGAATCCTATATCACAGTACCTGCGGAAGATTACTGGATAGAAGAGGAACATTTACCTAAGCTGAAGCCTGCAGATATCCTAAATTTCTCCGGGAAAAGGAGCTACTAGTTTCAGAGACACTCCTCAGAAACTAAGTAGAAGTAAGGGGGCACAATAGATCATTTAGGTCTCAGTGATTGTTACATCAAAAAATACATACCTACATACATAACACCACGAACTTCTCTAAAAGAAAAATTCTACTATTTTCGATAAAATTAGGTACAATAATTATATATCAACAAAAACAAGACAGATTGTCGGATTGGCCCTTGTAATATCCGTCTCTAGTCATGTTAAAAATATTATGTACACAAAAAAGAAAATTTCTGTAAGTTTCATAAATCCAAATAAACCAGGAATCTTAATAATTCTGACGTAGTAGTATTGGATATATTATTATTAAGAAAATCCAAATAAGTACATTTACTTAAAAAAAGAAAATTTACATCAAAAGTTGGCAATAGAAATTGTAAAAACTGAAATCGATCAACATTGAATAATTCAAAACGTTAGAACAATCTTCCTAAAATAATATTTATAGAATATGACAACGAACACGTTTTTGGAACCAGTCGTCTCCGGTCAGTAAAATTGTTTGTAAAACCCCGATGGCCGTGACTTTAGGTGTATTTAAATATTTAGCAAGATCTTCACAAAACGTAAATTCACTTTGTAGTATTAACAGTGCTAACAATGATAATAAATAAATATAAAATTGTTTATTCAATTGAAATGCTAATTATTTTTTTGCTGTGAACTCATTTTTTTGATGGAAAGTACCATTATACACACAACGAAAAACGTACGTTATATTAATAAAAAAAAACATCAACACAATGATTTTTTACATCAATTTTGCTCCGATGCTCGAAATCATTACCACAATGCTTTTAAAATATTACTCAATGTACGAGGACGTAATATTAATGCTTAGCGAACATTGATTTCAATCAGCAACGTTTCATGTAAAAATATTGATATTAATGACTTTGCCATGGTTTAATGTCCTAGTACATCAATTCTATGCCTAGTGAACATCAATTGATTAATAAAATAGGAATCAATCGATTATTGAAAAACATTAACTAATCACCTAATGTGTATTAATTGATAATCTGTAAGCATTATCACAATGGAAAAAAGTATCAATACGGAATGGATCAAAATAAACATCTACTTTGGTAAAATAAAATCCTTTGGTAATTTAGAATCCTCACATATGTTTATTTAAAATTAAAAATATAAACTTTACTTACTATCTAAAAAGCTACATAATTTATCAATTTAAGGAAATGAAGAGATAGGTATATATTTCTTTGATACTTGTTACGTCTTCACCAATTCTTGTAGAGTATACTTTAGTTGTTTGGCGTTTTCCTGTTATATATTTTTTCACTGTTTTGCCTGTAGGAATAACATATCCATACAATGCTCACAACACTGCTGCATGGCGTCCATTGCATATAAAATCAATTATAAATCATCCATATAATCATTCCATATTTATAGTATAAGCTACCAACTGTCATCTGGTTGGACGGATATTAGTTTTGCAGAAAACTGAAAATATAGAATTAAAATTAGTATCATCAAAGCTGGTTATATACATCACTTACTTTCATTCGCGTCTTGGCTTAGTTTTTGTAATAAACCCATAATAGTTTTATCCTCAAATTTTCATTGGATATTTTTCCACAGCTTTGTTCACAGCCAATCCCCAAGCCATCGGAATTTTCAAAGGCACTAGAGAAATCCATGTTTATCTGGAATTATAATGAAGAATGAACTACAAGTGAAAATAAATTTAAAAAAATTAACATTTGTCTCACCAATTTTTAAATCCTGAATGTTAATTATAAAAAAAACATTTTTCTAAAATGGCTGTAGTAGATTCTAAAGATTTATAATTTCTTCCAATCTGTGTTTGCTGCAGGCTTTTCAGTACCCAGTAGTCAAATTCTTCGGAACTTAAATTGAAAAATTTAAGTGATCTATTTTTTTCCTCAGCGTCTTCTCCTAGAACTAAAATATAATAATTTGCTTATAGTTTACTATTTATAGTAGGTACGGCTTATTCGAGAGACAATAATAATAATTTTCTAACTCACTTGTCTATAGGTATACAGAATAGGTTTCCTAGAAAAATTTGGAATTGCACTTTTTTTGTTTTTTCACTAGTATTTATAGGTTTATTATTACCGCACTTTTGTGATTGACGGAATTTATTAACAAATTAACTAGGACTAAATGTTATAATGCATATTATTATGACGCGAGGACTAGGACTGGGAGGCGATGTCGTTCTTTCCACGTGAATTTAGCGGGAATCGAGCAAATGTTTAGGTGGTGGAAGACAACAAGACGTAATATTAATGTATTTGGACATTAGCTCAACGAATTTAATCATCAAGCTATGATTTTTTGTATTATTTAATAAGTTTGGGTATTATATTAATGGTAGAGGTACATTAATTGATGTCTATAGGCATTATTGTAATGATTTTTTATTATTGACCCATAAATTTTAAAGTATTGATCTATAGGCACTGACATTATTTTGTCTCAATGTGCAATGATTAACTTATGTCCTCTAGGTGATTGGTTTAATGTAAATTATCCTTGTATTGATGTAAAATATCATTATCTTGATGTATTTGGCACAAAAATAATTAAATTCTTGCATTAGTTTAATGACCAAGCATACATTGTGATAATCCAAAAAAATATTATCTAATGTTTTTTGAGCATTATCATAATCATTTCATTACATAAATACTATGAAAAGGGCATTATCGTAATGATTTTACAGTTGATGTTCGTGGGACATTAATATCACGTACGATATTTTTCTCTGTGTAGGTACTCTGTATTTCACGTTAAAGCTGGATTTATAAACTTGGCGTTCGCCGATGGCGTTGGCGTTCGCGCCAGCGTTCCTAATTAGAAAGAACAGAAACCCGTAAGACCATCTATATTTACCGTCGGCGTTGCCGTCCGCAGTTGGCTGCCGTTCGACTTTAAGTTTCGCCGTCGACCGTTCGTAGCAAGTCTGAAGAGCCAATCAAAACGATTTTTAGCTGTCACCTGATGTATGTCATAGTATATGAAATGCCATTTATTGGCATTTGATTGTGTTTGTTTGAACAAGCAGTTTAAGAGTTTTATATGGATTTGATAGTTTTCGTAACGGCCAACGGCAAGTTTATAAAGGGCCAATGTCGACCTACCTTTTTTCCATTTGTTCCAAAGCAATGGCGCAAACAAAGAAGGGTATTTATTATATGAACTCTAATTCAATATTTAGTATATTGTACGATCTAATTCAATACTTATACTTATTTATGTTTACTGTAGTCAATATTTTAATTTTTTTTGTGTTCTGAATTTTATTATTAAATTGAGTCACTTTGTGTACAAAATTATAAAATTTTCCATGAAAATAAAGCCTTCCTTTTTCTTCTCCCTAATATAACATATAAAAGATTTATTTTCTTTTTCATTTGTTGGAAACGTTATCAAATAAGACAGTCTCTGTATTCAACAACATGAGTTTGTTTAAACTGAAATGTAAACTTTTGATTACAGTATTTGACCTGCGGAATTTTACTGATATAAGATGTTCGACATCTGTTCAAACACAACGATGGATGCTTTTGTTGTTTCAGAGTGAAAATAACATTAAAAAAAAACGATAAACGACGTTTTGTGAGTGAGTGGTAAATTTATATTAAAACTATGATAACCAAATTTGTATTTCAGTCAATATACTCTCAAAAAAAATTAATTTAAGTATAAATTTGCTAAGCGTGTAACACCAAGACATTTATGTTTTAATTGAGGTAAGCAAAATAAAAAATGGTACAATTTGTTTAATGAATGCGATAAACATGAATTATATTCAAAACAAGGAAAAACTAAACAGTTGTCCTCACTTATTAAAATGGTAATTAAATTTTCCATTTATTCAAAAAAATTATAATTATACTCCAGCATTTATTCATATGTAACAACAAAACAACAAAATTAGTAGAACGTATAATTCCTAGAAATATACCAGTTAAAATTTTTTCTCAATATACATCAGTGGTGTACAAGTTCCGTTCATAAATTTCGCTATGAAAATTTTCAAGTTTCCTGTTTTCGTACAAAATAGGATGCAGACGTACCTTTTGTATTGGCAATATGTCTTTCGTCTTTTTATACTGTCCCAATGACAGTTCTCGTCAGGTATGTTCTTCATTGTTAACGGTCAATTATTATTTATTAAGAGTGAATATTAATCTTATTGTTATACTCATTTAAATAATACAAAGATATGCCTAGATTTGCTGAAAAACATCGGCATTTTGAAAGTTCTCAAGTTTTTCCAGTTAGAAAAAGAAGCTGGTAATTATTAATTCCATAGCCTTTCCTAATTTGGCTGAGTATGATTTTATTGATCAAATTTAAGGTTAGGAATAAGTCAAAATAGCAAACCCGAAAACCGGATATACGTCAGAAACGACGACGCTCCCCAAGAAGGGTATTATATGAACTATATCTAGGTTACTAAGAAGATGATTATCCTCAGAGGGCGACTACAAAGCCCAGTGGCACTGGACCGGGAGTCCATAAGTCGCCCGAGGGTTTGTATCTATCAGTACTCGTGATGCATACAACTTTAATGTTATACCAGTGCGTTTTGAATAATTAAAATTGTTTTTAAATTTGCTTTTGGGAATTAATATATGTTCTTCACGTACCATCATACACCAAAATAATAAATCTAACTAAACATCTCCACTTCAATTTCAATACCGAAAAAGTTGAATGCAAGTAATGCAACAGATTATATGCTAATGTCGCTGTCTGCGGCGCACAGTTTTAGCAAACCAAAGTTTAAAGTTTTGGGCTACTAATGGCCATATTCTCCGGTTCAAGATTGAGCTACAATTAGTTAAGCCAGGCTTAAATGTAACGCTCGGTTTAAATTATGTTATCATGTACCGTAGATAAATAAATGAGGCTTTGTTAAGCAATAAATAAATGTGGCAACACCTCAAAAATTTTGGAATGTAAAGTTAACCCAATCTAGAAAATGTCAACAAATTTCAATTTCGTTTTCTAAAAGTTTTGAAAAGAACGCATTTTTTATTATTATTAAACATGAATTCAATTTTTGATAAAAGAATTAAGGTGAGACGGGTACCGAATTTTACAAGTACTGAAGGACTACACTTGATGAATTTATGTTAATCAATACGCATGTATATTGGAAGACAAAAAAACCGACAGTACATCTTCTTCTCAAAAAATTGGGGCGCTGCTATCATAAAACATTAAAGCAGTCAGTACCGTATTTGCTGGGGATACCTACACTATTATTTCTAAAAATAATATAGATAATTATATAAACAACAAAAACAGTTTTTGATCTTTATTTACCTATACTATGTAATACTTACAAATCACTTTCAAATTCCAATTGATCATCTATCATTTCCAGTTGTATGAAACCCAGGTATGTCAAAATATCTGGCTAAACAAGAAAAGGCCTCAATTTTGAGGGCTTAACTTAAACCGGGCTTAAAGTGAGCTGAACGTAAGGCGTATACCAAATGTGTCGTGAAAACAGGCTTAAGCTCTAAGCTTCGCTTAATTGCATACGGAGACTATGACCATAAGGGCGAGTTGTATCAAACGCCTAAACTCGGTTTAATGTTGACTGATGTTTAGACTGTTGTCATTGTTGAATATAAATACATCAATCAGACACAGTCTAAACATCAGTTATCATTAAACCGAGTTTAGGTGTTTGATACAACTCGCCCTAAAGCTCACTTTCTTTCCGTGTGAAGCAGATCTCCATTGTAGGTAATTACATATACCAGTATCTATTGTATGTGAAACTATCTCGAAAACCTTGAAATAATTCCTAAATATGTTTTATTCATACTACCTATATATACGATAAATACATTTTTGATATTTTAATTTTGTGTTAACCTACAAAATGTGAAAACATTACGCTACTGATTTGATGTCGAATGTCAATTTCATAATATGACGCTGATTTTGACAAGTTCGCGCATACTACTACAACTTCAAGTGGCATCTTTTTACGTGATTTGAAGTATAGTTTTCTTCAGTTTGTGGGTCTTTACAACTGGAGGTTATAATTTGGACATAAGCCAACGCCAAATTTAATACTTGAAGTTAGTTTAAGATATTCAAAAGTGTGTTTATTTCTAACCTTGTTTAATTATTTTCTTTAACATCCTAACTAGTGCACTGAAAACGGGGCAAAAAGGTTTCAATTTTTTTTTAAGGTACAACCACATGTGGTCTTTACAGAATGATAGAGTAGGTCCCTGGCCATCCGAAATCGAGAATACATTTTTCAATAGGGACAACACTTTTTATTGCGAAATTTGTCAAAAATCTGTTAAAATTATGTTTTATTACTTTTTCACACATACCTCGCGATATCTCCGGAACTAAACAAGATATTTTCAAAAATTTTTTTTTAATCGACAGAAGAAACATGAGCGAAGATTACTGTTAGTTTCATTTGTATAAAAAACCTAGTTTTTTTGTAAAATTGGAGAAAACTCTAATCTCTACTTTTTTGCAGCACTATTTTGCAGTAATCGAGAAACTTTTTTATTTTTCAAAATGTCTCCATACTATCTGCGTACCAAATAAAGCTATAGCTTCAAGGAAGTTTTTAAAACAAGAATCACTATTCTGAGTATCATAGTTTTTGAGCAATAAATACGCAAACTTGAAAGTTTCTGCAGCCGCGCCTAATTATTGTGCTTTCTAACGAGCAGGCATCACTCGCATACGCATAATGCGGTCTATTCCTGACAAATTTGGCCTATAACTTGATTCAGTTGCTAACTTCTTTGTTTTAACTGCGATTAGGTAGATATTATTTTGGATGTGTGTATGTCTATTGAGATTTTTTGGAGATTGTGGGTGTCCCAAATAACGTATTTTGATGCCTAAAATCAACTCATGCTGCGACCGTTTGACGTATAAGAGAATCATTTAAATCGGTTTCATGTAGTATGCATTTTCAATTACGTAAATAATTGCCAACAAATCTAACAAACAGTTTATTTAGTAAGAAAACATAACACTATTCAATACATATAGAGAACGAAGAACAAAAAAGAACAATAAATGCTGCTTATGCCTACCCTCTTCGTTTATGCATAACTGCAAGCGAAATTTTAAATTTTCAAACATTTTTTGTGTAATGTTTTCGATAATGTTTCTGATATTATTTTTTAGCTCTGCTAAATTGTTAGGCTTAGCATGAGTTGATTCTAGGCATCAAAATACGTTCATATAAAAATACTAATTCAAAATGTACTACTACATGAAACCTCGAATTCCTTTTTTGTTAAAGAAACAAAATATAGAAAACTATACATTTTTGGAAAGGAAAATGATTGCTGTTTCGAATGAGATCAATAATTATAAGTTGTTCCATTCAAAATAATACATATTTTCCACTTTGAATTTGATCAACATTAGTAAAACACCCAGTGTTGATGAGATGAAATGCCAGTCAAGCCTAAAAAATTCTCTTTGATAAACTAGTAAAACAAGTGAAAATCCCATCTCTTTGGAGCAATTAATAAGCTGGACATTTATGTTTAAAATCAGTCACACTTATTTGGGACACCCTGTATTTTGTGAACTAATAAATGTTTGTCTGCAAGCTTTATGACATTTTACTTCAACCTTCCCTCCAAGAATGTCTTCCTTTTAATACAAAGTCTTTTGAGCACAAGTGTCTCCTTTTTTCTGTAGCACATATTATAATATCTCCAAAAAATCTCAATAGACATACACAGATCCAAAATAATTATCTACCTAATCGCAGTTAAAACAAAGAAGTTAGCAACTGAATCAAGTTATAGGCCAAATTTGTCAGGAATAGACCGCATTATGCGTATGCGAGTGATGCCTGCTCGTTAGAAAGCAAAATAATTAGGCGCGGCTGCAGAAACTTTCAAGTTTGCGTATTTATTGCTCAAAAACTATGATACTCAGAATAGTGATTCTTGTTTTAAAAACTTCCTTGAAGCTTTAGCTTTATTTGGTACGCAGATAGTATGGAGACATTTTGAAAAATAAAAAAGTTTCTCGATTACTGCAAAATAGTGCTGCAAAAAAGTAGAGATTAGAGTTTTCTCCAATTTTACAAAAAAAACAGGTTTTTTATACAAATGAAACTAACACAGTAATCTTCGCTCATGTTTCTTCTGTCGATTAATAAAAATTTTTGAAAATATCTTGTTTAGTTCCGGAGATATCGCGAGGTATGTGTGAAAAAGTAATAAAACATAATTTTGACAGATTTTTGACAAATTTCGCAATAAAAAGTGTTGTCCCTATTAAAAAATGTTGTAATTTTCGATTTCAGATGGCCAGGGACCTACTCTATCATTTTGTGAAGACCACATGTGGTTGTACCTTAATTAAAAAAAAATCGAGAAGGAAGCGACTTTTTCTCCGTTTTTCAGTCGACTAAACACTATAACTACATTTTAGAGATGTTGATTTTCGTTACTTTTGAGTAATCGATACGAATCGTTACTTTGGTATAAAGTAATCATTTGAAATATTCGTTACTATGATTACTTTGATTACTCTGATTATTGCTATTGAGAAGTATACGAAATACGAACGAGTATTGCTACTATAATATATACGCTCAATTTATTATGAGATAAGGGCTTGCTTGAGGTATTGGGCGAAGCACTTAGGGCAGAACTAAGAACAATATTGATTATTACAAAATATTTTTATTATCAACATCTAGCTCGTAACGCTCGTTTGAGATTCCTCTGACGGACCTTGCATATAGGGTGGATCCAAATATATCTTACAGTAATATAAGGGATTATAGTCTATTCCAAAATAACTATTGAACTAATATCGAAATCGTGCATTCAATGCATTAAATTGTGGCATTGGAGTCCTATAAGTATCCGTATATTTGCGTTAGAGCATCGCGCTGCGCAGCAACACAGCACACACCGATACGAGATACGAAATAAATACTAAATATACCTTCTCAAAGCTTTCAACCGTGGCATCGTCATCGTACGAATTGTACGCGATGCCGAAAAATCCAAAGTAATCGAAGTAATCAAAGTAATCACTAAGATTTTGGGTGAGTATTCGTTACTTCGGGTATCATCGAGTAACGAGTACTCGAATATCGTATCGTTACTTTTTCAACACCTCTACTACATTTTATTCGAATAAGACTTTCTTTGCAATGTTAATTTTAAATTTGTTATCTGATATTTTCATGTGAATCATTGACAGAGCTAATATTGTATATATACTGATAACCCTGTGTTTGCATAATGCATATTATCATCAAGCATGTAAAGTATATTACTAGGAAGCGACGCTCGAGATTTGATAGTGGTAATATTATCCATTATTTGTTCTCTTGCTTTATTGTACCATTTTAATGTAGATATTTAATTTCCATGTGCAAACAAAATTTGCTTAATGAAACAGCAATTTATGTATGCATATGGATCTTTTTTTATGTTGATAACAATGACAGAGAATAAAAGATTTCTGTAAATATAAACAAAATGTTTATTAATATTTACAGAATTATTCATTTCGACTTTGTAATACTATAAACTAAAAAGACAACTTTTTTCTTTTCAAAAGTCTATGATATATATTCCAAAACATTCGATAGGCAAAAACAGAAAGTAATATGAGTAACAAGAGAGGATTTGAAAAAAAGATATGGATTTACTTGAGATTACCCGAAGGATAAACAAGAAAAGGGACAGCAGTATTACCACAACCTGGGAAGCTGAAAGTATCTGAAAATACATCATACCATACAGGGTGGTGCATTAGGAATAGTCCACCTTAATTATTGTTGACTGGGAAGGTTTTTGTGGCAAACTACGAAACACGTCGATTTTGTTTTCGAGGAAGACAAATTTTGATAGTTAACTTATGGTTGTACGGTCATCCCACTGAAAGGTATTTCGATTCTTTAAGGACATGCTAACATTTTTGTGTTTAGTGTTAAAATTAATGAAAAAAGAAAATAAAGGAAATAAAATAAAAAGTTGTCAGAGAAGTTTTAATCAAACTAATTATTCAAATTGTGTTCCGTTTACTTCCAAACAGTAATACAACCTTTTTTCAACACTGTTCCGAACATTTTGTAGCATAACCACATGCCACAGTTATCCGATGGCTAAAAATCTTCTTAAGAGTTTGGTTCCGTTTTGTAAGCAGCACTTTTTAAATAACCCCATAAGAAAAAGTACACCGGTGTTATATCGGGCGATCTTGGGGTCCATTAAATGGAACCTCGTTTCAATATTGTATTCTTGCCTTAACGAAAAAGGACAACGAAATAACTTTGTATAGTATAGATCCTTGGCATTCTTCTATCACTTACTGGGTTTTTATCAGATTCTCATTCAAGCATCAGAGATCAGAACGTTTTCGACTGCACTACGGAAAAAAATTAAACAAAATACTGCTATATAGTCAATTGAATTTGTTAATATCAATTTAAAAATGAATGTGAAATGTGTAAACAGTGTTAGGAAGTTATGGAAAGTCTTCTTAAATTATAAGATAAATTTAGACATAAAAATTTTCTAAGAAAACATTGTTAATTCTCAAAAACATGTTGAAATATCATAGACATGTCTATCTAATCTTATTCCGTTATGTTTTTCAGGGACCAAATATTATCACTAAATAAACACTCACTAAATGTTGTTTATAATTTGATAAGACTTGAGAATATAAATAAAATATTTGCATATCTTTGTACAAATAAAATAGAATACTGACATGTTGAACTTAATCTAACATTTACAAGTGAAACTGAGCAAGAATTATCATACACAGGGTACCTATTGGAACTATTTTTTGTAGGTATTCTGGATTATATAAAAATATACTTAACATCAGATATATAATATATTATGTTTTATACAAGCATTATAAAACCCACATGTCAATAAGCATTTGAGTTGTTCCAAAAAAAAACTACATTTCTTAAGTAAACCAAAATTTCGAATTGTTTTGCACAAACTTAACTTGGAAAGATAAATACCCTCACCCAAGATATCCAGCCTACTAAACAAATAATAAACTTTTGAGATGTATTTTGGCTAGATTAAAGCCTTATAAAAAGCAATGGATAATATTTTTCTTGCATGGACTTACAGTGTGGTGAGTGAAGGAGATGGGCTTGTTGTTTGACGATCGGGTTTGGGTCATCTGGAAGATTTTACCGAATCAACAAGCCTTATAAATTAGCAGCTTTCAACAGTATGATACATAGACTTTTAACAACAATTCCCTTAAATATTGACAATTACAACAAAGAACTAAATCTAATGCAACAAATAGCTGTTAATAATGATATTACGATCCAAATTTACTTGACAATATCATAAATAAAAAGATATGAAAACATACTCTAGAACAAGTATTCTGATAAAAACAAAAATAACCAATTTAGGAGCTTAATATATTTTGGAATACCATTCTTAAAAATCAAATCATTTTTAAAAACTTAAGACTTGAATATTTGCTTCAAAACCGATAACAATTTATCCAAATTCATTAAAAACAACAAATCCAAATCTTCAAAAATAAATAAATCAGGAGTTTATACATTAAAATGTGGTAATGACAACTGTAACAAAAATTATATAGGTAGAACTTTTAGGAATTTTAAAACTAGAATTTCAGAACACAAACCAAAAATCAGATTCCAACTACTCAAATCATTTATTAGCAAACCAACACTCTTTCGATTCAAATATTGAAATTTCACACATAGAACCTAAATACTTCAAATTAAGTCTTTTAGAAGCCCTTGAGATAAATGAAAACAAATATTCAGATGACCTTCTTAACCACCAAATAGATATCAACAATTCTCCCTTATTAAACCTTTTTACCTAGAAAGGTTTCCAGCCAAACTTGTTAAATACTTTAGTTAATCCCATATTTAGACACATTTTTTCCTTTTTATTTTATTTCCATGTAAATAAATCATAATTTTATTGTTAAAATCCATATAATTTAGTATTTAGGCACTGTATAAATTGATAATGTCTCATTATACCTCCATTCGTTTGATAAAGCTACTGTAATTAGCGAAACGCGTTACAATATTATGTAGATTTTAACAAATTGAAATTGTTTCATTTCACAAGCTTTACCTATATAAAGTGGTTCTAGGGGAATAGTGGCCAATAAAATATATTTGCAGGATCACTCATTTTCCCAATTTAAGATGGTACCTACATAATGTACCAAAAGTTGTGTAGTCAATAAAACGATTGATCGCTAATATAAGTACCCTTGACTCTGCAGGATTTGCAGGAGCCAAACCTGTATCTCTTGTACCTTGAAATATTTAGCAGGCAATCAAAATTGCTGAGCAGAATTTGGTATAGTAGTCGGGAGAATAAAATACCTTCTTCGAGTAACAATAAGTAACACGGAAAAATCAGCATAGCTGTTATATCCAATTTTCCTGGTTTAAACAAATTAATTGTATTATTGAATTCTATAAAACCTTTATCTCTTCCCTCGTAATTCAATATTACGCTATAATGTATTTCGAGTGTCTGTGATTTGAAAATCGAAAGTAAAATGTGTTTGTCCGTTACTTAAAGTAGTATCATTGACTTTCTCTTAAATAATTCTCAGTTTCTGTATTACGCACACGCTACGTGAAAAAAAAAGTAAATAGTCACTGTTAGATTTAACAATTCAAACAAAAGTAAGAGTAATTGTTTTTTAGTCACGATCTTTTTCATTGGATCTATCTTACGAATAAACCCAAAAGCATTAGCGTAGTATATGCACAGATTATAAAAGAGAACATATGCGAAAGCTTGACAGAGACAGCAAGAAAGAGAGAGATGGGTGGACATACCCATTTAAAGGTCCATCGTCGTATGTCGACTCCGTTCGGGCTGCTTCGCGAAACTTTTCAACAGGGTTATCAATTTGCATAATATTTCCCTGAATTCACGATCATAGGTCGAATATTTTATAAGCATTATTTTTAGTGTGATAGTTATACAGATATAAATATTCGACAATTACTTGTTTTAAATCAAGTTCATTAACATTAAAAGAATTCTACAATTTAAAAGATTATAATGTGTAAAAATCATACCATAAATATATACTTTTTTTCACAAACCATCTTTGGCAAACATGCACAATAACCGTGACGGCTTGGCTCAAAAATCAAAATACAAAACGCGATTTTTGACACTTCAGTTTGAAGGTTGTCAATCCGCGATATTATTTGTGTTATTTGACTAAGCGATTGTAGGTTGTGTTAATATTAACTGAAAATAGTGTACACTAGTATATTATTTTTATAAAATGAATAAACATCACGGGGGAGTGTATTGTTCATACAGAGACTGTCCAAATAAATTTCATTCGGAAAGAAAAGTAAAGAACCGGCACTGGAAACTGTTATTGTCACCAAGTCAACATTGCAATTTGGTAAGAAATTCTGAAAATATTTTAAACTGACAACATCGCGGCCATACCGAGTTAAAGATTCAAGGTCATTGAAGTCGGAGCTGAAAATCCTTTGATGTTTTGCCGGGATTCTTATCTGTTCTCTTTTATAATCTGTGGTATATGCGAATTATGTTGTGTTATTACGCTTTATATAAGTTTCATTTGTATGTTGGTTTGCAACGCGACCGTTGAACTCGATTTCAACTCTGTAAACGCTCAAATTAATTCAAAATTCTGCACATCTACGGTTTCTCCTACTTGTACCGCCCTCTTCTTTCTGGAGCTCGGTTTTCGCTTTTTCCAACTTAGAGCAAAAAATTTAACACTAAGCTCCAGTCAGGAGGGGTTGAATAATAGTTTGTTATTGTATTTGATTTATACAACTATGTGTAAATTCTAGTCTATTTGGTGAGGACTGACGTTTCTCTAGAGATAACTTCAAGCAAATATAGAAGCAGTTGCCAGTGCGAAACAACTAATTTGTCATAGTGAGCATAAGTGTATTTCTCAATAGTGTGATCTATGAATAACTGTTTGAGTAGAGGCCTAAAATAGTAATATCTAGTAGTGAATGAACTACGTATACATCTATAAACCGCTATGTAAAATAGTATGTACATGGTTTCGATAAGTTATTTTAGTTGATGTAGATCCTACTGAATTATGGAAGAAAACAATTTTAATTTGATAAAGCTACTAGCGAAACGCGTCACAATTTTAAAGTTTAAATATTATCTAGATTTTAACAAATTGAAATTGTTTTACTTCATAATTGGTATTTTAGTTGATGGTTCGGCCTCGTAGTAGTCACTATTGGCCGAGGGATAAGCCGCGAACAAAAATTGTGTACACTCCATTGGACATTGGTCTTTAATTGTCCTATTAGTCTCCTAATTTGTGTCCATTATTCCTTCATTGGCTATTATTGGTACTCCATTGGTAATAATTGGAACTCCATTGGTAATAACTAGTCCTCCATTGGTCATAGTTGGTACCCCATTGGTCATAATTGGTTCTTCATTGGTTTCAATTGGTTATCCATTGGTCTCAATCGGTCCTTCATTGGTATCAATTTGTCTGGGTTTGTACACCACATCGGTCTCACGGTTTACCCATCGCTATTGACAAGATACCCAATCGAATTTCAAATATGGAAATTATCAAATTTACCATCCTATTAGCTCAACTCCTTAACTTGAGATTTATCACATGCCTCCAGTGTCAAGCTAATCGAGCAAGAAAAAGTGAAAAAATCAAGACAATTGTCTGACAGGCATTTCCTAATAAGATCAAGTGATATTTCTATATATTATCGGTCAATTTCAAGCAAGCATTGTAGATATTTTAACCTTGATTTAAGTGGAGAGGTTCGTAAATCTGCTATGCCATTTAGTCACATAGCTTAGTGATATTTTCATACTTTTTGGTTTTGGATCTCGCACTAATTGAAAACCAAGAAGTAATTGCATGCTGACAAGTTAATTACGTTATGCGAGGTTTCAGTTATCAACACAAAATTCGTTAACTTTCACTGTCAATAAAGTTCATTGGAGGGAAAAAAAGAGATTTACTATCACAAATCTTAATATTATAGGGAGAGAGCGTTAATTTTGCAGTTTAAATGTACATACAGTGATGGGAAAATGTGTGGAACCAAGTAAATATCTCTGGACTTATTAGAGATATCATAATGAAATTTGGAAGGCGGATACTACAGTAGATTGGCTAACTTTTTTCATATTTTCCAACAATTTTGAATTTCCGGTTTCACCAAAAGTAATGTCGATTTTAAAATCTGCGATGGAACACCCTGTATATTATTTTAGTTTCTGATGAAATATAGAATAGAAATTCACAACCCGACTTGCCTATTGTCAAGAAGTAGACGGTGCTCAGTTTGAACATCTATGGCGTGCGGTTTTGGTATTTAATAACATCGTATTAAAAACAAAAATAAAAATATCTCTCTTCTTTCAAATATTTATAATCCGTAATTATTCTGCTCTAGAATTAAAATTATGTTTTTCATAATAATAATACAGGAATTTCCATTATGAAAAACATAGTAGAAATTGCCGATTTAAAATTATTAAATACATAATAGAAATTCATGAATTAAAATTATGAAAAACATATAGAAATTCAATTTCCATTATGAATTGATTATTACCAACAACTTTGCATTGAAATACTAATGGACAAAGTCTCAATACATAATAAGAATTCGAATTCGAATTTTTATTATGTATACTATTATTGCACTCATCTGTCATTCTTGTGTCAGTTTTGTGATGATTAATGACAAACATAAACATTTAAATTAAATAAAAATCCATAGCAAGTACCTGATCCTGCTTTAATACAACAATAATATATGTATATCTTACTACTTAGTCTCTACGAGTTACAATTATTTCAAAAATCTTTAATTATTTAAAATTTAAATGGTCAAGGCGAAAACCAGCTATGATTGAGTACTGACAAGGTGGAGGCCATAAAGATACAAAAAAGAAGAACGGGTTGAGTTTTATTAGGTTAGATATTAGGTTTTTGACATATTTATATTGTAATTTTCCAGTTTTTGCATGAATTTAGAAAAAATATTGTATGCAACTCTTGCAAAACGTGTTTTTTGCACTCGACGTGTTGTCCAACTCGGCCTAAAGACCTCGTTGGACAATTTCACGTTGCGTGCAAAAAACACTCACTTTTTGCACTTGTTGCATAAATAACTATTAGTTTAGTCAAGTTCCAATGTTTTGAAAATCACTTGGTTTTAGTTAATAATTATGATTATTTCTTCAATTGATATTAGATTTTTCCTTTCCTAAGTTACTTTTCTGTTAATATCTTGGTATGTATTGAAATAAAAAATATCGAACCCGATATTTTTGTATTCGTATTAAAATGTTCCATCAGAAACTAAAATAATATTCAGGGTGTTCCATTCCAAATTTTGAAGTCGACATTACTTCTGGTTAAACCGGAAGTTCAAAATTGTTAAGAAAACTGAAAACAAATAGGCAATCTACTGTAGTATCCACCTTCCAAATTTCATTTTGATATCTCATGTAATTCCAGAGAAATTTACTTGGTTCCACACATTTGCCCATCACTGTATAGTGGTGTAGGAAACTTTTGCCGTTGTCAAAGTGACAATTGAACTGTGGCATATGGTATTTTTCATATTATATAAATTAAATTGTCTCTATAATAATGTTTTGATTGGCTATTTGAGAATTTCTATACTTATATGATAAATTAAAATAATAAAAAAATGAGAATAAATACGACTTTTTATAAACAAAATTAACATTACTATCCTGTATTTCATTAATCTTCTCGGTAGCTATTTGTTTTGTTGCTAGATTAACCAAAATTCTTTTGAAATACGGACACGCTAACTGGTATTTTTTTCTTTCGTTTTTTTATTTATTTCGGCTTACAAACTACGTCGTGCAGTAAATTTTAACTCTCGGGCTTATGTTGTTTCTCCTCCTCTTCTTCGTCGTTGGTTCTTTCCTTTATTTGACCGTGAATTTTAAATGCAATCCCGTAGTTCGGTAAAAAACAAAAAAGTTTCAAAGTGGTTTTCAAGGCCCAGAGGTGAATTGGCGGCGTGTACAGATTCTGAAATCAGGGGTCCTACTCACAATAATTTTAGGAATATATTGAAACGATATCGGATCCCCAAATTAATAATTATAGTGACATGGGTTGAAATTAGTTGAAATTATACGAGTAATATGAATGAAACATTAAAAAATTGTTTGTTTGTCAAAAAATATGAAATTTTCCTTTAAATTTAACAATATTATAAAATTATGAAATAAAACAATTTTAATTTGTTAAATCTACATTATATTTAAACTTTAAAATGACGCGTTTCGCTAACACGTTAGCATTTTCCTTTAAATTTAACAATATCAAACAATATTACAAAATTATGAAATCAAACAATTTTAATTTGTTAAATATAATGTAGATGTAAAAAATTGAAATTATTTGATTTCATAATTTAGTATGGAACTACATCAAGTAAAAGCCTCATCAATTCAATATTATAAAAAACTCACGGGGATACAGTGTATATTAAATTAAACCATCAGTTGTATGTATGTGTGTGTGTTTGGGGTAACAATCACTGAGACCTATCAGTTAAATGAAGTGTATATTATTACTTGCGATAAAGTTTATAGAATACCCTTAAAAAATTTGTTAAGTACGTGAATGATCTATCCAAACCTACCTCTCTCTATAAGGTTGTTTTTATTTTGTACTTCTCCATACCTTTTTTTTTCACCTAATCTACCTACCTACCCTTTCCCTCTTAACCCATGCACGTCAATAAACACAGGGTCAGTTCTTGTAATCCCGAAAGGCGACAATCTGACTACCAGATAGGATGATCTCACTTGTATATGTTTATGTTTTTATTTTTAATTCATTCCTTGAAATTAATAGTGCAGTCAAAATACAATTGTAATATTAATGATCAGACGTTAAACATAAATAAACATTTTTTATTTCAATCGCGTTGGTTTGGGTGTTGTGAAGTCGAGATTCAATTTGTAGGTATGAAGCTAAAAGTTTTATTCGTTAAGATTTCATTCATACAAAACAATTTCCCCGCCTGATAGCAGCTCTAATATGTACCTAGAAGTATTTTGTTCACTTTAATCGTAAGGTAGGATTAAGATTGCCAACTCGAAAAGAGAAAATGTATAATCGGGTATACTTACTCCATTCCAAGATATTCCGTTTAGATTTAATGATTCAAGACCAACAACACACAGTAGGTATAGTCGTTAACCTGATAGCAATATCGCATTATCTTCTCCTTTCTTCGAGAAGATTATGCCTATAACTTACTTACTGGTCTTCATCGTTATCAGTGTTACTTGTACTTGATTCACTATCACTTGTGTTATAACTATCTATCCATATTAACCCTCAATTAGTATGGTGATTTTGTTAACCTCTTAAGGTATGTTGGGTTAATAATGATCCGTGAGTAAAAAGTCTGTAAGATTTAATAAATTAACAAAACATGTTTCTTCTATTAGTTTACTCTATTACTTAGACCTTTAGTAGGTACAATATATAAAATAAAAAAAATCACTAAATAGTTATTTATGCAACAAGTGCAAAAAGTGAGAGTTTTTTGCACGCGACGTGAAATTGTCCAACGAGGTCTTTAGGCCGAGCTGGACAACACGTCGAGTGCAAAAAACACGTTTTGCAAGAGTTGCATACAATATTTTTTCTAAATTCATGCAAAAACTGGAAAATTAGAATATGTATAATATGTCAAGAACCTAACCTAACCTATAATTAAAGTCAACCCGTTCTTTTTTTGTATCTTCATGGCCTCCACCTTGTCAGTACTCAATCATAGCTGGTTCTCGCCTTGACCATTTAAATTTTAAATAATTAGATTTTTGCAATAATTGTAACTCGTTGAGACTAAGTAGTAAGATATACATATATTATTGTTGTATTAAAGCAGGATCAGATACTTGCTATGGATTTTTATTCAATTTAAATGTTTATGTTTGTCATTAATCATCACAAAACTGACACAAGAATGACAGATGAGTTCAATAATAGTATATTATTCAACGAGCGTGTAATGATGGCTATTACTCATGAGAATGAAGTTTGCGACGTGAGCCGCAGGCGAACGTCGTAATCATTCGAGTGAGTAATAGCCATTACACGAAAGTAGAATACTATACTTTTTCTATGACTGAGTGTTCACCTATCAATTCAAACGAACGAGATATTTAGAGAATATTTTATTGAATAAACTTAATGCTTTATGTCAAACAATTCCATTTTGGAAGCTACAATGAAAATTCATTTATTGCTTACAATATTGATGGTGAAATTTGAGCAGTTGAATTCGTTTTCACTTTCTGTATCCATTCTAATAAAAAGTCAGCTCTAAATCACCTTCGGTAGGTAGGTATAGGTACTGTCAAAGTCAAATTATGACATTTCATAGCGAGTCTGATTCAAACATTACACCGAACATAGTCGTGTGTAATGGCATTCTTTGACGGTGATTGGCCAGATAGTCGTGTGTAATGGATCATTACACACGGGGCGTGGCTTGTTTTGTGTAATGCATCCAGTTACTCAACAAAAATGTTACATAAAAAGGGTCCATTTCTCAACAGTCATAGAAAAAATATTTTTTCTACAAACGTGTTAAAAATGCCATTTTTAGCACTCCACAGAAGCCTTAAAAATGTCACTTTAAGGCACTGAGTGCCATAAAGTCTTTATGGCACTGAGTGCCTTAAAATCTTCATGGCACTGCTGGTAAAAGTAAATTGTCAAATTTTGAAAGCAAACGTCAAAATATTTAGATTTTATTTATTATCATTAATATTAATAGAATAATTTGTGCAATTTTACAAATTAATTTCCTGCACTGCTGTTTTACCATTTTCCGTGGATAAGGAGGAATGATGCGCAAAAAAATGTCGAGGTTGACATTTTTAAACGTTTGTAGAAAAAATATTGTATGATATACGTGTTAAAAGTACCTTTTAAGGCTCTCATGTGAATTGCAGAATTCGCTTCGCTCATTCTGCAAACCTTCACATGCGTGCCTTAAAATTGTACTTTTAACACTTATATCATAAATAACTATTATTGCACTAGTGCAATAAAGTACCACTTTTTCCATTAAATATGGTTCACAAAAGTGTTGTTTTTTGCATGAATGTAGAAAAAAAATATTATCCTATTATTATGGTATGTTTTTTCAAGGTTTTTGTAAGAATTGAGAAAATAATGATAAAAATTTAAAAAAACTCCGTTCAAACTGGTTGATCTTTATTTAAACTCATTGTTCTACATCTAATAAGAAAAAAAATGAAAAAAAAAGAATTTTAGTAGAAGGGTATTTGTATTCAAATTATTTCATTGCATAATCTCTCGCACACTGCAAATATTTCACGACATCAATGCTATAAACCTTACAAATGCCCTTGAAACACATTGAACATTTTTTTGGATATTTGTTGTCGTTAGAACACATGTAAAATCGCCATCTTTTGTTGTCATGGGGATCACGACAAATAGAATTCTATTTTAGTGACGTCACGTTATTTATCAAAAACGTTCCACATCGTTCGAAAGTAATTAATTGGTATCATGACACAGAATCTAAAGGGTCTTCTTCCACCTTCTTACAATCAACTTCATTCTACAAGTCTTAAAAGATAGAAAAAATGATTAATCTTTCTTTTGGTGACGTCACTAGAATAGAATTCCATTTGTCGTGATCCCTACACTGGTCTGGGTTCTTCTGGGGGTGATCCAATAAAACGCCTTATAATACCTCGAAGTTCAATTGGAATATTTCTTATTTCATCTCTCATTTGGAGATGATCCTTGATAAGCTCTCTTCCAACAGAAATAATATATTGTTTAAAGCCTCTTGTTCAAGTTCAAACTGCGTAAGGGGTCTATTACGGTTCATTTTCTAACTCAAAAATAGTATCACCAAAGGTATGCTGGGTCAGATTTGACCCGGCTGCTTGATTTACTGCCAAACGACCACCTGCACTCACAAATGTCAGATGCCAACTGATAGTACGCCACAAACTAGGAGAATTCGTAGCGGGCCAGTGCCGTCCGCCGATTGTAACATTTCTTAAATTATCACACAAAATTTTGTTGGGTCAGAATTGACCCACCATACCAGTTGAGGGTTAATGTTATAAATAAAACACTATTTAATGTATAAATTATGCGAATTATGTAGAGATATTAATTATTTCCATACTGACACAATTATCATTGTCAGAATGATATGTGCTAATAAATGAATTCATATTTACTTTATCGGTAAAAATGTTTATTTTAAAATAAATATTTATAGTGACGCACTTTTCCACTTAAGTGGGTATTTTCATGGAAGAAAATATAAATTTTTTTTGTAGCATTCATACCAAATAGCATACCATGTTTGGTACTGATAAATACTACGTCCGTTATTCCCATAATATTAACATATGCTATGAATTTGAATATTTACAATAATACATTCACAAGCTGCTGGAACATACAACGTGATATTGATAGACTCAATTTTATATTCTTCATAGTAAGCATCGCGTTCTTGGGCTATACAAATTGTAGGATGATTTTTCATGTCTTCACGGCTATTAATCACTTATTTATTATTTACTGTTCACGGGACAATATATATCATATATCCCTTGTTAAGTCAGTCGATAAATACGAATCTAAATATACCCAAATGTGCAACCAATTTGAGAACTAGTTCTCTGTCACCCACTTCCTTGGGGCCAGATTTGTTGTCGACTTTGTAACGTCGAAGAAGGGCTCCAGTCCATTGATAAGCCTCGTCTGGCCGTTCCATCCACCCTAAATACCTTCTTCTCCTGGTAAAACGGTTACCATCACTTTGCAATGGTCTCTAAGAGAGTTTAAAAAGCCGGTACCATCCCATACTAGCTTAGAATTGACCTCTATGGACCTCTATTGACCTCTATCGACTTTTAAACATGTTACGCAACGGTGATTTCGTTTGTCAAAGAAGCAAATTACATTTAGATCGAAGATTCAAATACACACTTTTGAAGACCAAAAGGAAACTACCATGATGCTCTTACTAGATACAGAAGAATGTGTGGAGAAGATGGGTATTAGCCCAAAAAAACCTTGTTACCAACCAGTAAGAAGGTAAGATAATAGAATTGATACTTTAATTTATTTGGATAGGTTACTGCAATATTTAGACAGCTTGTAAGGAAATTTCATAAAAATGCACACGTAGTAACTTGTACGCTATTCAAATTAGCAAAATAAATAACCTTTGCGATTTTTGCGTCAACTTATTTTCAGTAATCTTAAATATTTTTTGATTTTCTCGTTCTCATGTTATTCCAAGAATCCTCATTTGCCGACAGCAAAAAGAAACGAAAATTTTAAGATCGTCCTCCAAATGATGGTTATAAAAACACTTACATAACTAAATCCAACAAAAAAATTGTTGTTTGGATAATAGGTATATATTATTCATCTGGCCTTCATCATATATTCTTTTCATTCTGGCACGTTTCAAACACCTACAATCAACAATCATAGTTCGCTGTTTAATGGCTGTCAAAAACATACATTAGGGAACGAAGCATCAGTGGAGGTTAAATAGCAAATTCCAAAAATGGTTTTAATTAGTAGAATGGCTGCATAAAGTATTTAGTTTATTGTTGAAAATTATACAATTATTACTACTTTGTCCTTTCGAGGAGTGGTTGCTAACGATGTCGTAATTTAATAAGTGTAAAATTTGAAAAGGAAATGTTGAACCATATACAGTGTGGCTCACTTAAGATAACATTGTTTTTTATTCATTCGGATATTCAGGCTCGTTTCAAAGTTTAAAATTTTTGATAAAAGTATTATATACTCAACCTTTTAATGTTATAACAATCACCTAATATACGAGGTATATCCACAAAATAAGTTCCGTTTCTATTTATACCCGCGGCAGCGCTGCGATCGCAGATCCGAACATGCGTAGCAGTTACTATGACAGATTAGACAATGCTATGACTAAGATCCTCCGTACACTGCATGCATTGCGAAATTTACTCAGAAAATTATCACAAGAATAACACACCTGAAATTGGAAGACAGAAAACGAAAACCCGAAAAGAGGAAAAACATTGACATATATTAATCGAAACACTACAGTGTTAAGTTAGAAATCTCCACTTTGATCATGAGTGGAGGAAAATCGAGCGATTTTCTAAGCTTAGCTAGGTGCAGCATAAAATGACCAGTACTTTATAGTGCAAAACAAAACTTTCTTAAAGCGCCACTTAACTGTAAGTCGACTTAAATATCAATTGGTGCAGACGGCTATTATTGGTAAAAATATCATGTGTCAAACAGCCAAGCAGTGAAATGTTTTCAAAATTCATATGGAAATTATCAATACTATTTTCAGAGTAAATTCCGCAATAATTCTCGTACGTGTAAAACGGTTCTTATGCTCCAACTTTTACCGCGAAGTATATAATAACGCTATAATAAAAAACTGACTGACTGACTTCAAAGTTAAAGCCGCTTGACATGGAGCAATATATAATCTTCTTGTCATTGCAACATTGCAGCCAACCCAACAAAGAGTAGAAATAATATTAACCTCAAAAAATTTTTTTATTATTTAAAATGAAGATAGCGAAAGTGAGAAAAGAGAAAAGCTCAGAGAAAGATATTAAGTGCATCAGTATCGATTATTAAATTAATCATAAATGACAAAACGTCAGTCATTACAATTAGCAATCAGCTGATGCGAATTATTATAAGAGATTTCTTCCAAGAATTGCGCCTCACAAACAACAGAAACTCACTTGAACTCCTTGGCCTAATAAATATTCCAGAATTTGATGATTTCTTGGAAAATAATTAAGCGGATGTCTATTTCTAATAGTTTTCGTATTCAACACCCAACACTTATAAATACAGTTACAAAAAATAGAATGAGTCATAAACACGACACTTGCACGTTTGTATAAGTCTTTATATGAGCATTATCCATATAATACAAGGCTGGTCACTTACCAATATAAAACATAAGTTTAATTCCTAAACTTTCTATATTTTTTTGTGAATAGCAAATGATAAAATCAAGGAAGGTATTTTAAACAGGAAGTACCCCCAAGGCTATTTCTCCGCACAGCTAAGCGGTAGTAAAGTTAAGAATATATGGTTTTACAGTTAGATAGTAGTACCTACAATTCTAACTATGGAATTGTGTAGGAAATACATAGATACCTTCTGCATAGTTGCTATTGAACCGTTGATTTTGTATTTATATACACGAGAAACTGTGCATGTTGTTGTTATTATTATACAGGATGGCGCATTAGAAACAGTCCACAACAAATCAGATCCCAGAAAATGATTAATTTGATTCCTTTATTCATATCCTAAATTATACGTTTGGAAAAAAAAACACAATCTGGGAAGTTCGAAGAGTCGCGAGGACTGGAAAGGAGGAACTTTAATACATATATGGCACTTCTAGATTCATCAAACAATTTTTCAATTATTGCTAAATAATATTTATTATTTTAAATGCAAAAAATACACACCATTAGTTAAATAGTGTGATTAAAATTCCCTGCCAAGTGAAAGATTTGCTACAGCTAATAAAAGTGGCAAATATAACATTTTATTTTTTATAATTTTGAAGAGATTAATTCGAATAATTCGAATAACCTTCACACTTCGTGACTTCGCATTTTATTAAATGTAGGGAATATACATAAATATTTATAATAATAATAATTATTATACTTACCTTGTTTATTTACGTTTCCGGTGAGCTCAATATGTTTATGTTTAATCAAAATTCGTAACTAGAATAATTACAGTGAGTGTAAGCGAGAGCCAAGAGTCAAGCCAGTTCGGTATACGTCAGCATGTAAAAGAGAGATGAGAAGTAGGAGGCTTAGGCTGTATTTCTCTAATAGCGTGTATGCTGTATACACACTCGTCCATCACTTTCTCTCTCACCCAATGTTGGATCGAACGCTTGTAGGTATCGTTAGCGCAGGCCCTGTAATTATTTCGCGTTCCAGCTGATTATATTATCTTTGAAAGATACAAATACTTTACCTATTGGAAGGAATGATTACCTAACTTGATGTTTTAGTTCAAAAATCATCCCTAATTCGAGTTTGAGCACTATATAGGTTTTAAGTGATCACTGTATGTCAATAGGTTAAGATGGAGCCTCTTTCGACTCAATTTAAATTGAGCACCCTTATTGGGTGCAAAGGTCGCGATTTTTCAACCAAAAATTCGAATATCCTCAATTACAATATTAGATTACGGTATAGATTAGATTAGATTAGAATTGAAGTGGCACTTTGTTCTATCCAACTGCGGCCTTTGCAGATCTATTGTGGTCCTTCTATTTACAGCTGAATATCTAGCTTTATTCTTTTTATTAGACTCATTAGCCTGAATACTGCCTTCCTTGCGAAGCTCTTTACCCTTGGTTTTTCTCCGAGTGTGTAAAACCGCACCATTGCTAGGAATTCGCACTCACAGAGTATGTACTCCGCGGTTTCGTCTTCTTCCTGGCAGGACCTACACATGCTGTCATCTGTTTTCTCAGCCTACAATGTCCGGTTAGCATACCCACCATCATTCTCGTCGTTTCTCGACTATGACATCTGTCGTGTGACAGTTTGGCGGAAAGGATTTTAAGGAATAATTAAGTATGTCTTTGTCTACCAGCGCAACGCCTGGTTGTTTATCTATTTGAAGATGCCCTCATTAGTTAGGCATTTAACAATTCCACAGGTTCTGGCTCTATCATGACCTCTGTTGCTCCCTGCTTGGCTAATTCGTCGGTCTTTTCATTGCCTTTTATTCCTTCTAGATTCTTTGGCTATCCACCTTCCGTCTCATCAAGCCTTCTGTACAGCTGCACTACACTACCATCACCTCTGCCTGAAAGACAGTAGCATGTCCCTAGGCTTAGAGAGATTGTGATCTCTTGTACCCCATATATTCCGGCTCCTACTCCAGATTCTGTGTTGGAGTCATCAGTGTACCTAGAGAAACATTTAGTATTCGTAAAATCGTTTTCGTCTGACAGGGCCATAAAGGAAACATTACAACTATTTTCTTTTTAATATTTCACCATCATAAATAAAACTCTGGGTTTAAAACGTATTTTTCAATATTTCAATATAAACCAAGTAGCAACAAAACCTTCTTGTTCTTTAAATATATTTTATCGCCAACCGTCAGTAAAGCCGTCAATTATCAGATTGATTTCCGGAAGTAAACAAACAGTTTACCTTATCCTAGACCAATAATGTACTTTATCTGCCTTGCGGTAGATAAAGTGACATATGAGTCAGGTAAAGTGACATATGCGTCAGGTAAAGTGATATATGCGTCAGGTAAAGTATTTTGACTTTGACATTACTCGAAAATTATTATCTGTCAGTGTTTACTCCGTCTCAATAAAATGCAATGAAATATACCTCAGTTTCTTATATTTCGAATTCTGAACAGGTGGCGATAAAATTTTGTATGCACCACGTCAGTAAAGTGTCTTTATCGGACTCGCCTGTTATTCGCCTCGCTCGTTTCTCTCGCTCGTCTCATAATTTCAGACTCGTCCGATAAAGAATCACTTTACTGCCTTGGTACATAAATAACTATTTATTGTTAGTATTTTTTTATTTGTGTACGTTTAAGTAACTTTTTATGTACCTACATTGCGTACCTTTGACTTGCTACAAACATTGTGAAATATTTAACACAGTCAAATAAATCTATCTATTTATTAATTTATAAAATGTCCACTATGAAATCACTGTTTTCCTTATTTGTTTGCCAATTGTTAACATTTTTTTTTTGAGTGATTTAAGTTATCGCTAACCAGGTAAAATATAATTCGCCAGATAAGCACGAATTATATACGATTTAACGTTACTAGAAACAACTTTCTGATTATAAACAGGCACCAATTAGTTAGTTGTACGAGTGTGTTTCGTGTCTAATGATGGTGTGTGAAGTTGTTTACATAAAAATGAACAATCTTAAATAACTTCCTAGAACGCATTTTATCATCGATTGAATATTTATATTAATTTCTCCGAAACATTTTTTTTCCAGGACAATTATGACAATAAGCGCCCAACGTAATAGCGAATGATCGTGCAGGCATAGACTCTCCAACTAAATTACTATTGGATTACGATAAGCCCCTTGCCGGTCAGAGTCGTATTTAATTGGAGGAAAATCAATGATACACTCACTCACACACCTCTATCAAACCCGTCCCTTCCAGGATGCACTCCTCTAGGAACAATGCGTCCCGGGAAGAACATTCCTCCACCCATTATCTATTCCGATGAGGCCTCAGTCCGATCTGCTGGTCTGGTTCATCTTCTTTTCTTGGTTTATGGAAAAGTTCTGGCAATCTTCTATTTTTCTTAGGTAATGATAGCCACTTTTCACTCGCTGCTCTTCTAAATTTTTGTCGCTCGGGGTGTGTGCGTATGTCGCTGCCCCTTAAAGTACAAATCCTTAGCCGACGTACTGCGACCATTGTCTATAAAAAGAAATTAAAGACAATGCTGCGACTAAAAATGACCTTAGAGAGTGGATCCACTTGTAAAAACTGGGCTTACTAGCTTTCCTGACGCTATTTTTATGGACAGACAGGATAAATAAATGTTCTTTTACTTACCTGTTAGTATTGCTGTCTTGCCCTCACTGCTGCTTATATTCCAGCTGTTTTCTTGGTCGTGCATGTGTTGTGTAGTCTTCTCTGGCAACTAATGATACGCCTCTGTAAAGAGCGTTTATATGTCTTGCAAGAGCACTGGAGTGGGAACTAACATTGAAAATGAGTTTATGTGCATAAGGGCAGGTTCGCCATCACTTTTGGCACTTGCTGTATTTCCATATTTGGATCATAATATGTTTATATATTGAGATAAGTAACGAACACTATCACTATTTTAAATGGAACACCCTGTATATTAATACATTTTTGAAATCTACGTAATATTTTAGTATACTTTTGTCTGAAAACTTTTTTCGAAAAATGCACACTTTTAGAGTTATTGATTTTTTTGTAGAAAATTTGACCGTTGAACACGCTTATAAATTATTTTTTTACGAGGGGACCCTTGAGGATATGAAAATAGTTTCTCTTCGGTTGCCTTAAGCAAGGTCAAACGTATTCGAATCTATGTAGAAAAATTTTCCTTTTTTACAGGGTGTATATGAAAAGTGTTCAAAGTTTAACTTCATAAATATCAAATTTCTTCATTTTTTTAAATAGAACCACCCTGTTTTTTTTTATTTTAATGCATTCAGGAGAAAAAAATAAGGCAAGTTCATGTATACTTTCATATACCTAAACCTTACCGTTATCCAGATATTAAATGTTTTCTGTAAATTTTTGGAGATGCAGGTGTGGTCTAAATTTTGATGCAAGCACTAAGAAATGAAAATTATTGTGTGAATTTACTTTCAATACATAGTAAATATGACAAAGTTTTTACAAGAACATGTGTTTTATTTGTAGTAAGATATCCAGATTGACCGCGATCGAAATCGCACATTGTTAAAAGAATACTTAACAATTTGAAGCTATTCGGTTCATTTTAAGCAAAAGTTAATAGAGTTAAACCATTTGTGAAAATAATAATGCTACAAAATTTTATGGAAAATTAAAAGCCAAAAAAAATAGTCTGATGCTTTAAAGTAAATGTTCAAAATTGCTCCCTTGAACTTCAATGCATTTTTCAACCCTTCTCAGTAGTCAGTATACCTTCATTCGTCGCACGGCTAATCTTCATCTAAGAAAGGGAATTGAAGGAATTTCGAACTCTTAGCTCACAATCTTCTCTAGATGTTAACTAATGTCAGTTAAATAAGTGTCATTCATTACAAAGCCTACTAAAAGTATACATGAAAAATTTAACTTGTTAAAAAATATAATAATAATTATAATTAAAACCTCAAATATCTCGGAAACGACTAGAAGTTGGAATAGGATTAATAAAAACAATTTGATTTGATTTTTTTTAGACAGATGAAGAAAAAGTCTTTTTTATTTCTTAGTGCTTTGATACAATTTAGACCACACCTGCATCTCTAAAAATTTACAGAAAACATTTAATATCTGGATAACGGTAAGGTTTAGGTATACCGGTAGAAAGTTATGTATTGTATCATGTGACCTTCTCATTACCCACACCTATTATTCACTGGTGATTGATGAACTTGAATGTATACTTGAGGAAGAACACATAAAATGTTAAGAATATCAAATAATCGTGGACATAATAAGTTAAACAATGACAAAAATTATCAGAATTCTGTTTAAAAGTTTGTTTTATATTAAAACTTCTCTAGCTCTTCCTTTGTTTCCAATAAATTCATTCAGTAGGTAAGCTTAATTATATTTATGTAAATTCGTTAATCCATTTGTGCAATTGCAATGTAATTACTATGTGAATGAAAATATTTTGATTTCAACGCTACAACCTTACACATTATCAGCGGGGTACGCAAATCATCTATTTTAATCAACAAAAAATTTATTGCGATATTCTGCAATATTGGGTAAACGGTTAACCAATATAGAAATCAAGAATATAGAAAATCTAGTTTCTGTAACAAATATTTAATATCAGATGTTTCATTATAACTATATATAAACCAAGTTTCTCTGTGGTTTATAATATCTCTCTCTGGCAATCGGGGGTTAGTTAATTCACTAGAACCGACGAAGGAATCAAGAGTTGGAAGCTATAATGTAAATCTTGGCAAAGTGGAAAGCATAGATACCGTCAAAACCTGCGAAGGTAGAGGCAAAAACAAAGCCGAATGGCCAAATATCGAAGAATTTTTCAGAAAGCTTTCTTAAAGCCAGAATGGATAAGGAAAGCCTTAAAGAAGTCAATAAATTCGTCATACATACCTGTCGTTACCTTCTTTAGAGTCTGATATTTGTCTTGACATATATATATATATATGATGCAATCACAAAAAGGACTCCAGAAACTTAAGACTCCGCATCCTGGGTGCGTGAAAATTATCATTTATATCATTTAAGAGGTTTAGAAATACACATTTTTTTCGATAACCGTTGCAATTTTTTGGTCTTGATTTTTTTTTATCTAGTGTATAAAAGATCGAGACATGTCTACAATTATATGAGATATTTCAAAATTGCATAGAAAAATATGATTTTTTGTTGTTGAAAATAGCCCATTTTCGAGCGGCCATACAAAATAATAAGTGTTCTCAGATCAGAATTAAAAATAATTACAAACCTTTTCTATAAGCTCCAAAAAAAATTTAACCCTTGCTAACAAATCTGTTTATTTCAAAATCCTTGCAAGTGCATTTTTGTGTGCATTTTTATACCCCGGAACGTGGTGGCACCTACCAATTATTGCAACTCCGATGGATGGGACACCTGCCCTTAAGAAAAGAAAAAGAGAAGAGAAAAGAGATACTGGAGTGTGCGAGAGGTGTGATAGAGAATGATGTGGAGCATGTGTTCAGATGATAGAGGATAGAGCTAAATAAGTGGGAGAAGCAGCTTGGAGAAGTGGTGTATTGGCAGAATATGGTCAAAGTCTATATATTCCAATATCGACTTTGATATGGTGGAGATAATGTTGAGGGAGAAAGAAGAACGGATGGAAGTCATTGACGTAGCGGAAAGCATAATTAGGGAAAGAGAAGGACTCGATATAGCATGAGAGAGGTAGGAGTGATAAAAGAGAGATAAGTGTGCGAGTGACCGCCGCCTGTGTCGGAGCAGGCTAGGGTAGTGATAACTAGGTAGTGGTAACAGCGAGTTTGAGGTGGATTTGGCTGGTAGGCATTCCCTTGTGGATAAGTGCCTCATGTAACATGGACTTCGTTAAAAGCACATGCTTGTGGGGTGAATTGTAATCCCTAGCGGTGAGTCACAATGGGGGTCGTAGTGAAGGTGGCGAAAAAGCCCCACTTACATAGATCCCAACCTACCTGGATCCATTCAAATATGAGTTTTTCATCTTGGCCCGAAAAAATGGAGAATCTTAACTAACGAAATTATCTCTTCGATTTCCAAAGACCGTAATGTGCTATTATACTATCACCTTGACATCTATTGATAACACGTTTCCCTAAAATGACAGTTCATTTGCAAAAAACTGTAAATAAAGCAGATAATGTTACTGTTTTACTTGGTTTACATGACAAAATATTTCTTCTTTGAACAATTTTTTTGGAAAGTAAAAGTTTACGAGAGAATATTCCACAATCATATTTTTTAATATAAATTTCACGCCAACCTAACTAACCATTACCTACTTTCGTTTGGAATTAAGTAACAATTTATAAATTCGGTTACGCCTAAGTAACGATTTAAAGTATAATAACAATTTTACAGTAACACGTATTACTCAATACTTACGATTTTGGTTAATAATTTGAATTATATTTCAACAATATTAAACTATAAATCACCAATTTTTTTTCTTTTCTATTAATGGGTAATAATTAGGATACTAGATAAATCCTGAGCAGGATTTAATATGTATATATTTTATTTTAATTTTTTTCTTCGGGCAATAAGTGTTTTGGAATTGGAAAGGTTATGGGTGATGACAGTATACTAATAAAGTATGTTGGGTCTATCTGTAAAGTAGGGAGAATAAATGTAGTCTCACAGCACTTAGGCCACATACTGTGACTCATTGTACATCCTTCCGAGTAGCTGCTTCCTATGTCATCGTCCATCCTGTCCTTCCCAGGAAGGTGCACAGGTCACTAAGAGACATCTCCTTTATATCGGCAAGACTCACCGAACACACACTCTCTTATTGACGATAACTCCGGTCACTCGCATAGGACAGTGCTTGACAGTTTCATCTTCTACTAACCTCATAGTTTGGAGGTGTTTTCTCAGTTGACAGTGGCGAGTCAGAAATCCTACTGTTAAACGTAGGTTTTTCCTGGTCATTGCCGCCAAATATTTCTTCGACGCCAGCTTCCCAAGATCGCCTAGAGTGATCCTGGCAAAACTGCATCCTTTGATTCCATCCCATCTCTTAAGGGATTGAGCATGGTTGTAACGTTTGGTTAGTTCCGCAATTGTCGACGGGTATCACTGGGCCCTAGAATTTTTAGTCCAGCCGTTCCCCTGGCTAAAGAATCAGCAATGCGATTACCTTTACTTCTGTCGTGCCTTCTAAACTACCTCAGGATAATGTTGTTATCTGCCGAGGCGTTATCTAAATCTTGATGGCACTCTTGCCCCGATGTTGAGTCTATTCAGGTCTATTAGAATCAATCGGAATAGGTGCTAAATCTGTTTGTATGTGTTGCCCTATGACCTGCTTTTAAATTATATTTTCTCTCTACCAATACATCTAGAAATGTTAGGTGAGTTCTTTTTTGAAGTGAGGCTCAATATAACAAAGATAGCGTCGATATATCGGAATTTATGAATTGGAGAATTGGTGGCAATCTCTAGAGCAACAGCCGGTCGCTAACAACTTTCCATTGTTATTTCCTTTTTTGGTTCATACTTTTTATTATTTCATCGAAAATTTATCGTAGCAAAGGCAAAATTGAATAAAGAGAAGATGTATCCTATTAATAATTCATCGATGAGTGAATAGAAATAATTATCTAAACAAAATTATGGTCTGTAAAAGAAAAAAAATATTTTCAAGCAAACTTCGTAAAACTAAAAACCAAATGCCTTTTAGGAATTCAACAGTGACATGCGGTATTGTTCGCACAAATAGATATTTCAAAATTAGAACAAAAACAACGCACTGCACTCGTCGTTATTTTCGTTCTCACTGTGAGGCTGATATTTTGTTTTTAAATTGTTTTTATGGATTTATATTTGGATGAAAACAGAAACATATGTTTCCAAATGAAACACTATTTTGGCAAACAACGTCGTTAAAAAAGTTAATGAGTGTTTGACATAATGTCTTTTACTTAAAAGATGTTTTGTGTTTTTATATGTGCACATGATATTTTCAACCAGTATATTCAATCATGTGAACTGACTATTTTTAAGTTAAATGTGATTTATTTCGAATTTTTATCTGCAATATTAAGCAGATAAGATAAAATTTTATATAAGCCATGCACAATATTTGTTCAATCAACGAAAAGGAGACCGAAAAAATTGGAATGATTTTATAAAGTGGTTCCAGAAAGTCTCCTTCCTCTCTCTTTTCTTATGAACAGTGATACTTAGACTGAGAAATTTTGAGGGTGAAAATGAATATCTTCTGTTCCTTGTGACATCAGTTATTCTTTTTTTCTTTTATTTTTTTGAGGATCAAACCACAATATAATGTTTTTATATTTCTTTTGACGACGTTTCGGTAGCAGTAGCGTTCCAGCTACCGTCAGCGAAGTGGGCTGCAATCTGCATACGTCTTTGCTACGGCGCATTGGACTTCCGACTGCCACAATTAATTTGCCAGCCTGTATATCGTATTTTACATTACAAATAAAATCCGTTTGTTACAAAAATGTTGCATCTTAACAATAATTAATCTTCTTCCAGCAATACAATTTTATAGTTAAGACTGGATTTTCCGAACACTAAAAATAGTTCATAGAAAAACCCAACAAAATAATTATTGCAATAACTATATTATTTACAATAGGAATTTCAATTTATACTGTAATTACGAATATTTATCTAATACATATATTTATTCCTCGGTCTTTGAAATCCTTGAATTTCTAGGATATTCAGGAAATTTTTTTGAAATTATTGATTTAACAATTATATTTTTATGTATCAATTGAAATTGGAAAAAATTCATGGAACTCACATTATGAGAGAATGGTCTGGCTTGTGACTAAGCCATACATACTGCATAAAATACAGGGTGCTCCATTTGTAAAAAACCGAGAAAATAATGTATCCATATTTTGATTTACCCTGTATCATATTCAATGAATATTTACGAAATAAATAATTTTATAGAAATTCCACTACTATTCGAATGCTTTGACCGCAACAGATTTTTATTATTGAATTTCTCATACAATGTACAGGGTATTGTACTTGTTACGATTTTTATGCAATAAAATATAGGGTGTTGGCAATAAACCCTCAAATTTTCAAATTAATATATCAAAGGACAAAGGAGATACTGAACTTTATCACACTACTCAATCACCCTGTATATGTTTTAATAGATTAATCAAGTCTTGAATAAAGAACTATTTCCAAAATAACTAGGACAGGATTTCGGGTAAGCAATAAAAATCATGAATGATCATTTTTGTTGACATCAATTAAAAAATTCTTCAACGAAGTGTACCAAGAAATAAACCAGCAGAAATTATGATTGTTCTTAGTTACTTGGTATATTATGGTACTTGACAACCTTGGCGATAGCGAGGAAAACATTTTATGGTAAACAATACGTACGCTGGGTTTAATGTACTCGCGCGTTTGTCATGCTCGTTGATTCCAATTTAGAATCTACAACTGGGCCACTAGAGTATAACATTTTTCATCGTGTTGAACATCCACTCGCGTTTTCATTGGAACTGGAACAACAACTAGAATAATATTAATAGTATTAACAACTTTTATGGTCCTTGATACGTTAGCAGTACCATAAAAAATATGAACTACTTGTTTGTTGTTTCATCTATTGCACAATTTTTTTGAATCTTCATAGATAACGTTATTTTTGGTACTTACGTACTTAGTTTTTTGACAACTTACTATTTGTATAATAAAAATGGAAGGTATAAAATGTTTTAACCCATTTCCAGATATTGACGACAATAAAAAAAGGAAAATATGTTTACATAGTGAGTTTCGAAACAAAATGCGGTATTCTGAAGCAAAAATATAACTGTGTATTTCGCACCAGCTTCGCACATTAGTCAAGGTTAGTCTCATGCGTGTATCTACGTGTATACAGGGGCACGCAGTGTGTAAGGGCCTGAGTAAGAAGACGCTATATAACACATTAACAGATTTAGGGTGAAATTCATAGTAGACACTTGAGGATCACATCCTCATTGAATGCAGACACTTGACAGGCGAAAAGTGAGGTTGAGTTTGAGTGTAGCTTAAATGAAATATAAGTAAAGATTCCAGCTCCCTTGAGTGAAGATTTCTAACCTACAAACCACGATTGTACCTTACACTGTCATTTTACGATATCGAAATTTTGTTTGGTTGCTATTTGTATGTTATAGTTTCAAAATTTTCAATGAAATTAGTATGATGGATGATTTTATTGATTTTGTAAACCAGCTTGAAAAATAAACTAATGCAGGAAATAAGAGATATATATGAACAGTAAAGAACTAAACTGAGAATAAAATACTTGCAGAGGGCTAATAAACGAACTGAGCACAACACAAATTCGAGTATGTATGAATCCAATGCAACAGATGTCAGATGAACGTTAAAGGACATTCAATAATCACAATAATTGTTAACCAAACGCAACCAAATTGAAGTATTACTTGAGTAATGACTGTGGATACAATAAGTCATCTCGAGCTAAACTCAAACTAAGTTGAGTTTAAGTATGAGTGACAGTCAAGTGTCGACTATTTTTTTCAGCCACAATGTTCTAGAAAGTGAATTTTCCGAGGTGTATACTGTTATCATGTTATTTTTTCCACTACTAGCTGTGAAGCTGACAATTATTGTTTCTTCTAGCCAACTGAAAAGTTGAATTTCTCTATTAGTAGTTAATAATTTTTTCTATAATTAACCTCAAGGGCCAATAATGGACTAATTCAAATACTTAGGGAACCCTGAATTCCTGAATAGTAGTTCATAATTTTGTGTACTCAGGAGATTGTCTTTAACATATTGGCTGCTTGAAATTACCAATGAAGATAAAATTATTTGAATTCAAATGACAGCCAATAGTTTAAAATTCGTTCTTAACTAAAAATTACTTATGACATAACAAGTACGACGGGGAAGACGCTTCTCGTGATGTGTTTGTGACAGGTGCATCGAAAAGTTTTGCGTAAGGGCACTAAATTTCTATGTACGCCACTGACTAACACCTAATTGTGCTACAAACTATTTATTCATACTTTTAATGTGTTACTCTGACAAAATTGTTCATGTTATTTGTACTTTCAAATAGATGAGCCAAGCTTAGAAATAATAGTTGAAATTTAACGTTAACACTAATTCGTTGATGAAAATAGATGTTTATGTAACATTAACAGTATATAACGACAATATAATCACAATGCGTATTAGCGATGTAACTGTATGTATTTCCGCAAAACTTTGCTTTCATGATTTTATTGTGCTGTGGACAGTGGCGTAGCTAGGTGGACAAGGGCCCTGGTGAATAGGAAAGAGTCGGGCCCTTCTCTCCTCTTTCCGGGTAGATAACTTTAAGTAATGTTTATAATACCCGCCCTTAGTCAAACGGTGTTAATGAGATCTACGAAATTTGCTAAAAAATGGTAAATAAGCTTTTGAAGTCACTTAAAATTTGAAAGCCTGAGGTAAAGTGCTTCAGCTGCTCCTTCCTGTTGGTGTTCTGGCTGCAGGTGGATTGAGTAGACGGCTATCAAGGGAGAAGCAAAGACTATTCGATTAACCAATCTATTTGCATTGTTAACCAGGTACTAGGACGTATAGGAATACTAAATATGTTGTTTTCCTACGATCACATAAGAAATAAAGTGACATATATCGCACTGTCTAGCTCTATGGAAAGTGGTCTTTATGCATACGCGTACGGAAAAAAACTTTTTCCACTACCGTGTGTAAAGTATGTTTTGACGGCTTATGTCATATTTTTGAATAAAATGGCGACGTCTATAGACAGTTGCTAAGATGTTGCTAGGGAAACCGTGCGATTCACTTTACAGCTGTGCGTTTTTTTTTACCGTGCGTAATAGACGTCATTACATTAGCGCCGACTGTGTGTTATTGATTGATTACAGGAGGGTGTTAGGTAAAGAGTTTTTTTACGCACTAGTGGAAAAAAAGTTCCAATATGTATTTAGTTATAGGTATCTGAATAGGTATAAGCTGGCGGTGAGTGACTGACATTTCTCTGTGAATTGAATCTGACATTTAAAATTTAAATTGAGATCTTCCGACTATACCTACGGTAATCAATTGTATTTTGATGTAAGTATTGAATATTCTTAGGAAACTATGATTTTATTTTAGATTATTATAATTATAAGGATGGATCAATCTCTCAGAAGATTACTTCGCAAATAGTGTGGGAAAAATAAAATGATAAAATATTTTTCGATAGTAGAAAAAATATTGTATGCAATTCATGTGTAAAGGCATTTTTTTCGATGCATGTGATTAGCATATTCGCCATCGGCTCATGCGACAACATAAACATTCGTCAAGAAAAGGCTACTTTACACAATAGTTACATAAATAGCTATATCGGTACGAAAAAGCTGTCAAATTGAATGTTGGAATGCTAGTCTATTCATAATAACCTAACCTGCATTTTATATATTTTTCAAATGCGTATTACCTAAGTTGATTTGTCCATATAATATAATTTATTACTTGTAGTTTTTACAGTGATTCAATTGAATAATTAATTTTGTAATGCATCATTAATGTAACAAAAACACTTTTTCCTCCTACCCTTATAGAAAGTACACACTTTCCTCCCTCAAATCAGGGAGGAAACTCATACTTTTCCTCCCTCTCATTTCAAGTAAGTTGTAAACGATGAAACTTGTGAATTCATTATATTCATATTGTTTCCATAATTTCTAGAACATCCTGTATATCCTGTTTTTTGGTAAAAATCAAACATTAATGGTACTTCAACGTAGTTCTTCAATACAAATTTCAACTTCAGGAATCTTATGGGCTTATTCTGTACAAAAATGTTAGCGGTAACAGCGCTGTTAAATTTCAAGGTCGAGAGATGTTACGAAAAAGCTATTCTGTGCGATTTTGATGTAACTTACATCGATGTATAATAACATTTTCGCTGTTAAAATAACACCGACCAAAACATTCGACTTTAGGAGTGTTTTGACACTGTTTGTCAAATTTTAGGTTATAATTTGAAATTATTATCTAGGAATTATATGCGAATAGAAAGAAAAATATTACGTGATTTACAGAATCCTAGGGCATATTATTCAACCAATTTATTGTAATTTTTAAATAAATTTTCATTCAAAACCAATATATATATAAATATTGTTTTTATGAGTTGGGTTAATTGTTCTAGGAATTATATGCGAATAGAAAGAAAAATATTACGTGATTTACAAAATCCTAGGGCATATTATTCAACCAATTTATTGTAATTTTTAAATAAATTTTCATTCAAAACCAATATATATAAATATTGTTTTTATGAGTTGGGTCAATTGTTCCACTTCTGAAGACCTAATCATTTTCCTTTCATTTGAATATAATTCATATTGATCATCTGATGTTTTTCTTTTTCGTTTTTCTACAATAGTTAATTATTTAATAATTTATTTTACAAACTGTATTATCTAAGTAGATACTCACTATTCACATGATGACGATGTGTTAGCAAATTCATCATTTTTTCAAATAATAATTATGAATAAATAAACCTGATTACACCCACTAATAAATAATAACCTGAAATTCTTCTGTTACACACTACTTTGACCTCTTGCTTTACAGTATCGGTCCAATAACTTATACAAATTCTACTAAAATTATACAAATTCTACTACACAACATAATATAAGTTAAGTTAGCTGCGATGTAATTGTTATATATCTTGTTTTATACTTTAGATATATAAATATTTTAAATTAAAATACACACGTTACTTTCATAGCCTTTTATTTTAGTTCGCTTGCACGTGTCTGGTTGACATCGACATATGGACATTTTGGCAGTGTTACCAATGTATTTTATTATCTGAGGCATATTTTAGTTATCATTATAACATGCCCCTACCAAAAATGAAAATTTTGAATTGCTTAGTTAAGTACATAATCTTCCAAGTATGATGGTTTCCTCGTTGCTCTTTTTCTACCTTCGATGTTCATGTGGCTTGTTGTTTGATTTCCCAATTCTTTATTCCCTCTATCCTTTTCATCACTCGGTTGAAGTAGTGTTCCACTTGAGATAGGTTTCAGGTGTTGACGGTTTCTCCTGAAAATGCTGCCATTTTGTGTGATGATTTTGTAGGATTTTGGCTCTTCTGTTTTATTTAGTACCATTCCAGGAATCCAATCCCGTTTGTTTTCTTGCATTATGATGTGTTCTCCCGGTTTTAGATCTTTCAATGGTTTTCTGTTTTCACTTTGTTGTTTGATAATGTCCTGTCTGTGGGTTAAATCTTCAATAGCTTGCTCAATGTCGAATTTTGGTATTAGAACCTCTTTTGGTACTGGCATGATGGAATTTAGTTGACGACCCATTAATAATTCTGACGGCGATGCTAATCCATTTTTTGGAGTGGTGTTGTATTCCAGAATCGCCCACTGTAATTCTAATCCTGATTGGCTTGATTTTTTTATTAGTCCTTTGACTGTTTGCACTGAGCGTTCCACTAATCCATTTGAAATCGGATAATGAGGACTTGAAGTTACTAATTGAATGCCTAGTTTACTAGCAAAGTTTGAAAATTCTATTGAGTTGAAAGGTGGTCCATTATCGCTCATTAATTTTTGAGGGATTCCGTGGTGTACAAATAAATTCTTGAGCACCTTGATTATTGTCTCGGCCGTTTTGGATTTAAGCTGGTTCAGAGTGATAAACTTGGAGTGGTAGTCGACTGTTATGAGGTAATCTTTCTTGTTCACATGTAGAAAATCCATTCCAATTTTCGCCCACGGTAATGTCTCGAGTTCGTGAGTCGTGTAGGGTTCTTTTTTGTTTGATCGTGAATATTTTAGACAGATAAGACATGTCTCTATCATCTTAGTGATATCATTGTACATACCTGGCCAATAATAGGCTCGTTTTGCTTTTAAAATACTGGAATTAATACCTTGATGTGCACTATGTATTAATCTTATAAATTCAGGTCGTAATTTGCTTGGTACGATGAACCTGTTACCTTTATATAGTAGACCATCTTGATGTACAATTTCATCTTTTATTTCCCAATATGGCTTGGTGAGTACTGCACATGAAGATTTTTGAGCAGGCCACCCATTTTGTACATATTGTTTTACCAGTTGTAAGGTTTCATCCGATTGTGTAATTTCTGCCATTTCTTTCATTTTTCTTGCTGATGCCTGCATCACGCTATAAACTTTTGCTGCTTGCTCTTCTAAATAGCTTGTGTCAACTGTGTGATTTTGTGGACTTCTTGATAAGGCATCTGCTATTAACAAATGTTTCCCTGGCACATATTCGAGTGTAGGGTTGTATCTCAACAGTTTCAAGGCTAGACCTTGAAGCCTTGGTGTTAGAGAGTCTAGTGGTTTTTTCAACAGGCCTAGTAATGGTTTATGGTCTGTCTCCACTTTGAAATTTCTTCCATAAACATAGTGTTTGAAGTGTTCACATGCACTAACTATCGCCAGGAGTTCTTTCTCTATTTGTGCATATCTGGATTGTGCTGAGGTTAAGGTTGCTGATGAATATGCTACTGGGCGACCTCCTTGAATCAGTACACCTCCTAAGCCATATTGACTTGCATCAACAGATAGTGTGATATCTTCTTCTGGACAGAATAGTTTTAATACAGGTGCAGTTGAGATGCACTTTTTAAGGGACATGAAGCATTTTTCTTCGTTTTCTGTCCATACCCATGCACTGTCTTTTTTGAGTAGTTGTCTCAAAATATGGGTTTTTTCTGAAACTGCAGGTATAAATTTTCCTAGATATTTGATCATTCCTAAGAATCTCTGCAGCTCTTGTACATTTTTGGGTGCTGGTATGTTTTCGATTGTTTCCAGTTTTGATTTTGAGATACTTATTCCATTTGGACTTATTTCGTGTCCTAGAAAATTTATCTTGTTTACTGCTAACTGTACTTTACTTTTGTTAAGCTTAAGATTTTTCTCACGTGCTCGCTGTAGGACTTTTCCTAATCTTTCATTGTGCTCTTCTTCTGTAGATCCTGTGACTAGAATGTCATCTATATATATTTGTACACCTTCTATGCCTTCAAAGGTTTGTTGTACTACTTTCTGCCAAACTTCGGGGCTGCTACATATGCCATAAGGTACCCTTTTGAATGCATATCTTCCAAATGGTGTTGCTATTGTACATAATTTTATGCTTTCTGGATCTAATGGTATTTGAAGGAAAGCTTGTGAAACATCCAAGACAGTGAAATACTTTACATTACATATATCACCTAATATATCTTCTGCTGTTGGTATCTCGTGATGTTCACGTAGTATGTATCGATTTAAGGATCTAGGATCCATGCATATACGTATGTTTCCATTTGGCTTTTTGGCTATGACTATTGGGTGGACCCATTCAGTTGGTTCATTCATTTTAATTAAGATGTCATTTTTGACCATTTTCTCGATTTCTTCTTTAACTTTGTTTTTCAGTCCTAGAGGAACTTTTCTGGCACAGTTAACTGTAGGTATAGCTCCTTCTTTCAACCGTATTTTGTAAGTATAATCTAATTTACCAAGACCTTTGAATACATCTTGGTATTCCTCTAATATATTATTTGCATGTTCATTTACTGTTGCAACATCTCTTTTGATTAGTTTAAATAGATCAAGTGTTTTAAAGGACAGAAGTGGTGTTTTATTTTCCTTGGTAACAAAATATTCCAAGTTATGTATTACATTACCCAATTTTGTATCCATTTTAACAATTCCTAAAGTTGGAATTGTATGATTTGAGTAACTTGTCAAGGTCCTGTTCGTTTTAATTAGCTTGGGTTTCTTGTTAAATTTTCTTAGCAATGCACTTGAGATTAAGTTGGCTTGTGAGCCACTGTCCAATTTAAATTTAACCATGGTGTCATTTACAAAAAAATTCATGAACCAATCTTTATTTGTAACTTCATCCACTTTAATTGTTTCTGTGATTTCACCCACATAGTCACTATCGTAATCATCTTCTTCATCTTTTTGTGCTTCTAGCTCATGAACTGTATTGGTACGACATGCTTTTGCATAATGATTTTTTAGTTTGCATTTTTTACAAATTTCTCCCCATGCTGGACATTCCCTTAACTTGTGTTTTTGTAGACATCTTTTGCAGTCTATTATTTTACCTTTAGTTTCCTTTTTATATTGTTTAGTCTTCTTAATGACTGCTATTTGTGGTTCATCTGGCTTTTCTGTATAATTCATAACTTTCACATGACTTTTGGATGTTTCCTCTGCCCTACAAATATCGATGGTTTGTGATAAAGATAACTTAGGTTCCTTAAGTAAACGTTCTCTGAGATTATTGTCTCTTATGCCACAGATTATTCTATGAGTTATTAAGTCTTCCGTTATATATCCAAATTCACAATCTTTGGCCTTTGTTCTTAAAGATGTAACAAAGTCGTCGATTGTTTGGTTCTCTTTTTGTACTTCTGAGAAGAATAGATACCTCATATATGTTAAGTTTTTGTAGGGTTTGTAATGATTTGAGAATGAATCCAGTACCACTTGTACAGTTTTCTCTTCGCTTGACATTTCTGTACCATCTTCTCTTAGGTATAAAAAAGTGTTGTACAGTTCTAATCCTGTAGGGCCAACTAGGTGTAAAAGTGTAGCTCTTTGTTGGCTTACAGGTTTTTCTGACAGTTCAGCTACCTCTAAGTAGATTTCGAAGGATTGCCTCCATTTCTCCCAATTAACGGCAGGGTTTTCGCCACATTCAAATTCCTTTGGGGGTTTGAACGCCATTTTGTTCTGCTTTCTGCTATTGTATGATCTACCACGTGTGATAGAAACGAAATTATTTCAATTTTCTTATCTCGGTAATTCTTGATCATCAATACCCAGCTGCCACCATGTTATATATCTTGTTTTATACTTTAGATATATAAATATTTTAAATTAAAATACACACGTTACTTTCATAGCCTTTTATTTTAGTTCGCTTGCACGTGTCTGGTTGACATCGACATATGGACATTTTGGCAGTGTTACCAATGTATTTTATTATCTGAGGCATATTTTAGTTATCATTATAACAGTAATATTGCGCTGTCAAAAATTATTTTACATCGGGCAGTTCAGAATACGATTTCCAACCGCGCTGTTGAATTTGATTTAACATCGCGATTTTAACTACATCGATGTTAAATTTACAGCTGTTACAGATAAATGTACAGAATAAGCCCATTAGATAGGTATACGTTTTTTGAGTTCAGAATAAGAAAAGCATAGTATGCTGTGGCTCACTGACAGTAAACACGGCGATTGACTTTTGTGGTGCAAAGTTGCTACATTAATTAAACTTGGTTGAATTTTTGAAAAATGGAGAGCATTCAAGTGATTTTGAATGTCCTAATACACCACCTAATATTAAGGCACATGCTAACATAGCGTCATTTACCTTACTACCACAAAAATCTAAAGATAGGTATGAAAAACAATATACACAATATAAGCAATGGGCTGAATTATATTCGTTACCTATTTGTGTCGTGAATAAATTTAAAAAAAAAGTGGGTAGGAGGAAAAATCATATGTATCACATGGGAGTAAAGTGCCTTTTCCTCCCTTGGATGTTTACTGCCCTCCGCTTCGCGTCGTGCAGTAAACTACATCCTGCGGGAGGAAAAGTGTCACTTTCCTCCCTAGTAATACAAATAGCTATTTCCTCCTACCCCTATAGAAAGTACACACTTTCCTCCCTCAAATCAGGGAGGAAACTCATCCTTTTTCTCCCAGGGAGAAAAAGTACTTTCCTCCCTAGGGAGGAAAGTATTTTTCCTCCCTCTCATTTCAAGTAAGTTGTAAACGATGAAACTTGTGAATTCATTATATTCATATTGTTTCCATAATTTCTAGAACATCCTGTATATCCTGTTTTTTTGTGAAAATCAAACAATAATGATACTTCAACGTAGTTCTTCAATACAAATTTCAGCTTCAGGAATCTTAGATAGGTATACGTTTTTTGAGTTCAGAATAAGAAAAGCATAGTATGCTGTGGCTCACTGACAGTAAACACAGCGATTGACTTTTGAGGTGCAAAGTCGCTACATTCATTAAACTTAGTTGAATTTTTGAAAAATGGAGAGCGGTTCAAGTGATTTTGAATTTCCAAATACACCACCTAATATTAAAAAACATACTAACATAGCGTCATTAACCTTACTACCACAAAAATCTAAAGATAGGTATGAAAAACAATATACACAATATAAGCAATGGGCTGAATTATATTCGTTACCTATTTGTGTCGTGAATAAATTTTCAAAAAAAAGTGGGTAGGAGGAAAAATCATATGTATCACATGGGAGTAAAGTGCCTTTTCCTCCCTTGGATGTTTACTGCCCTCCGCTTCGCGTCGTGCAGTAAACTACATCCTGCGGGAGGAAAAGTGGCACTTTCCTCCCTAGTAATACAAATAGCTATTTTCTACTACCGTGCGTTTTAACCCACTTTCCCGCACTAGTGCGGGAAAGTAATAAATGCGTGCGGGAAAGTAAAATGCGTGCGGGAAAGTAAAATTATGCAAATTTTGACCTTATTAGATAGTTTTTCACTTCGGAAGTTATAACTATTGTGACTACAGGTGAATAAATACTCACAAAATAATCCATAAAAAAATATTGCATTGTTGCATTTTTGGAAATATAAAATAATGAAGATATTTTTATATAACCTTAACAGCAAATAACTCCACTGGACCGGCAATTTTAAGTAATTTACAGAATGCAAAAAATTGTGTTTTAATATTAATATTTATAATAATTAGTAGTTTTTAGTAAACGTTTGTAGATGTATGTTGAAATGAAATAATTTTTCAAAAATGGGTTGGTATACTTTTTCGCAGGTACCTATATACGGTCGTAGAAAAAATAATGTTCCTAACTCATGCGTGTCTTTCCCGCACTTGACCGCTTGCCCGAACTCTGCTCTGCGTCGTTAGGGTCAACTGCAGTCACTTGTTAGGAAAATAACTATTTCCTACGATCACATAGGAAAGTGACATATATCGCACTGTCTAGTTCTATGGAAAGTGGCCTTTATTCATACGCGTACGAAACAAAAAACTTATCCGTACGCGTACGGATAAAAAATTGAATGTTGTTGAAATTGAATGTTGTTGAAATGCTAGTCTATTCACCCCGCAAATTTATGTATATGTAAAATGCGTATTCCCTAAGTAGATTTGTCTATATAATATAATTTATAATTTTTACAGTGATTCAAATAAATAATTAATTCTCAATCGTTATATTTACGTAACAAAAACAGTTTTATTTCTGATGTCCTGTTTCCATTTGTTGTTAGTTGTTGAAATTAATGTTCGTAATATTTTGTGTACCAATATTTATTCTAACTTTTATATGAAGTCACTCTTTTTCATTGCATAAAAATCACAATAATCTGGGTCACTTTCAAAGGTAAGTAATCAAAACTATATAAAGTAATTACGAATAGACATATGTAAAATCTCTCAAATTTACATAAAAACGTAAGATTGTACATGCCTGATTCGGTGAAAGTATATCGCGTGGTCGTAGAAAAAATAGTGTACATAACTTGTGCGAAAGTGACATTTTTCACACTCGTAGGTCTCACTCGGCTTGCGCTCGTGAGACAATACTTCCCACTCGTGTGAAAAATGTCACTCTCCGCACTCGTTACGTAATATTACTATTATTTCTGATGTTGTTTCCAATTGTTGTTAGTTGTTAAAAAAAATGTTCGCATTAATTTATGTACCAATATTTATTCCAACTTTTTTATAAAGGCACTCTTTTTCATCGCATACAAAACACAATTTTATGGGCCACTTTCAAAGGTAATTAAGTAATCAAAACTATAAATACTCTAATTACAAATACACATTATGTAAAACCTCTCACATCTACATAAAAACGCAAGATTGTACATGTCTGATTCGGTGAATGTATATCGCGTGGTCTTATAGGAAAAAGTAGTGTACTATGCTTATTTTCATTACCAATTTTTTCCTTTTTAGATTCCCTTGCAGTATCAACTACTCACTGCAAAATAATATTTAATTGCTACTGGAAACTGCATCAACTGAACTAATTATTAAAACTCATAAGACGACCTTTGAATGATAAAGAATACAGAAACGGTTTTAAATTATGTGCATCTTTGGGGTAATTAGTATAAAATGGGTGCCACTGAATGTATAATCGATGAATTTCGATTTAAATTTGAATGGAGACGTTCGGATATACCAACAGTAACCATAACTCATTACACTGTATGTATGTAATTAACTTTTATGTATGCTGCAGACAGTCTAAAATTTGTAATTCAATTATATCAATTAATTAAAATTATTCTACAAAGAGCGTCAGCAGTCAGGTAAGTCGTTGAATCCATCAGTCACAGAGTTTTGTCATAATCTCAATTGTATCAAAAGTTTTAGATATTTTTTGAAATTTAAGAGTTAAATTTGGACCGTCTATATCAGCTCTAAAGATATTTGAATGTAAGGAGAAGCTCTGTTCACAGAGTGCAGTGATTGACAAACATAAACATTTAAATAAAATAAAAATCCAGAGCAAGTGTCTGATCCTACTTTAATACAACAATAATATATTATGTATATCTTACTACTTAGTCTCAACGAGTTACAATTATTGCAAAAATCTTTAATTATTTAAAATTTAAATGATCAAGGCGAAAACCAGCTATGATTGAGTACTGACAAGGTAGAGGCCATAAAGATACAAAAAAAGAAGAACGGTTTGAGTTTGATTAGGTTAGGTTAAGTTCCCAAAATATTAAATATATTCTAATTTTCCAGTTTTTGCATGAATATAGAAAAAATATTGTATGCAACTCACTTTTTGCACTTGTTGCATAAATAACTATTTTTGTAGATTTATTTTTTCCATCAAAAGTAATTTCCCTATTAAACACGCTGAAAAAATAATTGAGCCTTGGCATTTTATTTCTATATTTTTCACAATTACACGTTTAGTTTTGTGAATCATATAATTTTTTGAATCATATAATTGTCTTTCGATGACCGGTGTATTATCACGCGTTATTACGGACAAATAATTGAAGACATTGTTTAAATTTTGTGCTTAAAGTGATGGTTTTCATGGTTATGGCGTTTTCAAGATTTAGGTAAGTAGTCGATATTGAAATATTTTCATTATTTTATTGGGATATTCTTCATGCAATTGAAATTTTTAATCTTCAATCAATTGAATACTTTGTTATATTGTTTCAAGGTCATATTTATTCAATATATTTTTATAATAATTCTAAAAAGCAGTGGAATAAAATACTAGTCAGAGCTTGCTGTCAATTGTGAATTTAATTGAATGATGATTTATTGAAATCGACAAATTTTTGGAATCCCTCAACTACATATTTAAAATGGTAAATTTCGACTTTATATACACCTGTCTTTGTACTGATGGCATGAAATTTCGAAATAATTTTATAAACGTTTATAGAAGTCGGAAATTACTTATTAAAAGTAATAATTTACACTGTGATGTAGTTATTTTCCATATTTTCGGACATATGCGTTCCATTCTTTGGGGCAATACAAGAATCTCGATAGGAATTTATTTAATATAAAAATGAATGAATTTAGTCCACGGTGATTTCTTCTGAGTGGCTCTTTATCACTGAAATATTCCCAAACGGCTGAACCGATTTTAATAATTTTTTTGTGTTTCTCCGAGTGGATTCGGGAATGGCTCAGATTCATAACGGGTCCCGGTAGGTGGCGCTGCAATTAGGTTTATACTAAAATTCTCCTGAACTGTCGGTACGATTTTGATGATATTTTTTGAGTGTGTTTGAGTAAGTAACTGTATGGTTTAGATTCAAATTAGTTCTCCTAAACCATTGGTCAAATTCAGTTGGCATTTTATATAGGAATTTTTTGGTACGGTGATTAAAAAAATGAGTCAAATTCATAGAAATTGGGAGAGAATTCAGGAAAGTTTTAGAAAACATATTCTTTTTATCACAAAATTAACGATACCGTCTGATTGTTCAGCCCAAAATATGTGACAAGGTGATATTTTTCAATCAAAATAAAAAGTTTTAAGAATTTGTATAATACTAGATGACCCGAGAGACGTTGACTTGTGCTAACTTCTTGTCATATTATACAAATTCTTACAATTTCTCATTTTGATTAAAAATCATCACATAGCTCATTTTGGGTTGAAAAATGAAAAATTTTAAAAAACTCCAATGCAAAGTTCTGAGAACTTGTTTTGTTATCTCCAAATTGTAATATTTCAGTTAGACAAAAATCTTCGCAATTCAATTTTCATGTATTTTTCATTTAAACGCTCAAAATAAATAGTTTATTGTGTTGATTGCTCTGGCAATTTGTTTATCTAAACATGAAGTCACTGAATTGTAAAAAAATGCAAATAATCAGCCTCCAAAGTACCGGAGTCGTAGTTAAAACAGTTTGAATGTCTTCAAGAGTTTCCATTTACTAATTTTTTGGCGTTAACAATAATTTTTTCTCAAATTATTAACTGTTTTTGATTTAATTTACCTTTTTAAAGTTTATTAACGTACTTGTCGCCAAATTCCGGATTGAGTACCTACTGATTTCAAAGCTCACATGTCCTGAATTTGATAAAACCGTTTATTCTTTTCGAAAATATTTTCTAAAATTACTACAGATATCTGATTAATAATTAATTGACGCATCTTCGTTAAAATCTGGAAGATATTCCATTTCTCCGATAAACTGCACCTCTTATTTCAATCGTAACTTTCGTAGCATGTGATTTATAAGGTTAATACCAAAAATAACATTCGACCATCCAATATAAATGCAAGCCAGTCACATAATCGTACATATATCTGATCGTTGAAGAAGTGCATTCACATCAGACTCTGCAAAACTGCATCGGGTCACGGTCGTAACTTCGGTTTCACTTTTAATCATAATTATTTTCAGTAACTTTCACCGTTTTGGTATCAGGCAGCGTCTTATTCCAGTGAAATGTACCTAATCCGCAGTGCTGGACTAGCCGATTATATTTGCAAATTTTTTTTCCAAAATTTTGTTTGATTATAATGACAACTTGACAAATATTTTTAGGAAGGCAATTTATAACCTTATTATTTTGTGGCTCTTTATACAGGGTGGGGAAATCTTCTGACATCAGAGGATTGCATCGTTGTGGTGAGAGATAAATTTTGTGTGAGCTGATACTATTATTGAAGGCACATTTTGAAAATACTTCCCATTCAACAGGGTATTCTTAAACTACGTAGCAGCACGGACTTACATTTTTTTTAATGAAATTCACTATATTTTGTTCAAGAATCAAAAAGATTTCACAAAAATATAACATTCTAATATATTATATGAGTGTTAAAAAGATATGGCCGATTATTGGCGAAAAAGACCTCCTCTTCAACACAAAACAGTAAATCAAAATAAATCAGCAGGTCTTTGTATTCAATTGATCCAGCCATTATTTATGTCAAGAACCGTTTTACTCGAAATTAATTTTTGCATTTTAATTTGGTCCCATAAAATATAAATAAACGAGATAGAATACATGTGGCACATAATTAGTTAATACAAAATTTATATGAAAATATAGTATTTATATATTAAATTTATATACAGGGTGTTTTCAAATGACACCTACAACGTATGTGAATACCTCTCGTAAAACTGGACAAAATTATATACCTAAGAAATGAAGGGTGCAGCCTATTTACTTTTCGAAATACGGGGTGGGGTGTTAAAGTTATGAAAACCATATTAGTCATCTTTAAAATGGAAGAATGAATTTATTTGACAGGTTGTTTTTGAATGTAGAAGGGCATATTTTTATGGGAAAACATTTTTCAATTTGTGATTCAGTGGCGTACATTTGGAAGAATATGTCACCTTTCCTCTCCCAGTTCTCACGTCACTGGTATTTCAAGCTATTTTCAATTTATTTTGTATTCCTTAATGGTTTTCACGTGAGAAACACATAACCTTTACATATCAAAAAATGTATAGTTTCCAAGATATTTAAAGTTTTCATAAAGTCTGCAAGATAACTTTTTAAGAATGAAATTTAAAAAAGTTTTTCTTAGTAACTACCAAACTACTCATGGTTAGAATTTGTTACAGAAACTTATTTGTGTAACAGCAATGCATCTTAGATATTCGGAGAAAATTGTTGATATTTGTCTAAAATTGTGATTTTATTAACAAAAAAAAATAGAAGGAATCCATGGCAAATTATGTATACCTAAATGTAAATGACTTTTAACATCTTTTGTAATTTGTTGGCTGTTTTACTCTTTTGTTAATAAAACGACAAGTTTGGAAAAATATTTCCAAAAATCTTCTCCGAATGTTTTAGATGCATTGGTGTTTCATTAATCAGTTCCTGTTACATACTTTAAACCATTAGTAGCTTGGTAGTTGTTGAAAAAATTACAAGAAAAATATTTTTTTTATTTTATTATTAAAAATTGATCTTGCAGACTTCATGAAAACATTGAATATCTTGAAAACTAAAAATCAAATACCAGTGGCATAAAAATAGGAAGAGAAAGGTAACATATTCTTCCAAAGGCATATCACTGGATCAAGGATTATAACTTGTTTTTCCATCAAAATATGCCCTTTTACATTTAAAAACAATCATACCTAAATCTCGATCATTAAAACTTAATGTCCAATTAAATGTTCAAATTATTTTCAATCGTTTTCCACACAAAGATGTAAATTAACGCTTTGACATATCTGTTGCTCCAATCTCAGATTACTGTAATTGCTAAATGTTAAATCTGTTTGAAGAACAACTGCATATCTTGTCAAAAATTTCTCACCCAAAGTTATAACATGGATTAGTTGCTGATATATAGGCTTATTGGACCACCCGGTACAAGTTTTATTCTCTTTCCTCAATATTCAAAAATTAGGAATACTTTTTTGTTTAAAGGTTTCATGACAAAAATTATGACATTGAAATGTCACAGAATAAAAAATAAAAAAATAAATAAGTAAAATCGTTTATCCAAAGAAAGTCATTTATGAATGATTGATGATTTTGAATGTTGTGTACCTACATTGATAAAGCTTATTTTGTCAAGTGACCTTACCATATTATTTGTGATTTTAAACTTCAAACTATATATTTATCTTATTTACAAGACTCTTAATCCTGTTCTGTAACTGCTATTTCCATTCAAAATATAATATATGTTCTTTGTAATTCTTAAATCATCGATAATTAAAATCGAAAGTTTCAGACTTTTTTAGCATGTTCATTTTCAGCAATTGCTTTTGGCGATGTCTCGACATCGATATTAATATTATGTAACTTCGGTCTTTTTTCGTGATGAAACGTTTAAAGCCATATTTATGCTCAAATGTATCGAATAAAACTTTGAATACATTTCTTGGAATATTTCGGCTGTAAGTATTAAAAGAGCCAACTCGAATTAAATATTATCCGTGACCTCCTCTGACTTCTACACCTTTTCTAAAATAATAATGCAAATCAAATTTCAAAACCAAAAAGTTCAATTCTATAACTGGAAATATAAAACACGTTACTATTGAATAACCTAGGCAAATGGATAAGATTCAACGCGTTTCACGGTTCATATTATGTGGGAGCGTCCAGACTAAAATAACCTCAACATAGATCTCATAAAACGAAAGGTATATAAATCAGTCAATAACTCTTCTACAAAGAATACCTATACCTTATAAATAACGACAAACTTCACCATCTTTTTCGAATAGACCGCCTCCTTTAGTTTCTTTTGCAACTTCTTCTTTGTACTTCCAGTATCTGAACACATGTCCAACATTATGTTCCTCTTCACACCTTTCGCACACTCAAGTCTCTATTTTCCAATCCTTTCACTGGTTGAAACAAGTTTTTAAATGTATCCACAGCTTGGAAAGAATATTCAAATAACACTGAAAATAAAGCCAAAATATGAGTGCAAAATGGAGTTAAAGCTTGACTACATAATTATCCATTTTTTCAATAAACCATAGCAAATTGATAAAATTATATTATATATAATTTAACGACCTTTCCAAATCTGTCATTATTTTTTAAAAACGCTATTTGGTAAAAAAGTTAGCTCGCGTTTAACAGTTTTGTACGGGAATTCCTATCGCATTTTATAAATAACGCAGTGTATAGCTTGAAGCCGCTTTTTACATAAGCCAATAATGCCATGGAATCTAAAATTTGTTATAAAAAACAAGAAAATGTTCTAGAATTGTTTCAAATATGAAATAATTGGTTAATCAGGAGCACCTGGCAAACTACGACCAACATATTTAAAATTCCTTAAAGAAGTGAATGTAAAAACAAACGATAATAATTACTAATTAATAGCAAAAAGTAGGGACATGAATATTTTATGGGAATTGAATGAAATAGTAAGCTGTAACCCAAATCCAACTCATTAAAATTGAGCAACAAAAATGTATATAATTTTTCTTAATGACAAGGTATCCTTAAATGATTCACAAATAATAATTAGATAAAAAACACCTTACATGCAATAAATAATCAATTCATTTCCATTTCCAAAAGAAGAAATAGCATTTGCTAGAAAACTCATTTGAGTCCGGGAAATAACTAATTACAGTGCTGCTGAACTTGCTGAGGAAGTTTTAGATGTATTTTTTGTAATATATTGACATTCAGTATATCATTCAAAATGCACATCGTTTCATTCAAAACTTATGAAAAGGTTAAAATTGCTTAGCTCAATGAAAATATTGAGCTGGGGCTTCCTTCATGAATCTTTTTCTCTTGTTAGAACTTTTAATTTGTTTGTCTGATGACCAGCTGCTTGCTTTTCCAAGTGAAGCTGTCAGTTTTGAATATTTTGAAATATCAGCTTTTTTACCATTAGCATAGACTTGAGCATCATATATTGTCAACATTGTCGCAGGATTCATCTTCTTTGTGATATCCAAGAAGTACACCAAACGGATATTCTCACTTTCGCCGTTTTTCTACACTCGTTGTAGAGCTGTTATCCGTTCTCATACCAAAGAGAAGACTCCGTAGGCACCAATTTACTGGTTGCTTCGGCACATTTTTTACGAAAATACGCTCGAGATCCCAAATTGTTTTTTATAATGCTTTTTGCATCACAAAGCAACTAAATCACGAATCTGAATCACACTAACACCTACATACAGGTAGGTAATCTAGAATAAAGAATTCAAATTTCACTTTTGATACAACAATCATTTACAGGGGAAGATTTTTCGGTCTTTGGGCATAGGAACCAAATTCCAACTGTTATTTTCCTTCATTGATTGAATTTCTTCTTCCATTGCCTGTTTCCACAAACCTCGGTCTGTTCTAGCACGAATGGTCTTTACACTTTTTGTTTCTATGTCTGTTGATTTCGCTGTTGCAATGTAACAATTTAATGGTACTCATTTCTTTCTTCTTTTTGAACACCTGTATATTTAGGTTAGTTCCATTGTCACTTGTACAAGGTTGAAAGCTAAAGTCACTATTCCTGAGTTCATCTGTACTTGATTCAATAATAACATTCTCTTGTTCTCCAACTTTATACCAAATGATCTTTTTTCAAACTTGTGATTCTCTTGCCAATTGAGCAATCAATGTCGACTGAATCCCTATCTGATTCCTATAGATCCTACTGATCTATACTAGTGTCCCAGACTTAAATAATGTAACCCCAATATACTATATACCACCTTTGGATTAATTTTTTCATTTTTCTTTTTGAATTTACTCATACTACAAAGTCCGGGAAAGTTAGACCGAAAGTTGTGAAATGGAAAAGATTTCCACCGGAGATTTGACTTTTTTAAACGGAAGTACATATATGTAGTATAGAATAGGTACTTTTCTGTATTTGTTAGAAGATACCGTTCTAGCTTGCGATGCAGCTTATTCATAGCTAGGTGCACTTGGAATACAACAGTCTTTCATCCATAACTTCTTTAGACTTGATTGTACAAAAAAAAATTGCAGGCGTCAAAGTTTTAGGTAATACCCGTAATTTTTCAAAATCATTTCCATTGTATATCCTTACTCCCTTGGACTAAAATTTCTTACTCTAACTGTAGAAACAGTAGTGTCGGCAATTAACAGAACCCACCTATACTAATTTATACATTGTTCACTGAAATTTCACTTAAATTCATTCTCTGAAGGTTGTGCCATTGCGACTTGTACAAAATGTTTCTGTCTTTACGATTTCATCCTGAGTTCGGAGAACTTTTATATATCACTTTTATGAATGAGAACCTGCTGCTACTAACCTGTTTGTGTTTGAATTTGCTTCTAGAAGAAAGTGAGTATACATTTTAAGAAGTCATTACATTGAAGAACATTGTACGTTTACTACACTCGATTGTTCGATATTATATACCTTATACATTAAAAATATGGTGTGTGGAAAATATTGATGGCAACTAGAAACTCAAATAAAACTATAACTTTTTATTATTTCTTAATAATTATCTACTCTTACGATCGCTATCCAAAAAAGTAAAAAAGCAACTAAAAAGTTGTCAAAAGTCAACGATAATGAGACAAAAATATCATTTTTCTACATTCATGCAAAAAAAAACACTTTTGTGAAACACATTTAATGGAAAAAGTGGTTCTTTTTTGCACTATTGCAACAAAATTTTTGTTGCACTCATCTGTCATTCTTGTGTCAGTTTTGTAATGATTTTTACAAAATAACCTGCGCTTTTGGCAACAGCG